>OX439127.1:48943601-49051101 GCA_949318235.1 Ecdyonurus torrentis
TCTGTCTGTCTGTCTGTCTGTCTGTCTGTCTGTCTGTCTGTCTGTCTGTCTGTCTGTCTGTCTGTCTGTCTGTCTGTCTGTCTGTCTGTCTGTCTGTCTGTCTGTCTGTCTCTCTCTCTCTCTCTCTCTCTCTCTCTCTGTGTTTTTGAACGACTATTTTAGTTAATTTAATTTTACTTAATGGTTATTCAATGGTTAGCGCACTGTTTGGATTTGTGCACAGATCTGTATATAATAAAGCAGCATAATATTATTTTCATGCTTTAAAATTCTAATTACAAGAATTCGCATTTATGGTTAATTTAAAATGTAATGACTAATGAGTAATGAGGAAGACTAATAGTTATTATAGGTGGCAATTTTATTTAATATGCTTAAAGAGTCCTGAATCGATACATAATTATATGAGAATTTCTAATTTTTCAGTTCATAAAGTATTTAATTTTTGAAAGTCGCGAAATGACGGCACAGGCTGCTTTTTCCTGTCTATACAAACTATACATGCATAAGTTGCAGCCTATGTGACGTCATTTCGCGACTTTAAAAAAATAGTTATTAATACTTAATGAACTCAAAAGTTATAAATTCACATATGTATATTTGTATCGATTAAGAACAATGTACTATTTTAGAATATGAAATAAAATTACCCCCTAAAAAATTTGAAGTCTTCCTCATAGGTAGTATGTTGATCTGTTATGTATAATAATGCCACTTTTACACTAACTTGTAAGTTTTACGGATACAGGTAAGATTTGATTTGGGTATGTCAATATTAAAGAACAAAACTGATTGCTGATTGTAATAAAAATTAATATAAAATCACAATCTGATGTTAGAGTTTTGAATTTATTTTTTATTTACAATTTATTATTATTTTAAGAGTCATTATGTTTTAGATTTTTTTTTAAAGTTTAATGAATTATTTGTACATTTTTATCGAAAAGTTAAATTTATTTGTTTGGAACATAGTCTCTCTCTCTCTCTCTCTCTCTCTCGTCTTTCCGTCTTTTTCGTATATGTTTATTATCAGATAGCTCGATTCTCATTTCCCGAAGTGAATGCGAGTGAGCAAAGAGGAAGAGAAACATGGGGCAAAGCAAGCCTAGGCAAGCAGACTGTTAGCAGTACGTGGGGCACCAGTGATAAGTATCACACTATCAAGCCATCCTGCCACCCTAGCTCACGTGCATTACTACATCACACTATAGCCTTCATTTGTTTCACTGCTTGCTTATCTTTTAATTTGCCTCTATGTAACTTCCAAGAAGAAGAAAAAATAAACTTGAAACAATTTTCTGGCGTATAAGAAAAAAATGGAAACAAGGAACAAAATAAACTCAAAAAAATAAAACTTTTTAATTTCGCATGAAAAAGTATAATTATAATAATAAATAAAGCAAAATGATATAAAAAAAAATTGTGAATATCATTTATGTTAGGAGTTAAGAATGCAAAGAATTCTTATTTGATTCCAATTACTTCCTAATTAAGGAACAGTTTTAAACTTAATATGAAAAAACTAATGTAATTGAATTTCTTGAATTTGACTTTGCAAAGTTTTAACTGATTTGTTCCAAGTATGAGTTTGTCAGGGAAACACTTTTTTCTGTAACTTCAATTCTACTCAAAAGATAGCATGGTAGTTTTGCTCTTTGTTCTTTTATCGATTATAAGCTGTCTATTAACATTTAAATTAGAAACCGTGATAATTAAGGACTCGTAGAGATCAACTATCAACTAGTGGCAAAGGAGGTTAAACTTTGGATCAAGTTTGATTAGTTTTGTATTTCAAGGCAAGCAATTTTGCAGTGTTTCTTTTCCTTATTTGAAGTCATGAAAAAAGTCAATTCTTCAGTTTCTTGTACTATTCTACTTATTTGTTTACTCAATTGCAACTTATTGTCAGCTTTACAGAAGTTTTCAAAAATTGCACTGAATGAAGTGTTCAACATAACAAATGGTGTGTATAAATTATACAATTTTTGCCCAAATTGACCAAATTCCATAGAATTTCAGCATGCCTGAGATAATATTTTAATGATCAGTAAAAATGTGTATTTTTATGTCCATATTATTATCTGTGTTATGCATTATTTTATAATTAAAGATACAGTTGAATTATTGCATTATTTTATTATTCATGCAAGCAGGTACCCTCAGGTAACTTTTTTCTGTATCATCTCAAATTCAAATATTTTATAGCGTTGATCACAAAGAGGGTCCTTACTTAAATATCAGAGAGTTACTAAAATTATTTCAGATTCAATTAAGGGAGTAGGTGACCGGCTGATGTCTCACAATCCGAACGGTCGCGAAACATAAAAAAAATGAAATTTGACTTAAAAATTTAGTTGTGTCAAACACACGAAAACACGATCAAATATTGAAGTTATTACACTTAAAAGATAACATATAAATGAGAACATTCAAACTTTAGCGCTTACTTTTAATTAGAAACTTTTTTTAATTTAAAAATATTACTTAAACTTTTTTTCGGGACAAAATATCATGTTTTAAATTTATTCAATTTTATTTGAAAATTATAGTACATAATTATTTGTTTTGTTTGATATATAACGTATAAATAATTATTATAAAAATAACGTTCCTTTTATGACTATATTTCCGCTCAAAGTCGGTCACCCTATTCGTTAAATGCTAATTTTTATAATTTAAACAAGTACTGTATAGTAAATGAACTTTCAATATGAACACAAGTAGAATATACTATGACGTACGAGACGGTACGAGACCAATGAGACAACTATATTAATATAAACTCTTAAAACCAATAAAATTACTGTAAAAATAAACGTTAAAATACAAAATCATCATTATACTTTTAATATGTCATGTGCAAATAACAATATGCTTACATCATTTTAAACAAGAAGTATATATAAGATTTAGTTTAGAGAAAAACTTTTGTTTGCTTCCTCAAGTTAAAATGCTATATTCTTTGTTTGTAAGAATTGAAAAGTGATCTTCAAAGAAGGTGCAGTGCTACAACAGGGGTTTGCGGAAATTAGTTTCTCCCACTTGTGAAACCATGAAATTTAGACCCAAAGAAAAAGGAAAAGCCTTGAGTTTATAAAATAACAGAGATTTTACAAACGTCTCAAAAGTACCGCTGTAGTTGGAAGTCTCTCATAAATTGAAGTTTGTAAAAAAAGTGACAAATAACGCTGAGAGGCACAGGTATAAGGATGAAAAGCAATTTACTATTATATGTTTATTCGTGCATTCTGCTTTTTTTTTATTGATTTTTAATGATTTCTGAAGTGCAAATAAATCAAGTTTTTTCCCATTCTATATTATCTGTATTTAATGTTACATTACTACTTCACGTTTTGAATATAGTACAATCAATGAAAAGTCAATGAGTATAAGAGAGAGAGAGAGAGAGAGAGAGAGAGAGAGAGAGAGAGAGAAGTGATCTCTATCAGCTCTGTGCTATCATTTGTGTAAGCTCTTGGCTGCATGGTGTCTTTCCATTCTGGTGATCAGAATTGCTAATTTTGTCCCATACCCTTGACTTCAGCTACCTCGGCAATATTGCTACATGGAACAACTCGCCACTTTAAATTGCTATTGCTTTGGTAATGCGTAGCCCAACGTCCTTTATTTGCTTTACCTCCACTCTTGCTGTAGCGAGTGTTTTTGTGTCATCATTCCTTCCACTTAGTTTCATATCCCTCCCTCCCTCCCTCCCTCCCTCCCTCCCTCCCTCCCTCCCTCCCTCCCTCCCTCCCTCCCTCCCTCCCTCCCTCCCTCCCTCCCTCCCTCCCTCCCTCCCTCCCTCCCTCCCTCCCTCCCTCCCTCCCTCCCTCCCTCCCTCCCTCCCTCCCTCCCTCCCTCCCTCCCTCCCTCCCTCCCTCCCTCCCTCCCTCCCTCCCTCCCTCCCTCCCTCCCTCCCTCCCTCCCTCCCTCCCTCCCTCCCTCCCTCCCTCCTTGAAATTGAATAGTTGTTACCCAAGACTAAATATGTATAGCTAATATTTAATTTCCAAAATGCTCTAAAATATATAATTAATCAAATACTGATAAAACAGCCATGAATCATGTCTTTTTTTAAAGTACATGATAACAATATTAACAATAATAATATAGATTTATTAAGAAAACAAAAAAGGACACACATAACGGTCAAAGTCACACACATTGATGCAATAGCTCAAAAGGATTATTAAAACGGCAAAGCCCGTCAAGTTAATTATCCATAAATAACTTGATCAATTGTATCAGTAATTTAAACTAAACAACAATCTAAACCAATAATAATTATGCATTGAATTTCTCCGTGTCTCTTTAAATTTCTGTATTTATTTTATTTCGTACTGGTATAATATTTCTATAGATAATTAACGTAATGTTTCGTTGTTTCCCATTTTAAGCGAAAAAAGAAAAAAAAAACAAGAAAAAAGAAACAAAAACAATTTTAATAATATGATATGTCAGGTAAAAGGTTCAAAAATTCATAACAACAACATTTCACTAGGTAATGAAAAATCTTAACTGCAGAACGAGGAGTGAACGCAGCATCTTCTTTCAATCTGTTGAAGTTTTTTTTTTTTTTTTTTTTTTTTTTTTTTTTTAGAAGAGGTATTAAAACGTTGTTTTCTTTTCCTCAAACGTGTATGTGAGTTTCTGTGAAAAAAGCATCATGAAATTTTAGCACCAAAACGAGGCGGCACTTTTATTTCATGGCACAAGATTATCTAGCAGACCTCCAAGCTGTAAATAATAACGACTGCAAGCGTGTGTTTGGCGGGCAAACTTTTTTCTCCTTCTTCTACACATTATCAAAAGTGCATATTACACTAATTCATCGAACGTGTTTAGATAGAAAAAAAATTGTAATAAAAATTCACTCGTTACTTCAGAAAACCTACAATAAATACTTAACAATATGATTTGAGGAAGGTATAGGTCGATCATTATCAGAAATAGCTATTAACCCCCAATATTTTAAATGCTTTTAATGTTTTGAACGATTCTAAAACTACATATTTTCACAATTGCTCTGAAAAGTCACTATTTGTGTATGTGTGTGCCATTCCACTTTTTGATTTTTCATTTATGGTACAGTAGCATGTGTATATATACAGTATATGTTGTGTTCTTATACAAATAACCAATAAAGAGCACAGCTTTGGAGCTTTGCAATATCTCAATTTTAACTGCTTTGTAAAAGTGGAAAGATAAGCTTGGATAAAATATATTGGTGAGCCTAAAAACGAAACGATTGCAGATTACAATGATATATTATACACATTTCGTTTGGTTAACATATTATAAGTGTTGCAAGTGGAAATTTCAATTGATCATCTTGTCAATATGCCTGTTTGGGACTTAATAATAATGCTTTATGTTCAATATATGTAATTTAATAAATATATACAATGTACAATAATATTAAACTTATTCAACCTTATTTTATACATTAATTTATTATAGAGAATGACATATCTAATTTAAAATTTAATAATCAATTTTATGCTCATTGGAATTACTTCTGATATTTGTATGCATACCCGCGCAAAATTGTACATATTACATACAATTTGAAATTGAAAGTAAATATTTTCACAATATTCCCATACATTATGTAAATAATAATAATAATAAAAATGTAATATATTGACATGCTATATATTATTCTATGCTATACAGTTTTAAACTTGACACATACTTACACAAACAATCAAAATATTAATAAAGCCTGAAACAAATATATTTCTCATTACCGAAAAGAAACTGTTTATTGTTTGATTTGTCCTATTTGTTAGTTTGTTTATTCGTTCGTTCGTTCGTTCGTTCGTTCGTTCGTTCGTTCGTTCGTTCGTTCTTTCGTTCTTTCGTTCGTTCGTTCGTTCGTTCGTTCGTTCGTTCGTTCGTTCGTTCGTTCGTTCGTTCGTTCGTTCGTTCGTTCGTTCGTTCGTTCGTTCGTTCGTTCGTTCGTTCGTTCGTTCGTTCGTTCGTTCGTTCGTTCGTTCGTTCGTTCGTTCGTTCGTTCGTTCGTTCGTTCGTTCGTTCGTTCGTTCGTTCGTTCGTTCGTTCGTTCGTTCGTTCGTTCGTTCGTTCGTTCGTTCGTTTGTTCGTTCATTCGATGGATCATTTATAATACAATGTGTTGGAAATCGCAAAAACATTAAATATTTTTAATGATAATTAATATTCTTGCACCCTTAAAATTATTTGTGTACGCGCGATGTTTTAGATGATAATTTCAAACTAGAAATATTGTAAATTAAATGAAAAAGTTACTTAAGTTACAAGTTTGAAATTGTAAAACTGGGGTGTATATTAAAAATGTTCAGTATTTTTTAATAGTAATTAATCTTTTACTATCATTAAAATTATACACTTATGCTGCTATAGATTATATAGAATTGTAATTTTGAAGCTAAAGTTAATTAAGTCACGATTTTGAAGTTGTAAAAAAGGGTAAATTAAAAATATCAAGTATTTTTAATTAATCCTTACAGAAATAATTTTATTCACTAATGATGTTAAAAGTTAGTAACAAACTAGAAATATTTTAACTTAAATACTGTCAAACGCTCGATGAAATAGCGTCCAGTTATCAATGCCATTGTGTGCACGTAACGTGTTTCACATTATATAAATTATGGCAAGCGTCCATTTGACACATGACACAACAAATCTAATTGCCGATTTCATTACCTGGTGATGTTTAACAAACTATAATATAACAACACGATAGAACTTGCTTGCTTGCTCACTCAAACAGTTATGTAGTTAATTTATTTACGAATTGGCTGTCAATACCTATATGTTTATATTACACATATTTGATTTAATTTATATGCTGCACTTGCTTAATATTATATGTCTATCACATTTAATACCTCTATACTATATATTATACCTATAAATGTTGATTAAGGTGACTAATTATAGTGTCGCAATATTTTGTTAAACAAATCTTATACCAATTATTGTTGAATATACATATTTCAATCAATATAAAATATAAAGTGTATTACTCAGTTTTAGAGAGTATACTTTGCGTAAATTGAAAAGAGGGACTTATTATGAATTATCTTTATTTCTATAATGTAATAAAATATTAGATAATATTAGATATTAATTAATTACATGTTAAAATTATTATGATTTTAAACTATTATTAATATTATACATGTATTATTCAACATGAAAGTCATGAATGGTCTATATTCATCAAACAATGAAATATATTCATAAACATATATTATATTCATGTTTATATAGTATTATCAAACATGCATACTGTGCATACAGCATAGTTGCGTTATGTGCAATGTTGTGATACTAAACATTACTAACAATATTATGCTGCAAGCTTTTATTTGTGACCCATATGTAAATTATAATTTTTGAAAAATTTCGGTCATAAGTGTTAGATTAATCAATAAATAAAGGTTTCTTGAATACACCACGTTTTCCCACATGCAATCACACCTGGTACTATCATTTAAAAAAACGGTATAACGGCTCAAAACACAGAACACGTGTCGGATCGAGCGCGGATCGAGAATGGAGCTCGCTCCACTAGACCACATGACTAGTATGACCATTCTTTATTATATGGTATGACGTACGAGACGAACCAAGCTCCATGCTCCATATATAATAAAGAGGTTGAGCGCAGCACAAAACTAGCTCATTCGATTTCATTTTGCGATGGATTGTACTTGCTTCTAAGCCAATACGATGCCGTTCACCAGCTACGTCACTGATAAGGTGAACAAAGTTGTACGTGGTGATATGACGTCTTTGGTGAATTTCTTTCAGCTGCGCGACTTTGGCTAAAACTTTTCCCCGAGCAACTAACCTCTTATATATGGATGGACCTTGGAGACGAATGAGAAAATAATATATATAAACTTTTCGAAAAACTACGAAAAATTGCGGGTTAATGGGCTAGCTGTTTTTAATGCACACACAGCTGTCCAGATTGTGCACAATAAATATATTTGGATAAAGTTCAAAACCAACAATAATTTATTTGTTTTAATTTAACTCACACCTTAATATAACATACTTCCCTATATACGTGCCGTGATTTGTATCTAAAGAAACATAATAAATAGATGTAAAACTAATAATTTGTTAATTAATATAATATATTTATAATTTATTGCATTATAGTTACTTATCCTTATACATTACATGTCTCCCGACTTCTTGTAAATCTGTACAGTGCCTCGAAGAGTCGTGCTATATCACGGTGGCAATTCAACTATAAAACTAAACCTTCTCAAGGTGCGAGATTTTGTTGTTACCTAAAATGCATTAGATTATTTATGATCTTCAGTTTGATAAGAAATGACATCACAAATCGTTCGTAGTTGAACTAGCAATCAGTCGCGTAGATTGATGTGGTGGGAAATTTGCCGTCACTTGGTATCGAAATCGGGGCACCAACAACTGACCAGCAAGCACATTACCTCTGAGCCATAGGCTCTACAACTAAATTATGATATTATACAATTATTTTACCAAGAATGTTATTAAATTATTATTATGATATCATAGTTTGAAAATAGTTATTGCAATAAAAAATAATTTTGAAAATCATGTCGGCCCATAATCCTTTCAATAAAAAGAAAATAACTTTAAACAGTGATGAAATTCAACACAAAAAGAGTCTCCTTCTTGAAACAGTATGGGCGAAGATCAATAACAATCTGATTTAGAAATCTCTTTTACTATAGAAAAACTCATTTTAATTTTATCACATTCACCAAATTAACCTTTCCATTTGTTTATTTTACATTTCTATGATGTGCAAAGTATAAAAAATCATATAGTTATCATATCTGTTGGTCAAGATATGTTCAAGTTGCTAGAGGTTTAATAAATTTAAAATATTTGAGAACACAGCTCCAATAATAATATAAAATGACTATATATTTTTGACAATTTTTATTCATAAAATAATCTTAATTTCAATATGCATAAAGAAAATTTATTTCTTTACATGGGTTTACTTGTAAAATATTCTTATGAAAAATGTGATGGCAAACGAGCACAGTACAAAATATGCCGCTAGAGTATATATTATTATATATATAAAATAGTAATATTTATATAAGCTAGGAGATTCTTGCAAGCTTGCATATTATGAAGAAAAACTTAAATATTATAGATATACACAAATAATAAAGTAAATTGTAGAACTATATTAACAAGGGATTACAGTACAGAGTTCAGAGAGAGAGAGAGAGAAGGGGGGGGGGGGGAGGAGATGAAAATTGGTAAAAGTGCTTTGATTATAAATTGTCTGTTTTTATTTACTTTTTTCTCTAAAGCTTGCCTCTCTACAACATTTTTCCACTAAAAACTTCATTAAATTTAAAATTTGCAAAAAAAATAATAATAATAATAATAATAAATAATAATAATACATAAAAAATAAAAATTCTTGTTTATATAATTCCCTGAACTCTGGGTTGAAAATGAAGCCAATACAACGAACGACTTTACTCTTTTCTCCTTTACTTCTTATAAATATTTAACTTTCTATATTTTGCACTCACAAGGGAGAAGAAAAGCTAAAGCAAAAGAAAGGATAAAATAAATTTTACATGTTCTAGATTTTTTTCTATTTATTTTATATAGTGTACTGTACGATATAGCGTAGGCCAGACATATAAAAAATAATAGATACCTATAACAATTTTTATTCACTTGAATGTTACGAATGATAATAGTAATAAAAACGATTAAGTACGGCCTATACTTACAGCAAAACAATGCGAAAAGTACCCAAATATGTCTAAAAACGGCACTTATTTATAGACCCATGTAAAAGAAAAAAAGCATTATATAGCTACAGCTTTTTTATAGGCTGTGTGGTTACGTAATCTTGCAATTCTCTTTTGGAATTTTTGACTTTTGCATTATTCATCTTACATCGTCATATCTTCCAGATGCAACTTCAGCGGATCTGACACAACAAATAATAATTCTACACAGGCTCGGACTGGCCATAAGAGCAAGTCCGCAATTGCGGACGTGGCCCCCCCCTGTTTGGAGGCCCCTAAGGCCCAAAAAGGGGCGTAACTAGGGTGTTACGCCCCCTTTGTGGCCCCTAAAGAGGGTGTTACACCCCTTTTGCGGACGAGGCCCCTTGATTGCCAGTCCGACCCTGATTCTACATGTGTCTTAACAAAATGAAAAGGTGAATATAACAGTTCGCAAGAAACCACTCTTAAAGAAAATTATCCAAACGACATTTTTTTTTTTTTTTTTTGCCTATAAGCCATCCTCTATTGCCACCAACGCCACCATAATACAAAATCAAAGTAGAAATTTGAATAACGGACTGCTTGAAACTTTCAGAAACTTATTCAGAGTTGTTGTTTAACTTAAAGGGTGCAAATCTCCGTCATCGAAGTTTTGAACAAAAATTTGGAAATTCCATGGCCAAAATTTATATACAAGATTTCACAAATGACCTAACTTGGAAAACTCAACGGTATGAGAAAATTGAATTGTATTACACGTTAAAAATAATAATAATCACAAAATAAATATTTAAAAGTAGATAAAAAATAATTGTAGGAACAAAGTTAATTTTGGTAAAGCAGAATCCTATTCTAACAAAAGTTACCTTTATAATATGCTGGGTGTCCATGAAGTCTGTGGGAAAAGTAAATGTTAATAAATCATAGAAGACTTAACTCAAAACTAACTTTTTCGATACCAAATGAAAGCCTAGGATCTGAGATTTATGAAAATGAAAACAAAATAAAAATCAGTCACATGGATTGCTCACAAACATTAAAAAACAAAAATGTTTTTTTTTTCGGTGGTCATAAGGATTTTCCTTTAGTTTTCAAGTTTTCCTTTTTTATCCTGCAACTTTTACACACACTTTTTGGTCAGTTTATGCTCAAAATTCTCAGTTACTCTGTCTAAGATGCACATAGCACCTTTTCTCGTATTGCAGCTCGAAAAGGTGTCTTGTCAAACTTTGCATCATTTCATTGGAATAGAAAAAAAAAGAAAAGAAAAGAAGAAGACGAAGAAGTTTTTTTTTTTTTTTTTTTTTTTTTTAGCATAACGATAACGGTTGTTATTAAAGAGAAAGAGACGAAGAAAGAAACTCTTAAGATAGTTGGTCTCTTTTTTAAATTTCTTAAACTGCAGATTAATGCAAAAAAAAAACAAAATTAAAAAGCTGAAAACAATGACAATAACAAAATAAGCAACGTATAGTGAATCTGCGAAATACTTCCACTAGTCTTCATTTTTATTGCCGATATTTTCAGCTTTAAAAATTTGTTTTTTACATTAATCTGCATTGAAAAATTTTTAAAAGAGAGAGCAACTATCCTATAAGACTAAAGAGTTTCTTTCTTCGTCTCTTTCTCTCTCTTTAATGACACCCGTTATGCAAAAAAAAAAAAAAAGAAAGTTTAACTTCTTCTTCTTCTTTTTTTTTTCTATTCCTATGAATGATGCAAAATTTGATAAGACACCTTTTCGAGCTGCAATACGAGAAAAGATGCTATGTGCATCTTAGACAGAGTAACTGAGAATTTTGAGCATAAACTGACCAAAAAGTGTATGTAAAAGTTGCAGGATAAAAAAGGAAAACTTGAAAAACTTAAGGAAAATCCTTATGGCCACCGAAAAAAAAACATTTTTGTTTTTTAATGTTTGTGAGCAAACCATGTGACTGATCTTTATTCTGTTTTCATTTTCATAAATGTCAGATCCTAAGTCTTTCATTTGATCTAAAAAGTTAGTTTTGAGTTAAACGTTTACTTTTCCCACAGACTTTATGGACACCATGTATTATATATTGTATACAGTACACTGTATTACTGTAATGTAATAAATTAATAAATCAACTGTAATATAATATTGCATTTTTATATGCTTATATAAGATATCAAATGCAATAATGCATAATATATATATATATATATATATATATATATATATATATATATATATATATATATATATATATATATATATATATATATATATATATGTATATGTATATGTATTATGTATGTATGTATATGTATGTATGTATGTATGTATGTATGTATGTATGTATGTATGTATGTATGTATGTATGTATGTATATTATATTATAAATATAGTAACAAAACAAGCACATAAATTCAAATTCAAATTAGTTCTTTATTCAGCAACAGAGTAAGTCCAAATACACTGAATATAATAGAGTCAAAACAATACAAGAGAAGACAAAACAAACATAAAAGACACATCGTCCATGCCACAATCAAACCTCCCTCCAAACGCATGCAAAGATACGTCTAGAGGGAGGTCGGACCACGGCATGGACGGTATAAAACACGAAAAGAAAAAAAATTGCATAAAATATAGTCTTTTACAAACAAAATCAGCATTATCTCAAATTATCTTAAAATCTTAAATTATCTTAAAAAAAAAAAAAGTTATCTCAAAATCAGCATATCTAAAAATAGATTGTGATTCAGATTGTGCCTATAGACAGTGACATTATGAAATAAGTCAAGCTCACAACATTTCAAACTGCTGACAAGATTTGTATAATTTCTTTGCACTCTGTTGCTAAAACTAAAGTGTGCAATATTGATACGACAAAATTTAGGCTTAAATAGGTTGAGTTGTGTATTAATGCTAGTAGGTGCGTTAAAATTAATTAATTGAAGAACTGATGGTGCATCAACTAGATTATTCACCAGCTTATATAAAAACAGATAATCATTAATATCACGACGCACCCCTAGCGAATGAATATAGTAATACATATAGTTTTATTTATATATTCAAAATAATATACTATATAATATTATGGTATTATCGAAAATATATTAAAAAGGCGTGATTTTAACGTTTTAAAGGATATATAAATAATATATAATTTGAGTATAATTGTGAATATATATTTAATTCACAATTGAACTGTTATTGCAGTATATAAATAAATTAAAATTTAATATTGCATTATAAGTACTATTTTTGAACTGGGCCTATAGTCCAGAATCCAGATACTCATCCTGCGGTCTGGGTTGCTGCGTTGCGTTCTAGTTCTAGCTGTTTTGAAAATTTGACGGCGTAGCGTCGAATCTAAGATAGGTGTCACCACTATTCAGTCCGGAAAAAAATTCAAAGTTGAGGGTGGATGTCAGATGGATCATCTGTTTTTAGATTCGTGATTAATCAACAAAAACGTGTTGTGAACATTTTAATTAATTAATTTATTATTACCGGCAAGGTTCATGCTGAGTTGCGTGAGCCTGCATATTCTACTTCTATCAAAGAAACTCTTTGCCTCTTTTAATGATACTAAAATGGAAGATTTGTTATCGCACAATCCAATAACTGATTTGGTGCACAAAACCATGAACAGTTCCTCGCAACCCCAGGAGGAAGATATTTTTGACAAGCCTCGTTGTGAGAGAATTGTTGCTGATGGAGAATATTTGAGGTATGTGCTTTCATGATACTCCAAATTCAAATCAAAATTTCAATACATCCGTAATTACGGAAAAACTACATACGTAAGCTTTAATTTCATACGTTTGTATCGTTCATATAAGTCGCCTCGATTCAACAATATTCAAAATTACAATGGAAAGAATGAGATAAGGCCTGACGACAGGAGTCTGACCTAAAGATTATACATATTATGTGTTGTTTGAGGCCAAAAATTCATCCTGTAAAAACAACAAAGTTTTTTAAAGTTGTTGTTGTATGTATTCATGTCTGGGATGTTTTGTATTTACGTTTGCATCATACATACATACATACATACATAATTATATGATACAATATGTATATTATACATGCCTTGGTACGTGTTTGTTTTTAAATTATTTTTCATGTGTATTTCAACAGAATTTATGAACAATATTCTGTTTTTATTATTATTTCATTCTTTGTTGATGAATAGAAATTGAAACTGAACCAGATTTGAATATTGCAAGTTGCCACTACTATTGGCACTGCCATTATACTTTTACAATATTATGTGTTTACATTTCAGTTACTCCTTTGATGCGGGCGATCGTCGAGGTATGTACATTGCTGCTGCGCCACTCACTCCTGAGCAAAACTATTATGAAATTGAGATTATTGACAGAGGAATTGAAGGAACTATTTGCCTTGGGTTAAGCTCAAAAAGATATCCTGTTGATGCTGCACCAGGGCAACTAGATGATTCAGTGGCATTCTATATAGAGAGTGGAAGGTATGTTATCATTCATAAGGCTACATATTTTGGTATGAAATATGGCTTATTTTACAGACTGTTTAAAAGCCAACCGACAGGCACACCTTTTGGCCCTAGCTGTGATCTTGGAGATCGAGTAGGATGTGGCATCAAATTCGATCATGTAGCACCTGGGCAGAGTCGCCTTCAAGATCAAAGCGTGCCAGTGTTTTTTACAAAAAATGGAAAAGAGGTTTGTAATTGTTATTGATATTAAATGCAACTATTTTATTTTGCCACATGCATTTAAAATGTTATTAAATATTAAATCCGGTGTAAAAACTTAAAGCAAACAAATTTGTAGTTTCATTTATAGTTTGGGCATGTAGGCCTAATATATTAAACAAGTAATTATTTAAAAGTATAATTTGTTTGACAGTATAGTTAGTAATCAGTTGCTATGTTTCAGATTGGAGTAACTCAAACCCATGTGCCTCCTGGTGGACTATACCCTATCATTGGCATGCACTCCCTCGGGGAAGAAGTACGACTTATTACCAACATCCAGTTTGCTCCAGAGGAAGAAACCATGATGTCTGTTGATAGCTGTGAGGACGAGTGGTACAGATTGAATGATATCAAACTTAATGGACCTGTGAGATTTGTTTTTTATCTTTCTGTATTCATTTAATTTGCAATCCATCATACTCTGCTTGAGTATAACAAAGTAAAAATCGAGGGCTACGCTGCTTTTCGGTACTACTGCAATCACCGCGGGTTCAATTTTGGCACATATGAAATCTTTGCCAAGGCTTCTAATGGCACACCTGTGCAGGGTAAACGTATAATGATGTTTCAAAAGAGGTGAGCGCGGAGATGTGCCAAAATTGCACCCGCGGAGAGTGCAGTAGTACTGAAATGTCGCGTAGCCCTCGAAATGTAGTTTTAATTTGTAATTATCCTTGAGTAATGTGTTTAAAATATGACATATTCAAATTCATAATCACTGTCTGATTTAATGTCATTATAAGTCAACTTGACCTTGAAAATAAAAAAGGGGGGGAATGACGCCAAATTTCATATTTTTCCGTCGCAGGTCATTTGCGGCAAAAAAAAAAAAAAATAACAACAAGGTCAAGCACGCTCCATATATATATATATATATATATATATATATATATATATATATATATATATATATATATATATATATATTTCTGAATAATAATAATAATCAAATGAGACAGACAGTTTATTTGATAGTAATGGAAGTGTAGGACTGATTGGTTGCATAATGTAAGATCAATAATTTCAGTATCTTTATGTAATGCAAGTGTACTGTTTCAGGTATTAGAGTACACAGGGAAAGGAAAAAGCATCATCGATGTGGGCCTAGCCCAAGCCAAAGCATCTTTAAATACTACAAACCATTATTTTGAAATAGAAATATTAGATCCAGGAGAAAATTGTTACATTGCAATTGGCCTTACAAATCGAGTATGTATTTAAGTAATTTTCTGACAATTTCCTTTCTATTTTGGATTGTAAGTGGGATAAAAATAAAAGAAAAGTTGCTTTGGTGATCTGATTAACTACACGACATGTATTTGTGAAACTGTGACATGTTGAAGTTAAACACCGAGCAGTTCAGACCACCACAAGTACAGAAATGAAGTAAATACAATGACACAATCAGACAACAAACTGGGCTTGTATGAAATAGTTATCTTTAATATGTTACTCTTATGCTAAGGTTTTTTTGCATGTGTGATTGCAAAACTTTACATACCTTTATTGACCCTCTTTATCTAAAATGCTTCAGTTTCATACATGAGCTAGATTTGAATTTCTGTTCTAATGAAGTAAAAGGAATGCAAATAGTTTAACATTTTCATTCCTTTGATTTACATTATAAACTTTTCTTCTTTTTTCTATAATATAGGATCTAAGTCAATCACTTTAATGAAAACTATTATTACTTTCATTTATAAGCTAAAAAGATGTAGATGAAATTGAGATAAGTTACTGGGTTTCTCTAATCCCTATTCCTTAGCTTTGTTGAAGGCGCACAAATTTATTTGAAGATTTGCTTGTTTGCAGGATTTTCCCAAATATAGGCATCCAGGCTGGAACAAAGGCTCCATTGGTTACCATGCAGATGATGGGAAAATTTTCATTGGAAGTGGTGTAGGGGAGCCATTTGGCCCAAGATGTCATAAAGGAGATAGAATGGGCTGTGGTATATACTTTCCTAGAGACTTTGTGCCAGTAGAAGAAACGTAAGTTTTACAGGAGCTTTATGAAAGAAGATATTGTAAATTAAATAGAATTCAAAATGACATGGAATAAGAGGAAACAACTAAGTATAAAAGCAGACAAAGATTATTTATCTTGAACATCTGAAATCTGGATTTTTATAAATTGATCTTGTTGCAAACAAAATGTCTATCTCGTATTTTGTCAGGCGAAGCAAAATGTCTATCCCGTTTTTTGTCAGCGTAAGCAAAATGTCTGTCTCGAGCGCCATCTCCATAACGTTCGGGAACGAGATAGACATTTTGCTTCGCATGATAAAATACGAGATAGACATTTTGTTCACAACAAGATCGAAATGTATTTTAAACCAAGCTTGAAATTGTCAAAATTTAAGTATTATGCTCCAAATTTTCAATAATATTCTTTTGAGAGAAATGTGCTGGGAGTTTGTGTTAAAAAAAAAAAGATATATATAGGCCTATATATATATATATATATATATATATATATATATATATATATATATATATATATATATATATATATATATATCGATGCCTCCGCGTCAAAAGCGATCATCTACACATTCCAGATTTCCGACAAAACGACTATCTACACTTTCCGCCGCCGAGCATCTGCAATGTTAAGCTTATGGCCGCTAGTCGGGTTACAGTGCTGCTCGGAAAGTGTAGATAATCGTTTTGTCGGAAATCTGGAAAGTGTAGATAATCGCTTTTGACGCGGAAGCATCGATATATATATATATATATATATATATATATATATATATATATTGGTTACTGCAATACATATATAAAAAGGAATTAAACGATAACATAGAATTCCATTTACTTAATCAAATTAATAATAGGCCTACATAAATTAGGGGAAAAATTGTGGTTAATACATAATATGTTAAAAAAAATAATAATAATAGCAAATTGTAGGTAAAAATTAGAGTGCATTAATAAAACACAATGATGCTCTAATTTATATAAAAAATCGGGACTGGGACCAAATGTTTTAGTATAGACGAGTGCTAGATAACGGAACTAAAAGTGTAATTAGGGAATCTCCAAGTGTTATTAATTTTCTATTTAACTCTACCTACTTTTTTTTGTTAAACTTATTGCAAATTAATAACATGTTTACATAGATGTGCTGTTTCTCGAGAAAACACTCCAGACTCACCGCCAGAAATGTTTGACTTGCTAGGCTTGATGCCAGACACCAGTGACAGTGAAGATGATGATTGGTGGTCAGAAGGAGGCGCAAGCAATGCTGAAAATACCACTAAGGTGGAGGTAAGCTACATATTGAAGTACTGTCTGTTTGGTATAAAGCGACACAAATATCGTTGAATATGCCATTATAAATATAAATTCCCACTTTTTATCTAACATACAGTACAGTAGTCAACTTTGTGTATGGCTACTAACTACTCTGTATATTTATAGCTTCATTAGACACATTTTGTAAGAGTAACATTTTTTTTTTTTTTTTTTTTTTTTCATTCTAATTTCAGGTTTTCTTCACAAGAAATAGTAAAACTGTGGGTAAGAAAAAAGTTCAAATTCCTAAAGGAGGTTTCTTCCCAACTGTGGGAATGCTAAGTATTGATGAGAAAGTTCGAGTTGATCTCCATCCAATGACTGGTTGACGTGAAGACTTGTGTTGTGTACACATGCAAAGTTAACTACATCTCCTCTGTGATCTAAACAAGCCGCTGTGTCACATACACATACACACACACTGGTGCAGTGTCCTGCCAGCAGCAATATTTACCTCAAGCACAAAGTTATGTGTTGTTGCCATGTTAAATTATTAAGTTTTTACATTCAAGTTTAAGCCACTGTGTAACATTGCAGTGATTGTGCCAGTGCAAAAACTATTTGCCAATAAGTGACGATGACTATTTTTTCTAGTAAGTGTGAACACTATACATAAAGTAGTAATTAAAGAAAAAACCATCGAGTGCAAGATAAAATTTTGTCAACATGCCTTTACATTTTATGAATGTATCAAACCAATGAATCTATCAAGTTCAATATAATTGTAGTAACAAAAATTCCAATGATTTTATAGTAAGGAATCAAGTTATGTTAATTTGTGATTAAAGCACACTTTGTAACTTTTTGTTCTTCTGTCATACCAAATTTGCACTTTTTTGTTGTTGAATATCCCATATTTTTAATAGTTACAAAATAACTAAGAGTGCATGATTATTATATTGACAATATTGATAATATTTACAATAAAATAATTGAGGGAAGAAGCATTGTAAACAAAAGTTGTGAGCCTTGTGATGCTGTGAGATAACTATACATACCCTATATTTGATGATAAAAATCAATTAAATAATTTTCATCCGTTCTGAAAAAATTACTGGGTTTTAATCCTCACTGTTATCACAAATTACAATATGTAACTCACAAATAAAATAATATTCACTGTTACATGTGTGAGTGTGTGTGTTTATCGTCATGGCTCCCCTATGATGTCCATTTGACCTTGAAAAATACTTTTTGATTCAAATGACCTGAAATGGGAAAATCGAAAATTTTGGGTCAATCTGACTATATTTTTTCAAGGTCAATTGGACATCGGACATTATAGGGGAGCCACAATGATATATAAATATATATATATATATATATTATATATATATTATATATATATTACGTAGCATTAAAACCCGAAACTGACCAAAACTAGGTATTTTTGCTCATTCGGCTTTTGGTTCGTCGCTTTTGATCAAACCCGGAAAGCCAGTTTATTTCAGCGAAATTTTGATAAGTAGTAGTTTTGAGCATTTTGCAAAAAGCAAAGACCGGTGCAAACATTTATATCTAGTTATGGTCTTTGAATTTTGACCAGAACTAGTTTTGGTCAAAAAAGAAAAATCAAAAGCCGAAAAGGAAAATTTCTCAACTCAGAATTTTATGCAGTGATTTAAGACTATATTATGTATAATGTTTTGGTATTATAATTGTGGCATTTAAACATTATATTTTATTATTTTACTTGAAATGCAAAATATGGGCCTATGGTCTAAAAAAAATTTCATTAGAATGCGTTAACTATAATCTTTAAATCTTATGGCTAGATACGGAACATAAATTGATACAATATGAAAAATAAACTTGCTGTTTGACCTAGCAATTCAGTAATACATTATTATTATTTTTATTATTTTAAGGGGTTTCTTATGATTAAGTAAATTAAGAGCAATGTATATAACCACTAACCATATTATATTTACTTATAATTTGCTCATGAACAATATTTGCGTGACTGTGAATTTTTCAAATTCCAACACTTTCTTATCCTGTTTTTAACAAATATTATGAAATTATAAACCATTTTTTCCGCACAGACAAACATTCAACTGAAAGCATAAGAAATATTTTAAAATAAATTATTATCACTGGACAAAGAAAGGTGGACAAAGGTATAAGTGAAAGTAGCCTTTATTAGGCTTATTTAACATAAGCCGTGTTATCTCTCTATCTCTCTCTCTCTCCCTTTATTGTAATAGCAAATATTTGAGTTGAAATGCTCATTTTCGGTTTTTGATTTTTCTATTTTGACCAAAACTAGTTCTGGTCAAAATTCAAAGATCAAAACTAGATATAAATGTTTACACTGGGTTTTGCTTTTTGCGAAATGCTCAAAATTTTGTGACCAAAAGCCGAAATAAATGGGCATTCCGGGCTTTGATCAAAAGCGACGAACCAACAGCCGAAATGAGCAAAAATACCTAGTTTTGGTCAATGTCAGGTTTTGTTGCTAACACACACACACACACACACACACATATATATATATATATATATATCGAGGGTGCTCCGCTATAATGTCCTAAGTCCATTTGACCTTGAAAAATATTTTTTGCTGCAAATGACCTGAAATGGATAAATCCAAAATTTGGGGTTGATCCGACGATTTTTTATTTTTCAAGGTCAAGTGGACTTAGGACATTATAGCGGAGCACCCTCGATATATATATATATATATATATATATATATATATATATATATATATATATATATATATATATATATAATCACAAATTTGTTGAAAAATATGAAGGGAGGAGGGGAAGCTCACACGTATGCACATGTGTAAGTGCTTTACTTCTTTCATTATTTCTTTGTATTATTATAAATATTTTTCAGTATTGCTGCGGGTAAAGAAATTGGGTTATTAGGAAACCATGTAAATTGTTGATAATAATATGATAGCTCTTGCTCCACGTCCATCCAAATATTTGATTAAATGACATTTTACATTTTAATGTGTGGAAGTTGGCAAGTAATATCCAGTATAACTGGAGATAATTTAAGGCAGCAATTTTGAATTTCATTATTTGGGATTTTGCTCGCATATTAAGATCTACTTCAGGTAAAATGTTAAAAAACAATAAAGAAACAAACAATTAAAAAATAAAAAAGTTTACATGCACAATTTTTTTTTGGCATAAAAATGCTCGAAAAAGCAGAAATGAAATTTCCAAATGACAAACAATGTTTATTTTTACTACCTTACATTATGTGAAGTTACATTGTTAGCACCAAGATGAAGAGTTTTTATTATTATATTAACTTGCATAAAATTTCTCTTTTCATTTGTATTGGAATTACTTTGCTACCATATGTATTACTTTTTCTTTTTGAATTTTTCTAATCTTTAGATAATTATTGGCAGTGTTTGTATAAACCGTTCCCTTGCTACACCAAAACAAAATTATAAATATGATTACTACTATACTTTTCATTTTGAATGTTGAGAGTGTAGGGGTTATGTAAGTCACTGACAATAAAACAATCAGTTTGTTATAAACTTTGGTGCAGCATTTTATGTGTGGCAGTAGGAGTTGGTTGATGTTGTGTTTTACTGCAACTAAGTTGTGGTATTCAAGCATCAGTTAAACAATATTTTCAAGGGCTATAGCATTTCAATTTCCGTACACTAAATATTTTATACATTCTAAAACACATTTTAATCATTTCCATTTTTTTTCCATGCTACTTGCTGCTATATGTAAAATTACACACATCAAATTTATAGATATTGGTTTCATTGCTTTACTTTGAACAAATGTTTATTTATTTTGCTTTAACTGTGATTTGAATATTATATTATTATTTTTAATATTTTGTTACTATGCAGTAGAGCAATATTGAGAGCAATTCTTTGTATTTATGTTAAAATTTTGAAACCAAAATTAATTTACATAATTTTGTGACCTGTAGGGCTGTGATAGATAAATTAAATTAAAATTTTGGCTTGTAGCTGATAACCAGGCATTACAAATTATGTCATATTCAGCTCACAGTCTAGCAAATTTTTCCTTGTAATTGGTGACGTTATAGTCTCGCAATTAAATATAGCTAAAAATTCATTAGCATAATGTTATTGAAATTATATAGGCTATTATACCTACTAATATGTAAAATGATAAAAATTGTTATACATTATTATCTTAATATTATAAATGCATAGGGAAAAATGCATCATTGTAACCAAATGTACACTTCATGTATAATTAACATTGCATGATGGTATGCTTGATAGCTCTTTACAAATTGGCTCTAGGTTGTATAGTAATTAATTTAAGGGAAAAAAAGTGGTAAGGATCAATATTAAAGAAAATGATAGATACCAGCAATTGCGTTACCACAGTAGAAGTTCTATGGAGAGGTCGAGTTCTCATTTAGCACACAGTTATAGATATAAATATTTATATAACTGAGAGTTTTTGTCATATCGTGATGACATTTTCAATCAATGAAGAAAATTACTTGAGCACAGCACAGTCGCATGTAGTCTTGTACTCTTGTTAATACTGTAAAGACCAAAGAAAGCACACACATGCATACTGCTTTTGGAGTGTTGTGCCAAAAGCTATTCAATGTGTTGAGTATCTCTGTATTAACAAGATCTTGTACCAACATTTAGGATATTAAATCACTATGATAATGTCCTTGCTGGTTTCCTCTATCAAATTCTTTTAAATATTTTACCCAACTTTTATTTTTATTATTATTATTATTTTTTTTTTTTTACATAATTATTATATTGTTCTTTTCTTTCTTCTTGCTTTCTATACTTTAGCTTATAACATTTAGAGAAACTCAATCAAACAGTACATTATATAGCCATTTGCACTAAAAAAAAAAAAAAAAAAAAAAAAAAAAAGATGATAATTCTTTAATTCCTGAAAAGTTCTCTGTGTTATTTTATTTTAATCTATTATTTTTTTCTCTAATCAGTGCCTAATTGTCAGCAATAATATTACTCTAATGGCCTGGTCACACAGAGCAATATTTTTAATGTATGCAATCTCCATTTAAAAAATTACACTTTCATCCAATCTAATTTATAGTACCTATGCATACATAATATTGCAACGCGTGCAGGCCATAAAACTCTTAGATTGAAGTAAGTAACATATAAACCTAATAGAGAAACAGTATTTTATGCTATGCATATTTGTGCATGTTGTATCGTTAAAGCTTTAGAATTTAACTGCCATTTTAGTGCCCAGTTATATCAATGCCTTATTGTGGGTAAAACACATCGAATGTCGTTAGTATGTAGGTACAAATTGTATTTGAGAATGCCTTCCTAAATATAAGTTGGTGTGTATTAGCCTTATTAATTAAGACTTTTTTGCAAACTTCAATATGATATATATGAATGCTCATCCTATATATATATATATATATATATATATATATATATATATATATATATATATATATATATATATATATATATATATATATATATATATATATATATATATATATATATATATATATATATATATATATATATATATATATATATATATCGATCTTTTCGCGTCAAGATGAAGCTACTACACTTTACAAATTCCCGAAGAATGAACGATCTACACTTTACAAATTCGCGGCTACCTGAAGCATCTGCTATATAAAACAGGTAGGAAAAGCTCCAGGTAGCCGCAAATTTGTAAAGTGTAGATCGTTCATTCTTAGGAAATTTGTAAAGTGTAGTAGCTTCATCTTGACGCGAGAACATCGATATATATATATATATACATACATACATACATACATACATACATACATATTATATATATATATATATATATATATATATATATATATATATATATATATATATATATATATATATATATATATAATATGTATGTATGTATGTATATATATATATATATATATATATATATATATATATATATATATATATATATATATATATATATATATATATATATATATATATCCAGTGCTAGTATGGTATGCCATTAATTGGATACATTGTGTTCACAAAGGCCTACCAAATAAGTAATTAAACAAACTCCTGTAGGTTGCCTATACTCTAATCAAGGCAAATATTGTGATTTTATTCTTACCATAAATGTAAGATGTAGCAAAATAATAAGGCCTAAAGTAAATTCTGCATAACTTAGTTGATGCTTAAAAAGAAGGCAAAATATAGGAACTAATATTGTGATATAATTAAGAAAAAAAATCATTTAAAATGAAAATATCTTAGTATGTAAAATATGTGTTTGTAGCTATTGTTATGGCTCTTGCAGCTCTTGTTATGGTGTTAATATAAGTCAGAATTACTTAGTTATTCTAATGAGCACACATGTAAGGCCTAGGATAAAAGTTGGCTTCACATTTAAAATAATTATTAATAATTGATGACTTTTTTAATTGTCTGATTGATAATTTTTTCCCTATGCATTTGTAAAATGAATTCTTGCAATATAAAATGTTAACTTTATTGTTAATATGATTGGTCTATGTCACACAAATTTGTTACTTCATGTAAACAATTTTTTAAGATTAAAAAATTAAAAAAATAATAATAATATGAGAAGTGATTAATTAAACATAATAATCAGAGACCAGATTTTTAGGTGAAAATGATGATTATGCCTACAAGTTTGATTGTTATGCTTTTTGCTCCTCAATCTACAGTGTGTTTAAAAAAATTGCTACTTCACTGTTAAAAGCTTTTAGGAATAATATTTATGTAAACTCACAGTATGGTTTGTGGTACACTGAAAGCCCTCCTAAAGTCAACATCAAAGACGATGCCGCTTTTTAAAGAAAAGGGTAGAAATGCATAGTCATGTAAGAGCAGCATTGTCACCTGCTCTTTTCTTGTTTTTGTTAAGTGAGAAAGTGATTTACATATCGCTTCATTATTTTGACTCCTACTTTGTATATTTCTGCATATTATTTGTAAAAGACACGAAATATTTTGCTATTGTGTCTTAAAAGCTTTTTTCACTTAAGTTATTTTGTTTTGTTATGTTGTTTTCATGCTCGAATACAAAGAAAGAGTAAAAGTAATGCAGTGAGATATGTTAATCATTTTCTCACTTAGCAAAAGCAAGAAAAGAGCAGGTGGCTCAGAAAATTTTGGCATCGCTGCTCCTACCTGACTATGCATTTCTACCCTTTTCCTTAAAAAGCGGCATCGTCTTTGATGTTAAATTTAGGAGGGCTTTCAGTGTACCTACTATTTTTGCAGGTGCAACCGCCATCTTCAACTTAAAATCCTATCTCTAATCTCTAATAATAATTAATACTCTCACCAACATGAGTGCTGTCACCAATACTCTTTCATGAAACACTGGAAGAAATGAGGGATAGGGGACCTTCTTTTTATTTTTCTCACCATTATTATTGTGATATTTAACAGTAGGCTGTACAATATTATTTATTATTTAAATGTTTTTAGTCAGGCTAGACCACAAAGTACAACCAGGAGCAGAAGAATGGGGGAGGGAGAGTTTTCAATACTACCCCTCCCCCATCAGATCTGAGGAGGGACACAATTTTGAGGTTGAAAATTATGAATTGTTGCACAGTTTCATTGCATATTCACATATTTAGTATAAACTACAAGATATTTTTATCAACAACTGTCATTTGCAAACTTCCTTGATTTATAAACAAATCGGGACAAGATTTGAAGATAGTATTGGGTTGGGTTTGTTAAAGGAGCTTATATTCAACCCAAATCATATTACATATTTTGTACTTATTGACTAGTAAAGAAGCAACATCTGCTTCCGTTTCAACGTTCTACGCATGCTCAAACGGAAACGGGTGTGACCAAAATCATTTGCAGTCTGCCTCAAAACAGTTGCTTTCTTTATTAGTCAATGTCCAGTACTTATGAGTTTGAATTTATGAAAGAAAATGTTAGCAAAAATTTATTTCGGGTACTTTTAGGTTTCTCTACTGATGACCTCTCACTATAGGAAAAACACTTTTTTTTTCTTTTTTTTTTTTCATTCTAAACCTTTACCTTATAGTATTTATGCAGTCACCACAAATTTAATTTTTCAAAACAAGGCGTGCACTATATGGTAAGCCATAAGGAGTAAAATTGTTACTACATACGTATCATGAGGAGGTCTCTCATTATATACGATCAGTGACAAGTTATATGATAGATTGTACACACACACACACACACACACACACACACACACACACACACACACACACACACACACACACACACACACACACAGATATATCGAAATAATTATAAGTGATGGATTTTTTGAAGTAATGACCTCTTTTACCCTTGTGTGTCGCTAGGGAAACTAATACTACATAGACCGGTTGCTGCATGGAGTTCACAAAACCCTCACTTATCTAGGATATGCATTTATCTTGTCCTCTCCCGCCTGTGCACTGCTGTGCACTCTCCAGCAGTTCAAAAACCACAAGCAGGTTAAATTTCGGGGAGACAACAAAAATGATTTTTTTTTTTTTGTAAAAACTTTATACTGTATATAGTTTGACAAAATCAATTATATAACTGCCATGCGGTTGATTTTTATTTTTTAATGCCCATATAAAAAATGACAAAAATTTAGTTATATATTTGCCTAAGTCATATGAAGAAAGGTATGTATTTAAATTAAAATCCACAAAGACCATAATATTTGTCTTGTCTTTCAACATACAAGTACTTATAGATTTTATATATAGGCCTCCACATTTCAACCTTTTTTTAATAAATAAACATATCGAGGGGGCTCCGCTATAATGTCCTAAGTCCATTTGACCTTGAAAAATATTTTTTGCTGCAAATGACCTGAAATGGATAAATCCAAAATTTGGGGTTGATCCGACGATTTTTTATTTTTCAAGGTCAAGTGGACTTAGGACATTATAGCGGAGCACCCTCGATATATACTCCCCCAAACAAATCTTATATAGCTGGGCAAAATGAAAGCTTTTTTTTTTTTTTTTTTCTTAATAAATCTTCTTAATCTTATTATCGAGATACATAGGAACAAACAAATAATATAGTAAGAGGCTTTTATAAATGTATTTATAAAAGTACACTGCAGACTATACAAAAGTAATATTATTATGCATTAAAGATGGCAGAAATTCAAATTTTGCGCTCCAATGTAATGATCGTATCGATTCGTATCTACAGCTCACTAGTTTCTTTGCCCTGATATTGATTCACATCTGCTGAGTATATGACCTTCGACATTAATCTGAAATATCGGAATCAGTAATCAGTAAAGAAGGTGATTGTGCCATATAACAACTGCAAACTGCAACAAATTAGAAAATTTTAAATAAATTAATGAAAGTTTGCTAATTCTGTATATTGGGTGAGACAATGTGCATATGTTTCAAATTTATGAAGGTTTAGAATGCTTGACAAACACGAGATTTGCAAGTTTATATAAATTTTACATAGCCTACCTATCGAATCAGTAAACGAAAGAGAATAAAGGGACTTTCTTTTTGCAAAACTAAAACACCCACCCTTGCTCCAAGATGACAACTGCAAGTGGTGATAAGACCGTAAACAAAGTAGCATTGTGTTCAGCTATATTTGCTGGTTTTGCGTATGTTGGGTATTCTGTAGTGCGAACAGCCTTCTGTCGAAAGTTGGGAAGACGGGCGCAGGACAATGATGGTGAGAGACAAAATATTTTAAACTGCGTTATTAAATTGATTTAAGGCATTTATAATATTTGCTATTATTTTTATGCTGTTTATAAACATGTCAGCCTTGCCTTGCGGCTGATTTTTATATTTCATATGGCAAATCGTTCCTGCATTTATATATATATGTGTGTGTGTATAACTGCTGGTTGTTATTACTTGTCACACATGAGCTGATGCAACTACATTCACATTTACAGGTTATATTGAGGATGAACCAAGGATGTACTTTCGTCGGTTGTCACAAACTACCCAGACAGACGTGCTTCTAGGTAACCTAGACACAGGTGGTTCAGGAAGAGTGATTCTACGTCCTCTGTCAGTGCAAGACAGAATTCGTGAATTAAATTTAAGAGCCCGACAGTTCACAGACACCATGCTTGCTATTCAGGGTGGAGGACTGTCCCCTCGCCATAGCCCTCTCCCGGGACCTAGAAGTTTACAAGTTAGTATTTATTTAATACTGTACATAATGTACTGGAAAACAGTACATAGTGAGCTATTTTTTTCTGCTTCCCTTTTATTTGAAAGCAGCCATCCATATTAGAAATACATGGATGTAGATTATAAAGTGACAGCATCAAAGATACAAATGGCATTTCCTGTGTGCTAGAGGTGTAGGAAGTAGGAACACCTAAAATTTGAATACCAGAATAATGCTACAATGCTGTCAACTGATTTTTTCATGAACTAGCTCATAACTTTTACTTCATTTATTTGCACACAGTGCTCACCATGGAGTTCCCCTCGCATCTTGAGCCCAGTTGATGTGCGGCATTTCTTGGCTAGTCGTTCAACAGAGAACTTGTCCGGCATTGCAAGTCACTCGGACATGATGGGATCTCCATTACGAAGGCGCTGGACACGTAGGTCTACTCGCAGGTCAGGACCCTTGAAGCAACGCAGTCCTGAGGGGATGAGGGAGAACGAAGAAAGAGCTCAACAAGAGGCAGAGAAATTGTTGAGGGATGATGAAGAAGAATTAAGATTAAGTTTAGAAACACTTGGCAATAGAGGAAGGTGAGAAACATTAAATGGTGTAATTTTTTTGTCTTAATTATGATGATGAGGCAAAGGGGAAGAGAGATAAAATTATACACTAATTCATAAAAAGTAGCCAATTTGGACTGCTCTATCTCAGTGAAAATTGTAGTAAAACAAATACTTTATCAAGACATAGAAAAATAACTATTACACCACCATACATAAAATACAGTATTCTTTTTAGCTCTTGCGTCTTTCGTCATTTGTGCCTGATTGAAAGTTTAAATTTCAGGGTTATTTCCCCTCATGAAGCAAAGAGTTTGTCAGCCTTGCTGCATAGCACAGATGATGTCTTGTTAGAAAGAACACTCACAATTATTGGAGACTGTGGCACCTTCTCAGCCAACCAGGTGAGATAACTAACAACTAACAATGCATTAAACCGTATAGGGGATTTTTTTTTTTTGGGGGGGGGGGTTCCCTTTTCCTTTCATATAATGATATGGCGAGTAATGCTGTGGCAATATAAGACCATAAGATATGTATATATTGTATAATTTATGTGTTAAAAATAATATATAAAAACAAAAATCATATTTTCTTCTTAGGTGGTGGTTAATTAAACATAAATTAATTGTCAAATAAAACCCATTATAAAATGATATGTTAAAGCTATTATGCTTTTGTAAACTTGAATGTTTTCTTTCTAAAGGGAACAACTATTAATCTATTTATGTTATTATTTTCAGGATACTCTGCGTGAAGCTGGATGTTTGTACAGGCTTCAAAATCTGTTATCTTATCCAAAGCTTTCAGTGCAGTTAGCTGCTGTAAAATCTTTAGGAAATTTAGCTCTAAATGTGGAAAATCAAAAAGAGCTGAAGGTAAAAATAATCAGTTTAACATGACCGGGTATACTTATAGGTTAATGTGTGGTGTGCTTGTTATTTTTGTTACAGAATGCAATTCCCATTCTTCTGTCATATGTCATTAAGGAACATCCCTCAGAAAAGATGCTTCTTAGCTCTCTTGTGACTTTGAGCAACATTGCTGTGTTATCGGATTGGCATGATGAGTTCTATCCTGCACTACATTCACTGTATAACCTTGTAGATACTGCTAGTCCTCAAATTAAGTTGCAAGCTCTGAAACTATTGGTCAACCTCTCTTGTAATGAAGATATGGTACCTAGCCTGCTTGCTGCACAAGTAAGTTTAAAGTCAATACAGCCATCAAGTGCATGTAGAATGTTCCACTTAAAAATAATTATCAATGTTGTCATTGAACCATAAATGTTATTTACAGTAGTTACATACTGTATTCTTTACTTAACCAAATTGCTAACTTAGAATAATACATTTCATACTTATAATTTTAAACATGTTTGGTTGTTATATTGATTGTTGTACAAATTTAGCATGTAACTTGAGGTGCAGATTTGCTGTAACTTTGTGTGCTTACAGGCTCCACGGCGTTTGATATACTTGCTAGATCCACTTACCAATGAGGACATTTTGCTGCGGGTGGTGACATTGCTTGCTAACTTAACAACTGCAGTCAAGGAACAGGAACTGGATCCTACAATTGATCTTCCTGCAGAGGACAAAGCTGCATCCCCAGAGACAATGTGAGTTAACTGACAACATGAGTCACCAATGATTTGGTTGTGACATGCATTGGCTGCAACCTCTATGCACCTGCACTTTGAAATAATTAAAAATACAGATGTAGTAAAGATGCTTTTATCTCTCACTTGCTGTTAAATTTGCACCAAGCTGCCTGCATATTTTACTCCCTCGCGTGCTTCTCGCGTCTTCTGCTACCACCTGCTAGGGAAAGCAGGGAGTGGGCGGAGGTCGCTTGAGGCCCGCGCAAGCCAGCAGCCGCAGTTTGTCACCAACTTTTGTGAGATAAAGATGCATTGCCCTATCTTTGCCGAGCTTTGTATCTTTATCTCTTAATTTTTTTATTGTTGTGCTGAAAAGCCCCAAAACTACTCGACGTTTATCGTGATTCATTGAATGATTTATCATTCAGTTAATTAATTAACTGCTTTTTATTTAAGTTTGATGGAATGCGATATTGATGTTGGGTAAACACAGTGTTCACAACTTGACGGGTCGTGGTACAACAGGTGAAATTGATTATATTCCATACGCGGCAGTAGTAAAATTATCTCATTTAGCAACCTTGAGCTTGAAAATTTACGCCACCCTTTGTGTATCTATTTTAATTAAAGATTTTCGCGTAATATAACTTTCAATGTCACGTGCTTTAATTATACTCTATTACATTTCATTGATTTGCATATTAAACGAAAATGGTATTTTCTTATATTTATATTATCTACTAAAGTGAGTTTAATATAGGCTACTCTGAGATACTAAGGAAAATAAACCATCCCAATTAGGTATGATAAATTTAAAAAAAAAAAAAAAAAAAAAAAAAAAAACAGAGGTCCTTACCATAGTGGCCAATAGTTACGGGAAAATCTTACTAGCACTGAGGTAATAATAAATACATATTGGATAGCTTTTGGATTTGGCACCACTAAACTTCAAATGTACTTTAGAACTCACTATTGAAAAGCCCTTTCTAGTTTTCCACATTTTTCATTTCTTTTAAATATTTCATTAATAAAAACTTTAAACAAAAAATTATCCCTAATAATAATAATAAGATAATTGACCAACTGAAGTTGTGAGGGTTGCATTTTGCCCCTTAACGAAGATAGCGAAGATATTTACTATGCTAGCAATGTTAATTTCAATGACTTTGCGGGGCTCTACTGTTCTTAAAAATTATCGCATTTGGTAGCGACTTACGCAAATTTTAAAGCAACATCTAGTTAACCCAAGTCCAGTGCTTGATATTAATTTCAATACAAAATAAATTTTTGATTAATGAGGAAGTCTACACAAAGTTAACCCCTATGTTTGAATACGTCATTTGAAAGAGAAAAGGTAGTAGATAAACTTAGCATAGGCAATTGACGAGTTAAACATGAAACGTTATTCATTTGGCGCGAGAATTATGACTGATTCCGTTTCCGGTTTGGCCGCGCGCGAACGCTCAAAGCGCGCCAGCAGACACGAAGCAAGCCTGCACCAACAACAAACATATCAACGTACGGCTGCGTTGTAATATGTTTATATTTATATTTAATTACGAAATAGTAATTGATTTATTGTTTTCAATAATAAAACTATAGTATTAAATTGTAAATTTGCTAGCGAAATGTTAAACGTGTAAAAAATCTTCAGATATCGTCGATGTATCGTAAAGAAACATTTAGTATAGGATGAATAATAACGCTTATTCTCGTTTTGTTTTCGCTTGCGGGACGACAAAACGTAACAAATTAACAATATATTTCATCGGTATATTATCACTGAGTCTTCAAACTAATAAATTAAGAGGGCAAACTCATTAAATATGAGAAGAATTAAAGATATCGCGTGAACAAAAATGAAATCTCCGGCAAACAATTTCCCATGTTTTCGAAGTTTGAGTCGTTACAATTTGAAAAGAAAATGTATAAGATGTTCAAAATTACTTTTGTCGTTCGGTTTATATACCAGACAATATATTTCGTGAGTTTTAATTTTTTAACGTGAGCAGTTTGCTCTTAATTTATTAATTAAAGTAAACTGCGAAACCTGCGTATAAAATTGATGTTTTATTTAATAAAAGAAGAAATAAAAAAAATTTCAATTCCCAACCCTTTGCTGACTATGACGTCATTTGTTTACATCCGATTTTCAATTGTCTTCTGGATTTCAGACGATCCCATTCCCATTGTTGAAAGGCAGCAGTTGGCCATTAATTTTTTTGAATTTGTAGCAGCTGCATGAAATCCAGAAGACAATAGAAAAGCAGATGTAAACAAATGATGTCATAGTCGGCAAAGGGTTGGGAATTGAAATTTTTTATTTCTTCTTTTATTAAATAAAACGTCACTTTTCCAGGTAATTGCCTATGCTAAGTTTATCTACCACCTTTTCTCTTTCAAATGACGTATTCAAACCTAGGGGTTAACTTCGTGTAGACTTCCTCATTTTCTCCGAGAGCTCTATCAAAACTACAAACAAAGGAGTTGAGAGAAAAAAGGTGCAATCGAAAAAAAAAAAGTGAACATAAAGAGCAGTCTTTCAATAGAAGGGATTACTTGCTACCTGACAACACGACCCAATTATCTTACGCGTCAATAATTTTGATAATTTGCGAAGTAATAGTCACAGTGAATCAAATTCATTTTAAATGTTTGTTTTATTAAAAATCATGCATGTTTTTTATTTTTTTTATTTTTTTTATCAAAATTCTAGCTTTATTTCAAAGCAAAATATTCAAATAAAAAATATTACATAATACAAATTACTTTTAAGTCACGGCTGTTCAAAATATCGCTAAAGTATGCAAAGTATTTGTTTACGGTAGCGATGTTGTCGTAAAATTCAATTTAATATCACTTTTTAGGTTCATAATGAACCAAGGAACAATTCTCTATGCTCCAAAAAGTTTCGGCTCAAATCAAATCTTCCGTAAATTAGCATTAAAAGTCGTAGGGTTACGCCCCCTTTAACACGCAAAACATACAAAACTTCAAGCTCACCGTGTGCAAAATTTTTCTTGATCAACTTCTAAACAAAAAATACTAGTGTGTTCTATAGATAAAGTTTTAATGACTTTGACTTTTTAAACGATTTTTATGAGACATTTACAGAGAAAAAAATTATCAAAGATTGCATATTCAAATTAACATGGGTCAATTTGCAATATTTTTTTTTTCTCGGCAAATTCGTTCTAGAAAAATCTGAAAAATCATTTTTCATTAAAAATCAACACGAAGAACAAGCTAGTATTTTTTTTTAACTGCTGAAAAAAAACTTGTAGTGGGTCAAAATCAGGGTCCAAATATAGATTCATTAGCATTAGGGGGCGGGGCATTTGCGATACTTTGACGTTCTGTTGTGACGAGAGTTTTTAAGATAGAATTTTTTGGATTTCATTTTTGAGTACACCAGCCTTTACTTTATTCAAAGTCATCTACCCTAAAGTAGTACCTTAAGTAAGGGTTTGTACAGTATGCAAACCCGCCCAACTTCGGCAGCTCAATAAAATTACCCTTGCATAAAAATTTAAAACTCACAGCACAGCATTACTTACTTTACATAAATAACTTTACCAAAACATAACATTTGTGCGAGATGGATAGATAGCATCACTATTTAACTGTATTTTTAAGTATTCCCCATTGCTACACTTTAGTTTCATTATCATTTTAAGTTTATATTTTATGAATGCAAACATTATTTTGGCAAGAAAGTTATTATTATTTTTTTTTATGTGCATTTATTTATTTATTTTTTATTGCTATTTATTATTATTTTGTCCTTTCTTGCTTTACCCTGAAGTTGCAATTGCATTTCATCAACCTGATGTTGGTGTCATAAGTGCATGCTGGATGTAGAAGGAGGAAGTCTTACGTTGTAGCACATGGCTTTTTCAGCAGGTATGCAGCAATCTATGGTGTCAACGTGGATGAGAAAATGAGGAGCAAATCCTTTGTCCTCATGAATCAACATAAGCATGAAGATATTAGATTCCAAGCGCGCAAGATGTATGAAGCAATAAAATCCTGAGAGCTTGAATTGGACGAAGGGAGAAAAGCCAGTAGGAATCCATCCATTGTGGTTACTCCTTGCGATGAATAACCTACTCGTGTTTGTGAAAAATTCGAAGAAAGAAAATAATAATAAGGTGCAGCTTAAAATCATCATGATACTCAATTTATTTATTTTTATTTTTATTTTTTTCCACTAATGGAAAAAGCAATGTTGATATTGTTAAAGTTTATATAATGTGTTAAATTTTGATGTTGATAAAGCTTAGTACTCTGCTAATTGTGCTGTCAATTTTAGTCAAATTTGCAAGAGAATGGTATATGCTTAAATGTATATCAGTAAAAATAATAATAAGTGCAAACTCTTTTTGCAAAGATTTTGAGGTGCATGATGAATACTCAGCTCATTGAAATGTTGTTGTTTGGATAGTAACTGCAGGCTAGTTGAGGGCTACTGTATGTCAAATGTATCCTGTTTTACATGCATTGCTATTTTCAATCACTAGAAGGATCTTTGCAAATTAGGCTGACCTGCAATACCCAGTTTGGGTAAAATCCTGGCTTTAAGTAACCAAATTGGTGTATTGCTTGTTAGCCTAAAACATGAGGTTGTCAATGCTCTGTTAGGGGCTCTACTACGGTGCCCTCGACACTAGCGTACTGAATGCTGTATATCTGGCTTACATGCAAAAGTACACTTCTTAATGTGGCAGGCAGTATGGTCTATGGTTACTTGATCTTACACACCCTAAGAAAATAACAAAAGAACGATAACCTTTGCCACCATCTTCTGTCAGAAAAAGTAATAAAAAATGGTGTCGTTCTCTCCATAAGGTCTAGAGTTACATGTTCTTAATGATATGGGATGCACATTTATGTCAAGGGACAAGGGTGAAAATAAGTTCTGGAAATATTATGTAATTTACTGAAAGAGTGTCAGAGTTTTGAACTATATACAAACTTGCCTTTATATATTAGTAAATGGAGATGAAATGCATGTTTGCTCTTGTTTAATGTGTCAATTTAAGGAAAAAACCATCGCGGTTAGGATCAATATTAGAGAAAAGGATAGAATAACCAGCAAGCGCCTTACCACAGTAGAAGTTCTATGGAGAGGTCGAAGTCTCGCATGGCACAGTGTTTTGTTATAAAAAAGTTAAAAAAAAAAAACTGATCCCACACCAAAACCCAAACCTCTACCTAGTGGATCCTTCCCCTGTCAAAACAACGGCAAACAGAGTAACAGAGGGAGGAGATGCGACACCTGCATTACGCAAATACCCAGCAAAACATTCATAAGCCCCGTCACCAACCTAACATACCCTATCCAGGGCCATAATACTTGCACATCAGAAAATGTCATTTACAAACTTGATTGTACCCAACACACCACCAACCCCACGACAGGCCAACCGGAAAAATGTCAAGCATTTTACATAGGTTTAACCACACAAAAAGCGAGAGACCGCATGAATGGCCACAGGCAATCCGTAAAAAACAATGAGATGGAAAAACCTGTGGCTGAACATGCGGCCTCTCATGGCTTATCAAATTTCCAAATGTGGTATAAATCCACAATACTTCGTAAAATACCGGGTCCAGCTAACTATGCAACTTTACGACAATATGAATTGGCATACCAACATGTATTAAGATCCAGAAAAGCCCAAGGGCTGCCTGGGCTTAATATTCGCTAATAAAATTCCTTTTTAAAAATATTCCCGCTCCCTCCCCACCTCTTCCCTTACTCCTTCATTCACACTCTTTCCCTAATTCCTATGACTCCACTCCCACCCCTCCACCCCCACCCCTCCACCCCCACCCCTCCATACCAACTCCTAACCAGCAAGAGCACAACTCGGCAGTACAAGACAAGACACTGCTTAGTGATGTGCTCAAGTAATTTTCTTCTTTGATTGATAATGTCATTAATATATGACGAAAGCTCTCAGTTATAAAATGAACTTTTTTATAACAAAACACTGTGCCATGCGAGACTTCGACCTCTCCATAGAACTTCTACTGTGGTAAGGCCCTTGCTTGTTTAATGTGTGTAAACATTTTAACTAATATTTTGTTGCTATTGGGAAGGAAAAGAGAGAAGGTGTGTGAGCGAGAAAAGTCTCTTAAGTGTATATAGGCTGTCCATCATATAAGAAAGTGTCGGGTGTCAATTAGGTAAAATGCAAGAACCTGTCACTTGAGAACCTAGTTTAAAATACACAAATAGAAAAAAATAGCTGGTGATCAAAGTTCAGTCATGAATAATGTGATATTTTTTTCCATTTGGGTATTTTAAACCCTTCTCGGGTGACAGGTTTGCTCATTTTACCTAATTGACACTGAAGACTTAATTAACTTGGCCAGCTTATATTAGTGGTGCTAATTTTTGTTTGTATTCATTTATTGTTATCATTTTAATTTCAATTTGAATCTAAATTTTTATAGCACTACTTGTATCAACTTTGTTAAAGAGCAGTGCTTTAAGACAAACAAGGTGCATATATGCTTACTTCTTTACATTATTTTGCCATTTTAATAACTTAAATAAGTTATAATATGTTCCCATTCCATTGTGTACTGAAAACTGCATCAGCCCAGTGCATGCTTAGCTATTTCAATAAGTTACAGATAGTACAAATCACATAATAATTATTTGACAGCTCTCCACCTCTAGCAATACATAAAATTATACCACACCAATAAACAATAGCTATTAAATAGCAATAATAAATGCACCAAAAGATTAAATCGGAGCAAACCTAACTTCGTAAAGCTCTGCTTTTTTGTACAAAAACATTTTGTAAAATTTTAAGTTCCTTGTGCAGTTTAATATTAAACTGAAGTGTATCTGCTCATTTATTGTACATATTATGTTGTATTCCATATATTTTATTATTAATAAAAATAAATATGTTGTTTGTGGTTGTACACATAGATATAATATTCTACAATTTTTTATATACCTATATATCGAGGGTGCTCCGCTATAATGTCCTAAGTCCACTTGACTTTGAAAAATAAAACATCATTGGATCGACCCCAAATTTTGGATTTTTCTGTTTCAGATCATTTGTAGCAAAAAATATTTGTCAAGGTCAAATAGACTTATGACATCGGTGCACCCTCGATATCATATATAATAGGCTATTATATAGGCCTATGTATATGTAGGCCTATATATATATCGAGGGTGCTCCGCTATAATGTCCTAAGTCCATTTGACCTTGAAAAACATTTTTTGCTACAAATGACCTGAAATGGATAAATCCAAAATTTGGGGTTGATTTGACGATTTTTTATTTTTCAAGGTCAAGTGGACTTAGGACATTATAGCGGAACACCCTCGATATACACACAGATTTTTTAGTTTCATTTTTTTAACTTGTTTTTATCAAAAGTACAAAATTATTTACATATATTTGCATTTTTAATTTAACAAAGAATATAAGGGGTCATAAAATACAGTAATTACACTGTTACATAATATAGTCAGCAAATATTTTACATATTATGTGAGTGAGTGTGTGTGCGCGCGCGCGCGCGCGCGCGCGTGTGTGTGTGTGTGTGTGTGTGTGTGTGTGTGTGTGTGTGTGTGTGTGTGTGTGTAATGCATGGCAAAAGTTGATGCTAAAATTTATTATGAAAGCTCGGTGGGAATTGGTATAGCCTTATATATATATATATATATATATATATATAGGCTAATAAAAAGAAACAAGAAGAAAATTTATAAGATTAAAAAATATTAAGAAAATAGTTGGTAGAGATTAGAGCACTTCGAATTGAAAATTAATGAAACATGAAGATCCTCTAATTTAATATATAAATTGGATAATCTTCGCGTTTTATTAATTTTCAATTTAACGTGCTCTAATCTCTACCAACAATTTTTTTAAATATTTTTTAAACTTATTAATACCAACAGCGATTTTTTTTCCTTATACATAGGTAATAATAAGAAAAGAAAAGGAAAAAAATATTAATAATAATGTGGCTTGTAGTATAAAGAAAATACTGGTCTTGTTACATATTAAACTGGTATGGTTTAAGCTATTTTGGTGAGCTGGTATGATCAAGTTGTGACTCATAACACTGGCATGTAAATATTGAGAAATAAGGAATAGGAGTGCAAGAGGAAGAAATTGCATGCTGCCAAATATAATATTAAAATTGACTAGAACCTAAGCTTATATTGTCAATATTGTCAAATTTGTCATATGCAATTTTCGAATGTTAAATTATGTGTGTGTGGGGGATGCCATCAAGAATTTCCAACAAGCACCCAGGGTGAAAGGCAGTGGTGAAATTTATTTATGTAGTTTTGTCATTATCTCAAAATAATGTATTAAAGTTGTCTGCCTTTTATTTTGATTGGAGTGCTGTTATATAAAACTAGTTAAGCTGAATTAAATAAATCAATTTTTGTATTAAGGTTAAGTATTATTTATAATGATTACATTGATTACTATAATTGTGAATTATATATAATGACCCCTGCAACTTGTAAGGTATATTGAGATATATCTCCTCCTTTGCTGTATACTGAGTCAAACACTTGCTTGTATTTAAGAGTGTAAAATTAAGAAAACCATAAGATGTGATTTTTAATATGAACACTGTAGCAACAAGATGTGTGTGTGTGTATGTATGTATAATATATAGGCCTATATATAGCCTATATATTATAATATAACCTTGGAAATAACCTAAATGTTAAAAAATCATTATAATTCAAAATACAAAGTGATGAAAAATTGTGTTATACCATACCACCTGTATGTGTGGGAATTTTTACTCATACCATTCAAAATTTAAAGTGAAAGTGCTATTACATTGCATATATAAAATGTACCTAAAATAATAAACTATCTAAAAAGCAGATATAGATATTTTTAACTGGATAAAAGTATTTTATCAAGAGTTAATTGAATATTGGTCTATGGTTGATGGAAGAATAATTTTAAAAACTGTTGGTATTGAATGTCACTGTTGTATTTTTTATTGATGTCTGGCTTATATCAAGAAAATGTTAAAAATAACTTGAATAATAATAATTATATATGTACCTAGTCAAAAATGTATATATTATATAAAACAATTGCTTATAGTATGGTAATGTTGGACTAATTAGTTTATTAAATATATTTAAAATATAATATTATTTTGATAATATAAAAGAAAAGGATAGAGTAAAGCTGTAAGTGCTTACTATAGTAACGAGGGTCCCATAGTTTGATGAAAATCTTGCTAGTGCAAAGATAAAAAACTAACACGTATTGGATAGCTTTTGGTAATATAGGCTCCAAGAAGAAAATGAAGAAACTGTATGAATGATCTTTCTGAGGTTCTGTCTAACAAGTACAGCTCTGGACAAAAGTTAGAGAACGGGGCAGCGGCAGCCGCTGCGTTTTCTCATAAAGATAACATAGTGTGCTTGCGGGTTGCCTATGCAAATCGTTCTCAAACTTTTGGCCAGAGCTGTACATCTGTATAAAGACCGAAGAAGGTACACACACACACACACACACACACACACACACACACACACACACACACACACACACACACACACACACACACACATGTGCTAGCAAGATTTTCATCAAACAGTGTGACTCTCTGCGCTATGGTTAAAAACCCTTGCTTGTTTTCTCTATCATTTTCTTTTATATTATCAACCTAGCCATGATGGCTTATTTTCCTTAATTTTATGTATAAATTATTCTATTGAAAATGTTGACTGTAGAATTATGATGAAGGTTTTTTTTTTTTTTTTTTTTTTTTTTTTTTTTTTTTTTTTTTTCTGGTTGTAGGATATACACATAAAAAAAGTTAAAGGAGTACATATTACACGTTAGAGTATAATGAATAGTAGGTTTAGTAAATTTTACATCATTATATTTTATACCTAGATACAGTATAATGAAATATCCAGATTATATTTGTTTGCATTAATTTTAAACAGCAATACAATGTGGGAATGAAAGCAATATTTCAAATAAAGAATATTGATTAAAATTATTCATGCAGAAAAGAGAGTAAAAAATAAAAGTAATAAACTTGCTGGCAATATATGTGTCAAGTATAAATGGTCACCTTCTTATCATTTTAATGACTAAGTTTTAGTACTGCCTGTAATTCAGTTTTACTTGGTAATCATGTATGCAATGTAATTCTTTAAATTGTGGGGGGGGGGGGGGGGGTCAAAATTCTGCTACAAGTTATGGAGTTGTTTTTTATCCTAATTAGCTCTTGTAGTGTAATATACAGTATGCATGCATAATATTGCATTAAAGACCAAACTTTTGTGAAAACAATGGCTCACAACCAGGTTAATGTTCAAATCCCTGTTGATCATAAGACAAAAGGGACTGAAGCACTGAATTTATAACGCTTGCTTCATGTGAGTTATTGCAGAATAGGCAATTGTACATTAATGAATACTGTAGGTATGAGTTTCCTTAGGTACGTGTGTGGCAAACATGATTAGATTGGATGATGATTGTATGTGGAAGAAACTTTTGAGTTTGAACAAATGTTGGTTTGGATCAGTGAGGGGATAATTGAAGAAGAATGTATGCAGCAATGTATATGGAAGTGATGAAACTTAGTCTGGATATTAAGGGACGTATGCGTGAATATAGAAAGTTTTGGCTATCAATCACTAGTTCAATGAGCAATGCTGTTGGCTTGCCCTGATTAGGATGTACAGTGTCATGATTTATATGTATTTATATGCTTGACTTGTGTTAGTGATATTCACTCTGTGAACAAAATATTAATTTATTTGAATTGCTTAAAAATATTGATATATTATTAACCCTATATATGTGCTACATCTAACTGTGACTTTTTTGTGCAACTTGAATAATAAACTTAATGTTTCACCAGAACATAACAAATATTGCAATGTACTGTATACTCTGTATATCTGCTGTCATAACTAATTATATATGTATGTTTGTTGTGTGTGTGTATGTATGTGTATAAACAGTCAATCGCGGTGACTTTGATCACCTAATTGTCTCTATGTCTTGGGGCCTCATTTTAGAAATTTGAAGAATCTTACTAGAGTTTAAATTTGTTTTGGATCTTTATGACATATTTCAAAAATTTGAAATAAGTGCCCAAATAGAGATAATTAGGTGTTCAAAGTCACCCAGGTTGACATTATATTGACTGCTACAAAAGTTCTATTCTATGAACATGTTTCCTGTGCTTATGTGTTCATATTTTATATTGTAAACTATAATTTGGCAGCCACCAGTCATATATATTATGTGCCATTAAATATGATTAATATGAAACTTGGATCGTATATAGCTCCTTGATACACTTCAGCTATATTAGTTACTGGTGTAATTTAACTTCTTTTTGGTTGGTAATTCATCCAATAAAATCATTTGAAGAAACTATGTAGGCCTAAGAGGGCTTTGAAATTGAATACACCAGTAAAATTGTTTCTTCACACACTACAAAGGCTGTATAAAAACATTATATTTAATTTTTTACTATCATTTTATTTACTTAAGATATTTAAATTTGTTTTTATAATTAAAATATGTATAATGTATTTGTATCTAAAACTGCATTTAAAGCAACTGTTTTCAGGAATTATGTGCTTATATATATAATGCATTTTAACGTATTTATTTATTGCAACATTTCATTTTTGTATAAATACATTCTTGATATGCATGGAAGTAATAATATTTGTTGTAATACTATTAAGTATGAAATATATTAAGTGAAAAATCTATATAATTGCATTTCTGTCTTAAAAATCTATATGAAGCATATAAAGCATATTATATACCTTCAATAAGAATGAATACCACATATTGCAACTATAGCAATTACATGGATGTAAAAAATTAATAAAATAATGATTCTCCTATCTTGGCATATTATTGTCATCAGTTAATTTTTATATATCCCTATAATAAGTCTGCATAATATTTAAATTTATATAAACGTGTGTGATAATGATACATGATATAAATGATTATGATGATTAAAACTTTATTTCTTGTCTTACCTTAAAGGAATAGACCAGAGAAAAACATAAGCATTTATATCACAAAACACTTGATGGGATTTACATAAATAACTTTAGTTTGTTTCAAAACCCAACTGTAGCCCCGTAGCAGTGATCATAAAATTCGATTTATGCAACCCGCACAACATTTTCATACTAATTTTTGCATGTTTCTGACGTCATAAACATGAATATTCACGCAAATTGCATACTTTACAGTATTTTCACGCTCTCTCGTGGGGCTACTTTAACATTTAGGTAAAAATTGTCAACATTTTTGAAGATCCCATTTTGTGTTTATTCATTAAAAAGCACATGTTGTTTTATGTGGTCTATGGCTTTAAGATAAAAGGGCTGTAACTCTCACTGGTTTTTGAAGATAGGTTAACACACATAAAAATATTTTACACCATGTATAACAGTTAAAAAAAACTCGATTCAATTTTAATATATTTTTTATAATTATGATAAATTGGAAAGAAATTGATAAGAGAAAACAAACAGTAAGGGCCCTCTACCAAGAGTTCCATAGCTTGGTAAAAATCTTTCTAGCACAGAGATAGTTAAAAAAATAATAATAATGAATAAATAAATAACTAACACATTGGATAGCTTTCAACACTAGAGTCTAAGAGATATGGAGTGTGTATAGCCTCCTTCGTCCTTACATATTTGCAGAGAAACTATGAAAGATTCATATATTATGTGTGTGCAGGCTTGGACTGGCCATAAATGTCTTCTGAGGCTTTTGATTTTGTGAAATGACCATTTCCTGGGTCCCTTGCGATTTCGCAAAATCGAGAGTTTACTGTTATATGAGAGAGAGAGAGAGAGAGAGAGAGAGAGAGAGAGAGAGAGAGAGAGAGAGAGAGAGAGAGAGAGAGAGAGAGAGAGAGAGAGAGAGAGAGAGAGAGAGAGAGAGATGTTAAGTTCCCTGCAAAATTTTAGGGCAATTCAATTCATTGGTTTTGCTTTCCGTTGCAATATCGGCCTGGCCTGAAATTTTCAACAGAATTAAGTGTTACTAATAGATTTAATGTAATGTGTTGATGTTCCGCTTCTATAGGAAAATTGAACTTTTTTCCTTTTTCTTCTTCTTTTTAAAAACGTAATTACTTTTAGTAAAGCATTAAGTGAAAATTCTAAATTAATAATTTTGCTTTGCAATTTAAAAAAAATATATGTTACAGATTAATGATGGTATTGAGCCCACTGACAAATTCCTCAGCATCATAAGTTTCTGCCTCTTCTCTAAAAACTTTAATCCACTACAAATTGGGGAAGACATAATTAAATTGCATAATAAAAGGTTTTTGTTCTTATCAACATTTATTTTCAATTTGATCCAATTGTATAAGGTATAATATTATATACCTATATATATGGACATACATGATAATACTTGCACATCAATGGAATCACAACATTATATTTAACCTATGTGGCTACAAGATATTTTTCAATCAACTTCATAGAGGTGTATATAGGGAAGTGTGAAGTAATAATATTCCTTATATATATTTAGTGGTAAGGAAAATAGGGGCAAGAGCTAGGGAGAAGGAGATTTTTATTTTAACAATGGAGGTTTATTATTATTATTATTTAAACACCTACCTTAATATTATTGTATTACTAAACCTTGAAATTATTAACTACATCAATTTCATCAAAACAACACAGGATAAGAGTTCATACTCATTTCTATAGTGTATTGTAGATTGTAGACATGTTTTATTATGCAACAGATTCTTTTTCAAGCAACACTAGATTGGTTCCAGGGAATATACAAATATATACAATACTTAAAGCAATACACAGCTAGCTACACAATGTATATTAACTGGAAGTGTTATGCTTTACTTTCTATAAAACCTCCACAGGTTCTTGACAGTTTAGCAAGTAAATTAAGCTTTATAGGTTTTCAAACACTGAGATAATAATTTATTTTTTTCTTAGCTGGAAAATATGCCAATTCCTTTTTATTGACTTGTTATTTCAAAGTCTATTTTTCCCCAATAATATATATATATATAGGCTATGATTATTTTTACTGTCCAATCCCATATTCTCCTTCTAAGAGCCCCTAATACCAATTATCTGGAAGTAAATCCAGTAGTAATGAGCACAAATCAAGCTCAAGGTATAGCACCATTTCTGATATACAGTACAGTGAAGTAGGTAAGAACCTCACAGCAGCCAATTTGGCAATTCAACTATTGCATCAACCATAAGTTTATACCTTGAAATTTATAACGTTCTGTTGCAATCCCCCCTTATTTTATTCTTTTTTTTTTATTATATTGTAAACACATCAAGATGATAGTTATATACTTATTCAATATAGTGGTTTTATGTTAACATTATGGCACAAACATCCACAAAAAAAAAGTCAGGCAATTACTGTGGTTAAGAACAATTAATGAAAATAAAATTTAGAATAGTTTGACACACTTTCAAGATGCATTTTATGTGCAACTTTACTGAAGTATTTAACATGGCAAATTATATTAATTAAAGAAAAAATGCAAATTAACAAATCATTGGCAAATAAGACATTTGCCTATAAAACATTTCAGTACAGGATATGTGTTGGGGTTGAATTCTTTGATACACAAAAGCTTGAATAATACATACGTATTTTTGCTATTTCTTTTTGACATCAATATATTTTTTTAGTAATGTAGATGAGTATTTTTCAAAGACAGCAAAATGTGTGTTTTGCTGTTGCCCCCCATTACAATACTACTGCATTATTCATAAATGCTGCAGAAATGGGGATAGCAAGTAGAATGAACCTTGCCAAAGATCTATAGTGGAAATGGGTGCCTCCTTCAATTTAATATACTGTACAGTAAAACAATGTTAACAATAAAAATATATATTTATCCTATACATAACATAGAGTTTGAGACCAAACAAAAATTTGCGACAGCAAAAAAAAAAAAAAAAAAAAAAGAAATGAATCAGAAATCAGAGTTAACCTTTCTTTTTTCCTATTTTCTCAAACTTCTACCACAATTTGCAGCAAAATAAAATCATATATTACATATCACATAATGAAATGAAAAGCTAAATTAATAAAGTCTTATGCACCTCAGTTCCACAGGCAGGTTTGTGACATGATTAATTTAGCACAGCAGCCAGCCTGTCACATTGCGGCCACGGTGGAGTAAATGCTAGGAGCATTGAGTATACTGAGTCATAACATCACCGATGCGCTGAGACACAGTTCGACAAGTTTGTCCTTCAGCAGAGTACACCCGTTCTGTGCGATCTTCACGGTGCGGGTTCCTCTTGATGTTTTCCGTGTGGGTGTTGTAATGAGTTGCAAAAAATGAAGAACCACTTCCAAAAAGGTGTGGATCATAACCATGGTCTTTCTGGAAGTGTACATTATCCTTAAACAGCACAATAGATTAAACAATTATATGAAATCCATTCAATTTTATACAAAAATAATACTGCAAGGGGCAATGTGGTGGTGTGTGTGTTTTACAATGAAATAACTAACTGTGTAACTGTAACAAATAGAATTGATGTAAGTTTTGTATGTGTTGGGCATTTGTTTGCCAAGAGTAGAATGAAGAAAACACGCAGACAAGTAATGTGCTTCCACTCTACCAGTTTAGAAATTTCCAATTCAAGTTTGTGATAACAATTTTGACTGCTTTGTACCACAATTCATATACTCTTACTTAGTTGGCACAGGGTGGAGGAATAGTACAAAAATTGATCCCATGTCAAGTAGATAATTGTCGTGTTTCATTAGCTTTCAATTTAACGGGTTCTAATCTCTCTACATATCTATATATCTCCTTTTTTTAACATCATATACTTAGCAACAATGTTTTTTTTCAGTAAAAATCTTGCTAGCACAGAGATAATAAGCACTTTATGTGAAGCACTTTGTAAGGACTAACAAAGGCACACCCACACACCCACTCTCCTTTTTCTCTTGGAGTTTAGAGCTGACAGCCCAAAAATTCTTTATTAATATGCTAGTAAGATTTTCACATAACGATAAGACTCTCTTATTCAATATGAAGACCATTTCTGATTTTCTTTATCCTTTTGTTTTATCAAATTGTTTACTTTATTACTATTTTACCTCTTGGAAGAAGTCCTCAAATGTATAATGTTGATAAGAGTTGTGATGGTGATGAGCATTCTGATAGAAATGATATCCATATTCAGGTCCATAACCAAACATATTATCAAAGGAGGAGAAGTGGGAGGGTCCTCCTTCATGCCGCCTATTGTTGGTACTTCCACCACTTCCTCTTTTATTGCTAGCTATATAAGCTTCGTGTCCCAATTGATCATAGCGGCGCCTCTTTTCAGCATCAGTCAGCACGTTGTAAGCTACACCAAGCACATCATATTATACGTTTGTTTACAAATTCCATAAACATAATAGTCAATCAACATATTTTTGCTATATTTTGACACTATACATACAGTAAACTCTCAATTTTGAGAAATTACAAGGGACCCAGAAAATAGTTATTTTACAAAATTTAGAGCTTTAACATTGCCATGCTTATATTGAAGTCTGCTATGAATCCTACTGAGCATTCCACAAAATCAAAGAATTCATAGAATTGAACTTCACTATATCGAAAGTTTACTGTAATTGTTTTATAATTTACGCAATCATGGTCTTAAAATACAAACATATTATAGGCCTATTAAACAATTTTATATTTACCCGTACCTGCAATTTAAGTTTTGTTAAATAATAATATAAAAGCATTTTGATATTGCAGTAACAAATTGCATTTTTTTTTTCCCGGTACTCAATTTTTTGTTGACTAAAATGATAGAAATGTACATTTTGAAAAATAACAATTATTTTGAATAGAGCACTCACACATATTAAACATAAATATAATATATGTATACCATCAGAAATTTTTTGAAATTTCTCTGCCGCTCCTTTTTCATTGCTTTTATCCGGGTGAACTTTGACGGCTAATTTGCGAAAAGCTTTCTTGATATCTCGTTCTGAAGCTGTTCTGTCAACCCCCAGGACCTTGTAGAAAGTTGAAGTGGATTTTTTGCCATCCGCATTCCCATCAGAGCCAACTAACACTATTACAGTTGCAAGCCCCAGTAGCCAGCACAGCCTCATTGTGGAGGGTGACCCTTTCTGTGAAAACATGATCACATAGTGAAAGACACCTGGATACATATACATAGGTATATATATATATATATATATATATATATATATATATATATATATATATATATATATATATAATATAACACAACATTTATGCACTATCCTAATATATATGTTAATATGTTATATAAATATATCCAATATAAAATAAGCACAATTCTAAAAATATATACAGTAATTTAAGTTGATGCAGCTTACGCATACATAAACCCACTTCTACAAAACTTTTGCAGGTTAATTTTAATACTGGATATAATTTATGGTGGAAAAATTAAACTCGTATATCAGGGTTTGTAGTGGTGTGTGTGTGTGTGTACACACACACACTTAATACGCGCTAATGCATATATTAACCATTTATACTAAGAGTACCGGTATATATATATATATATATATATATATATATATATATATATATATATATATATATATATATATATATATATATATATATATATATACATACATACATATACATATACATATACATATATATATATATATATATATATATATATATATATATATATATATATATATAAATAATAATAATACTGCCTCATGAGATAATCTGAATATAAAAATAGGAAATACTGGGATTGAAAGAGTATGCACAGTATGTGTTTTCTTGGTCTTCCTGTCAATGAAAACCTATCCTGATACGTATCAACATATTACTGTAATAAAATTTCTTCCAAATTAAGCTCTCAGGTTATCGATAACCTAATACTTGCTTCATCCCTTAAATTTGTCTACTTTGCTCATTTTCAGTCTAGATTACAATATGGTATTATCTTTTGGGGAAACTCAAACACATACACAAAGGATTCTCTTTGTTACAAAAGAGAGCTGTTAGAACTTTGCGTTAACAAACCTCAGAGAATCTTGTAGAGTGTTGTTTACCCAAAATCATATCTTAACAGTGACTGCGGTCTGTATGTTGTTGAAGTGATATATGCTTTGTATATATACAAGCATCCATGGTTCTTTACAAGAATCGTGGATGTCCATCAACATAAGAATAGACCTAGTAATCTAATAATAATAATAATAATAATAAATGGTTTTTATTAGAGGCCAAAAAAAGTACAAACCCACTTACATGGTCCTCTGACTTTCTTTAAGGTTTTTAAGTTTAGGAGTGTATTTTTCTTATAATGATTTTAAATAGAGTTTAGGCTGCTGTACCCAAAAATGAAATCCAAAAAATTCTATCTCAAAAACTCGAGTCACAACAGAGCAACAAAGTACCGCAAAATATATTGCTATATTGGAACCCCGATTTTGACCCACTTTTAATTTTTTTCAGTGGTTAAAAAAAATACTAGCTTGTTTTTCATCCTGATTTTTAATGTTAGATTTTTCTAGAATGAATGTGCCGAGAAAAAAAATATCGTAAATTGACCCATGTTAATTTGAATATGCGATTTCCAATAATTTTTTTCTCCGTGAATGTCTTGTAAAAATCTTTTAAAAAGTCAAATTCAATAAAACTTGATCTATAGAACGCGCCAGTATTTTTTGTTTGAAAGTTGGCGAAGAAAAATTTTGCACACAGTGAGCTTGAAGTTTTAAATGTTTTACGTGTTGGGCCCTGTTTGGAGGCACCTTGGGCTCTATTAAAGCAGCGTAATAACCATGCATATAGGGTGTTACGCCCCCTTCTGAGGCTCGCTATAGAGGGGTGTTTATATACACGAACGAGGCAAACGAGGCCCCTTGTGTGCAATAGCTATATCGACTAGTCTGACCCTGTATGCCATACTATTAATAATAATAATTTTTTATTTATCATACCTCCTTCTGGTATGTATGATAATATAGGTTTATGTACAGCTCTTTGCAGAAAAATTAATATGTGGTAGGTTTTACTGAACAGAGCAAGTGTGGAAATATTAAAATGATCAACCATATGAGAGAACTGGACGTATCAATTTTTGTGAAATATATTGGTTATGTCTTGCATTTGCATGTCTTTAGACACCTCGTTTTTACCTCCCCTGAGTTAGGTAGCCAAAACAAGCAGGCAGGATGGAAAGAAAGCAGTACAAGATGGAGAGAGAGATAAATCGACAGGTTACATTGAGGTGAGAGTGTGGACTTTGTACCAACATGCAAAGCGTCACTTTTGCTCGAGCAAGAGGCAGCAAACCTCAATTCTCTCTACTCCCTCTCTCCGTCTTGTTCTTCTGCTCTGCTTTCTTTCCATCCTGCTTGCTTGTTTTAGCTAATTGACTTGGGGGAGGTAAGAAGGAGGTGTCTAAAGACATACAAATGCTAGACATCACCGATATGTTTCACAAAAAGTGATACATCCAGTGCTCATTGGTCGATCATTTCATTATATCCACAACTCGCTCTGTTCAATAAAACCTACCACGTATTATTTTTTTCTGAAAAGAGCTGTATACTGTATAATTATGTACATACATGCGTATCCATTATTAGAAGTGGTGCATGTGTTGTGGCCGGGGTGTTAAAATTGCATTGTAAAGTGGGAATAATATTTTTTTTTTGCTGCGTAAAAAGTGAGAACAAATAAATACAGACATAAAATACATAGTACATTTACATATGTGAATGCACCTATACAAATAGATGATGCTCGTATACCTAACTTTTTCCAAAAAATGTATCATTATAGGTGACTTTATATACATAATATATAATTATGATATTTATACATATACCGCCTATATAATATTTTGTAATTGTGTGTAATATATTTTTCCTTTCTTTTGCTCTTACCTTTTCTATAGATTTTGAAAATATATAACAACTAGCTTCAAATACAATATGTTGCGAATTTGTATAACAAAATCAGAACATATATAACTTTCACTTCCAATGAATATAAGAAAAGAAAACTGCTGTCTGATCTGATATATGTTCTACACCTGGTTCTATCCTCTTGTTCTGTAGCTGTTCTGTAGTGCAGTGCACCTGGCCAGTGCACCCTGGATATTTTGTTTGCTTGCAACTTGCTTTGCACAGTGCACAGCACCGTGGTGCAGCCTGGGTGCAGCCGTGGTGCGCTCACTCGGTCAGTTGCTCGTGATTCGTGAACGTTCGTAAAGAGCCTCAATGACAATTGAGACCCAGAGTGCCCCAGATTCCAGAACTTGCAGAACTATTAGCTATGAAAATACTGCAAACCTGCTGCAAACACTTTCAGTATTGATACTTTTTTTAACCAATGAGAGTTCTTAATTGCACGTGATTGCTTACTATTGGATAAAATTTAAAATTTATATGGAGGCAAGAATTCAAAAGTTTTTCAACTTGCGAATTCACCACACACCACACATAAATAGAAAACTCAAATTTCTTTGTTTATTTATTCATTAATTTGTTCCATTGTATACATCATGGCTTTTTTTTTTATATCTATTGTCACAGAAAGAAAAATTCAAAACACTCTAGCGCAAATGGTTGATGCAATAAGATTTCATGAAAACTGCGGTTTTAAAGCTTTTACTAATATACAAAAAATGTATATTACTACTGCAGTATAGTCATTATATTATATACTGTATATATGTATTATATATATATATATATATATATATATGTGTGTGTGTGTGTGTGTGTGTGTGTGTGTGTGTGTGTGTGTGTGTGTGTGTGTGTGTTTACCATTATAAGTACATAAGTAAATATGTTCAGAACGACTGAGTGTGATATATGGGAGTTATGTGGGATCACACACACAGAAAGTATTTTCAATATAATATTTGAGTTTGAGCTTCCACAAATTAGACTTTTAAATAACCAAACAAATATGTACAAGATTTGTCCATGGGAAAAAATATTATTATAATTTTTTTTTTTTTTTGTTCAACTATACATGAAAGTTGTACCCAACATGGGGTGGCCGGACAGATTTGAAACCCATCGGCTTGTTCAAATAAATTCAAAAAGGCACTTAATTTTTTAGTGCGTTGTCCACTGTGATTCTATATAAAAAAAGGAAACCTTCATCGGAATCTACAAGTTTTCTGCCATGAATATATAAGTTGTTTTTTTTTTTTTTTTTTTTTTTGAAAATTGCATAGCATAAAAGAAAAAAAATGAAAGTATTATAATAGACACCTTTGATCCAGGGTTACAAGTCCACCTTTTAGGGTCAGTAGAGGGATGTTTTTAATCATGCATAATAATAATAAATCAATGCTTCATCATTAAATTGGGTTTATTTAATATACCTTTCTCCATTAAAAATAAAATAACTAAAATCAGTAAATAAAAACCATGTTGATATATGGTTATAAATATTATTGAATGAAAAAATATAAGGAAAACCTACAAGCATCTGACCACAAAGATTTTTCTACAGGTGATGGCAGTTTTAACACAAATATTTACATTGAATACAACATTTTGAAGGTGACACGGGCCTGATCATCTTCAGTTGCTTAGAGTAAATGAGAGACGTGTAGTTTTTAGGTTGGCAGAAGAATATGGTAGAAGGAAGAATTATAGGGAAGGAGAGTAAGTTGGTGAAGCAGTGGTGGGGAGGTGGAAGGGATGTCTGTGGTATAGGTACTATCTAATACATATATCTATATCTATACATATATTTATCTAAAATTAATAACTTTTATAAGTAAACTTTGATATAATTACAATAATTCCCATTGACATGTAACAGAGGTAATAAAATTGGCTGGGGTATGCTTCAAATTATTTTAACATTATAAGATAAGTATGAAGCTTGCATTTAAGCCGGTGGTGTCATGCAGTTTTGCATTGTCAGATATGGCTTCTTGATATATATATATATATATATATATATATATATATATAATATATATATATATATATATATATATATATATATATCGAGGGTGCTCCGCTATAATGTCCTAAGTCCATTTGACCTTGAAAAATATTTTTTGCTGCAAATGACCTGAAATGGATAAATCCAAAATTTGGGGTTGATCCGACGATTTTTTATTTTTCAAGGTCAAGTGGACTTAGGACATTATAGCGGAGCACCCTCGATATATATATATATATATATGTGTGTGTTAAAGGGTAGTCAACGGTGACTTTTGTAATAGTGATCATCGTGTTATTAAACCTCAAAAATGTGATGTGAAATTTTTAATTATTATCGCACTGAGAGCAAAAGCTGTTATGGCAACCCCAAACCTATGTCACAGCTACACTTGCTCTCACGGTAGTTTGGCTAAGCAAGAGTTTCTCTTATTTTTATCTATTCATTATAAATGTATTTAATGCATCCGTAAATATAACGTCAAGTATCGAGCGCAAAAATTATAGTAGGCTATATATATATAGCTATATAAATAATAGCTGACGTCAAACTAGCGCGAGAGGAAGTTGTAGCTGTGATGTAGCTAGGTTGGGGGTTGCTTTAACGGCATTTGCTCTCAGGGCGTTAATAATTAGAATTTTGAGATCGCGTTTTCATGAGGATTAATAACACAATGATCGCTATTAAAAAAAAAATTGACTTCCAATTTAAGACCTTTCACCTATACAATGAAAACTTTATTGTGTTAAAAAGATCTTGTTGGTTTCCCTTTATTTTTTTTTAATTTGATAATATATTAAAAATAAAAAACAGACAAACAGGCAACTTATTTTTAAAAAGCTATACATGAAAACTATAAATTAGAACATAAGTTACTTATTGACTTCAAGTAAATCAGACAATTACAATATTGCACAAAGTAAAATAATATTTTATAAGACAAAATAATTGTAAGTGCACTATGGTCATTGAAAATAAAATTTGCAGCGTTTATATCAGAAAAATAGTTAAACATGCACAATAAGGCTGCGCTCCCCACCACAAACTTACCAAAAATAGAGGAAAATTTTTTATAAGTGGCAGCAATCTACATGATTTTAGAAACCACATGCTTGAGTTGGGCTTTATGTTTGCCTGGATATTCCTGCAGCACGCAGTAAATCTTCCTGTGTGACATCATCATATATAGCATATATGACTTTGCATCATACAAGCAGAGTGCACTATACTGCCCATACTGTCTCTAGTCTGATTGTGATGAAGTATTATTGTGGGCCAACAATAAAAGTAGTCGAGAGAGACACAGGTAATAATAATGCCTCCCCCCCCCCCCCCTCCAAATGGTCAGGCTAAAAACCATCATAATTATATCTAGAATGAATGACCAAAACATGTACTTAAGCCCAAAAATATCAAATATGTACATAGAAAAAGTGTATCAATATAAATATTTAGGATTTTTAATTGACTCAAAACTCAAATTTAATCAACATATTTACTATATTAAACAAAAAATTGCGCCAATTATTGGTATATTATGGAGGGTAAAAAATATCATGCCACAAATAGTAAAAAATAATATTTATTATGCATTTATAAATTCACATTTAAATTACCTAGTAGGTATCTGGGGTAATGCTTATCAAACAACACTAGCTAGTATTAAAGTCATGCAAAATAGAGCCATTAAAATTATACATAATTTTCCTATGAGGAAAAATACTATTGATTTATATAAAGAAACAAAAATACTAAATATAAATAACTTAAATATTGTTGCCCTATGCACATTAATATATAAAATAATTAATAAATGTATGAAAAATGATTTTGAACTAGTATTTAATAAAGATGTGCATGAATATAATACCAGGCAAGCTATTAATATTCATATTGATTTTAGAAGGACTAATATTGGTAAAATGTCAATTTTAACTAAAGGTGTAAAATTATTTAATGATCTACCTGCTAATATAAAAAACATGGACTCTCTATCAAAATTTAAAAAAGCCATAAAAATGCACCTATTAGCATAAAAATAATAATAATAATAAATCTTAATAATCATTATTTAGTTATAAATAGGATAGTAGCTTCATTCCATGTAATAGAAGTATCGTTTTCCCAATGTATATCATATTGTTCCTTTGATATTAATTTTATTTTGTTCTGTTGAAATATAGGACCGATAATATATTATGTGCTTAAAAATGAACAGAAAAGAAAAAAAAAGAAAAAAAAAATATTAATAATAAATCTTAATAATCATTATTTAGTTATAATTAGGATAGTATAGTTTCATTCCATGTAATTGAAGTATCGTTTTTCCAATGTATACTATTTTGTTCCTTTGATATTAATTTTATTTTGTTCTGTTGAAATAATAGGACCGACAATATTATGTGCTTAAAAATGAAGAAAAAAAAAAAAAAAAAAAAAAAAAATACTAATAATAAATCTTAATAATCATTATTTAGTTATAAATCGGATAGTAGTCTCATTCCATGTAATTGAAGTATCGTTTGCCCAATGTATACTATATTGTTCCTTTGATATTAATTTTATTTTGTTCTGTTGAAATAATAGGACCGATAATATTATGTGCTTAAAAATGAAAAAAAAAAAAAAAAAAAAAAAAAAAAAAAAAAAAAAAAAAAAAAAAAAAAAAAAAGGTATAATGTATATGTATGTATATATATATATATATATATATATATATATATATATATATATATATATATATGTGTGTGTGTGTATGTATGTGTATGTATGTGTATTATTCTTTCTTTAAATTTTAATCTTTCTTTACTAAAATGCCTTCGCATGAGCACTGCTCGCTGAATGCAAAAACAATATAAACGACCAATGTAAATTGTATATGTATAAATGTGTGAGAAATAAATAAATAAAAATAAATAAATCTATGATGTTGGCTTACCCCGAAGAAAGGGACTATAGCGTAATGACATGTATGCATTATTTTTAATATTTGGCAGATTCTCTCTCTCTCTCTCTCTCTCTCTCTTTCTCTCAGCTAATTGTATATTGCAGGCACCCAATATAATTTGATCACAATCAGACTAGAGAACAGATGGTATTATAGGCAGTGCATTGGTGATGCAAAGCTTGCAAGCACAGGAAGATTTCCTCAGCTGCCTAGCAACGGTACCTGCTGCATGTAAAGTTCAGAGGATCAAGTATAGAACCATATGCATTAGCTCACTTAAAATCAAATATTGAAAAAACAATGAAAATATTTCTCCTCTGTAGTCTTTATAGTTTTGTGGTAGAAATCTCATTTCTAGAGGAAGAGAGAGCCACCCACCACCCACTCTTGTACATTTATATTGTTTTTCCTACAAAATAAATGCGGCAAGTTTTATTTTCAATGACAGTATAATCTGTAAACAAAAAATGGTTTAATAAACTTAAAGGCCTGATCAAAAATACTGACTTAAAATATAACTTTTAAAAAACTTTTGATAATCTCTTATTCTCAGAGATATTATTAAAAATACATAAATTATAATTTATTGCACAAGAAAAATTCATTTTTATATTTTGAGAGTATCTGTAAACATGGTTTAATACTTAAGAGGCCTCATCAAAAATACTGTATGAAACACACATATTGCTTTTAAGGGGTAATGGGTCACGCAGGAATTTCAAGCATTTCCACCTAGATGGCATTGCCATAGCTCAGGTAAAAGGGGGAAGGGGTGTCATACCCTGACGTCAACAAAAAGTGGAGTGAGTTAAAAAAATTGTAAGTTTATGACAAAGTTGGAGGGGATGCAAGACGGGGGAAAAAATAGCCCGGGGCTCAAAATTTGGAGACACATAGTCTAGTGGCTGTAGCGGTCTTTGTTTACTTTTTTCATGCATAGGTTTACCTTCATAGTTTTTTTTTTCATACCTGCCATCTGAAAAAAACGACCCAATTATCTTTTACGCGTCAATGATTTTGATAACTCGCGAAGTAACAGTCACAGTGAATTAAATTCAGTATATGTTAGTTTTATTAAAAATCATGTAGATTTCTTTTTTAATCGAAGTTCTAGCATTATTTTAAATTAACTTATTCAAATAAAAAGATTACGTAATTTTTATTACTTTTAAATCACGAAAGTTCAAATTGACGGTAGAACTTCGATCAAAAAAGTAATTTGCATGATTTTTATTAAAACTAACATCTGAAGTAAATTTGGTTTCATGTAAATGTTACTTCGCGAGTTATAAAAATCATTCACAGGTAAGATAATTGGGTTGTGTTTTCAGGTAACAGATAATCCCTTCTTCTATTGAAAAACTGCTCATTGCTTCCTTGCTTTTATACTGCACCTTTTTTCTCTCTCATCGTTTGTTTGTGTTTTTCATAGAGTTTGGAAAAAATTATTCAAAATTTTATTTTGCATCGAAATTAATATCAAGTACCGGACTTGGGTTGATTAGATGTTTTGCTATAGTGTTTTACGAAGCCGTAACATCGGCCGGTATAGGTAAAAAAAAAAAAAAATAAAAAAAAAAAAAAAAAAAAAGTTACAAAATACTTTGGAATATTTTTGTGAGTATTAATTGTTGTAAGGTTTCCAGTATATGCATGCAAGAAAAGTAATAATGAATAAAAAACAATTATAATAATAAATAATAAAAAATAAAACTAACTTTTATTTCTTAAGAAAATGATTGAAACGACTAACGTTTTTTCCTATATGCTGAGCAATGTTATTCATTGCTCCAATATGGCGTCGAAGCGCTTTCAGCAGGACGTTATGCTGAAAAATTGCGTCTTTTCTCTCTATTTTTTAAAATTTATTTATTCAAAGCCCTTTCATTTTTTTTTATCGCATATTTTAATTAAATCCTATTTCAAAAATGGCATGAATTTCCTTTATAGTTTTTGTCTGTCTATACTTTAGTAGTATATTTTTTTATTATAATATTATATACGTTCGGGTTCGGGAATATACAACTTCAACTAAACTAAAATTGTTCCGTGTATATATATTTTATTTAGAATGAGAAGAAAGGTGTAAAAGTGAAAAAAGCAATACGAGCACTCAGGTAACAATGTAAGTATTGCGAACTGCAGGCAGAGAAACCGGCCGGCCGGGCGGAGAGGCTGAAACAAGGCATTAAAAAAATACCTCCCTCCACTTTGAAGAATATGTGCTCTATGACAAAGTACTTGAAAAGTCTAATAGAGGCGCACTAATACTGCTGCATTAGAGAAAAGTTTCAAAAACCTTAGATTTTTTAATTATTTCACGTTCATCAATTTTAATAAAAAGTCATTTGCAAAAATATTTGTGTCCTAGTAAAGGTAATAAAATTGTCTAGCGGATAGACTAAGTCTCATAGTTTAATTCATACTTTTACTATATTTAATCATGCGCTGAAGTTAGGCTTATGATAAGTTTGAAAATATGCTTAAACTTCACTTAAAAAAATCATTTCAGAAATAATTTAAATTTCGGATTTATTCGTATCTAAAAAAAATTTAAAGTAGCCAGTGCCCTTAACAAAAGTATGCTTAATGCAACAGTATAAAGAAAATATGAATTTTTCAGTTATTTAAGGAGATGAATGCGTTTTAAATTGCGAAAATTTAAACTTCGATTAAATGCTAATTAAACGTAAATTAAATATTTTAATGCAATTTTATTATTTATTTTTTGATGATATTGCTATATAATAACAACTAAATTTTTTTAAAAATTTTTCACTCTGTAGCTCATTACCCCTTAACGACATTAATTGCCGATGTCAAGAAGAAAGGGTTTAATTGCAAATATTTTTTATTTCTACAAGGATAACATATTGCAGGCTAAGAAACAAGGTAATTAATCATTATTCTCATAACTGCAATTCTTGCTAGCCTCCTCATTAAATTATTTTACAATGGAATTAAAATTGATCTGTATATTCAAAAATTCAATAAAAAAACATTATAGCTCGAATCACTGCATAGAGATTGTGCAAACTCTAACTCAACATTCACCTGTCTTGGTTTTCACAAAAATAACACCATGATTTCTGCCAGTTTGCCCAGGACTTATAGGTCATAATGATATTATCCAAGTAAAGGGAAAACAAAAATAATTGAAGTAAAAATAATATATGCATTTACTATTATTGAAACTAATACTTGAATATATAACTTTTGTGTGCACAAAAGATGTGTACACATAATTTGACGTAACATTTATGTTCCATACTTAATAGTCACAGTTTTGGTTTTGAGGAGTCTTTAGTGTAAGTGTCGTAACGCACAGCTCTTGTTGTTTGAGAGAAACACATGCAATGTTGAAATTTGAACAGTAACTTCAAACATTAAATTTTCAGTTTTTTTATTATTATTATTATTATTATTATTTTACTTTTAAGGGGTGCAGTCTTGTTATATAGGAGTTATAAACAATTTTTTGGATTTTTATGAACATCCTTTTGGGCAAAATTTAGGGTAAGATTTCACATGTGACAATCTGTAACACTCAAAGTTATGTGATGTGTAATTTTTTCAAAAGTATATATATGACTGCACTAACTAAATATTTATAAAATTAATTATAAAGACAATTATTATTAGAACATAATACCCTATATATTGTTTTAAAAATAATTATCCTGAAAGTCAATTTTATGTGAAGTATAGATAATATTGCATCAAAAGTTACCTTATACTCCCCCATCTATATTTATGCCAAATTATGCTGTTGTACTAAGTATTATACGACACTTAAACTCTCAGACGACAAAAAGTAACCAAAGATGCAGTTGCCAAAAGAGCAACTGCACATATTTGAACAAAATACTTGATTTTCTTGGGTGATTTGTCCTTTCTTTTCATCCAGCTGCCAGCCACAAAGTCTGGATCACTAAAGTCATCTTCAGTTTGCAGCTGCAACCATAAAGTGAAATATATGTTAGAGGGTTTTACTCATTTTATTTTACATGGGAATAAAAATATATAGCACTGAAAAAAATATACAACATGTAATAATATAAAAATTTAAATATATAAGCTTTCTAAACTTTATATATCGTCGGCTTATAGAGTATAAGTGCTGTATATCCATTACATTATTAAGTGTAGATTTTACAATATTTTACATTTATTTTTGTCTGAAGTCTATTATATATATATATATATATATATATATATATATATATATATATATATATATATATATATATATATATATATATATATATATATTATATATATATATATATATATATATATATATATATATATATATATAATTTTTTTATTTTAAAAGTACCCATCAGGTAATTTATTGTTATATGGTAAAAGAAAAATCAGTTAAAATTAGAAAGAAATTCAGCAACTCTTATGCGCAATTTTTGCTATACCAATTTTACTTCTTTTTAGTCTTTTTCTTTCAGACATTATAATTGGCTAATTGACTAAAATTTATCAAATACGGACTATTATAGTATAAACTTATTAATATGTTTCAAAAGCTTCCTTATAGTATAAAGTGTATGCAGACATGCATTCATGTCGACGCCATGTTGGCTAACTCAATAACATGGGTGGCATAGGAAAATAACTCATTTTGCGAGTTTAAAAACACTATGCAATATTTTTGAGAGTATTGATGCTGTAAATATGTTAAATTTGTATCTCAAGAATGTGAGAAAAATAATAATAACAAAAAAATCTACAGATTTCCCAATGCACTACTCCAGTATGGCCTCCAAGCGCAATAAATATGACGTCATCCGCATACACCCTATAGCTTGAAAGTTTTGTTTCTGTGTACAGTGTATATCCTTTTGAAATCATGCCGTTTATTTATTTTTGCTCCCTTTAATTTCTATGCTTGCTGGGTATGGGTGGGTGGGTGTGTTAGAAGTTTAGTTAAATTTTTAAAAAATTGGAGCAAAGGGAAGGTGAGCATATTGGCATTCTCTCTCTCTCTCTCTCTCTCTCTCTCTCTCTCTCTCTTTCACTTTTGCCATAGTTGACAAGGAAACCTTTTGTGTGAAAGAGAAAAATGCTAATTGATTACTGATCACCTTCATTTTTCCAATTTTCTTCAGTCTATATAACTACGTTTTGTCTCTCCTATCAAAGTGAAGAAAAAAAATCAACTTTGCTATAGTTTTTAACAGGGACACGATGTGAAGACAATAACTTCTAACCCAGACCATAACTGATTGCATTTAGCTCCGCCTTAATCAACTGCAAAGCTGGCCACCAAATATGCTAATTATGCCTTTACAATCAATTTAAACAGAGCAAGTTTGCATTATACAACACACTTGTTTAGTTTCAGTCTGGGTTAGAAATTATTTTCTCTCACACAAAAGGGTTAGACACAGCTCAATTATAACTCTTTTTCCCAAACTTTCCAATATATCTCTATGAGACACTACTAAAGTCAATTTTTATTTACCTATCATCAGTATCATCACACACACCCAGTATTTATTATATATATATTTTTTTAATATTTTCATAAAAAATTTAAGTAATAAATCAAACAATTAAAATTAAAAAAATGGCAGGAAAAGATGCTAATTATAAAAACTGGGAAATATGTGAGAAAGGACAACAGCTGACAAGGACACCTTGCATAAAATTAAGGAGCAAGTACACTTAAAAATTACAAAGCTGTCAGCAAATTATAAAAAGTTCTTACTTGTTGAGCAACTTTTTTGAGTTTTTTCAATTCTTTGACAAATACTTTTGATTGCTGCATAGATTTGTTTGCTACAATATCCAAGACAACCGAATACTGATTGTGATCTTGCATAGGTAACAATACTGGATTGTTACTGCAACACTTTCTAACATAGTTGGTTGCACCAATCAAAAACTCAAGCTGAAGTGCCACATTGGACATCACATTCACAGCATCACCCATACTGAAAATAGAAATAATTAATTAATAATTGTAAATGGAAAATCCAAGTTTTTAACAAATCATTTTTATGCAAGCATATTATATATGTTCATATACAACTATCTATATATCATATTTATATATAAAGATTATAAGGGTTGTATTTAGGATGGCTTTTGTATCTCAAAATCTAAAAAGGAAACTTTTAAACTTTATGGTGGTATTTGAAAGTTAATATTAAAAAATTTTCAGAACCAGTAAAGCTCAAGAGAGCGGTTGTTTCTTATTGCAATTCTTATCCTACCCCTGCGATAGTGTCCATAAAGTTAGTAAAAATTTAGGTGTTACATAAATATATGTACAATTTGTTCCAATTATCTTTAAACCAAAAATTACATATATTAATAATAATTATTATAAGAAAAAAAAAAAAAAAAAAAAAAAAAGAGTATATACATATATACAAATGCATACCTAAAATTATCGGGATTCACGTATGGCAAAGTTTCATGTTTAAATCTTGCCAAGTGGAAACTCTTGATTGCGTTTAAAATTTTCTCACGCACTTTAGAAGCAGCAATTCCCAAGGCTTTCAAATCAGAATCAGTGCTTATTATCAACTGAAAGAAGTTTGTGTTGTTTGCCTCAAATATTTTCAGTACATTGTTGGGCAGACCCAGTGTTGATACAAATAGGGTGATGTGTGGGTCATCCTCAAAGCTAAAAATAAATACATATACAAATAATCCTTCTGCCTCTTTCATTGCAATGCTACAATCTAAGCAAAAAAATAATAATAAAAAAAAAAACTAAATGCTATATCCACTCTACTTTTATCTCTAAAAAAAAAAAGAAAAAAAAAAGAAAGAAAGAAAGAAAGAAAGAAAGAAAGAAAGAAAGAAAGAAAGAAAGAAAGAAAGAAAGAAAGAAAGAAAGAAAGAAAGAAAGAAGAAAGAAAGAGAGAAAGAAAGAGAGAAAGAAAGAGAGAAAGAAAGAGAGAAAGAAAGAGAGAAAGAAAGAGAGAAAGAAAGAGAGAAAGAAAGAAGAGAAAGAAAGAAAGAAAGAAAGAAAGAAAGAAAGAAAGAAAGAAAGAAAGAAAGAAAGAAAGAAAGAAAGAAAGAAAGAAGAAAGAAAGAAAGAGAGAAAGAAAGAAAGAAAGAAGAAAGAAAGAAAGAAAGAAAGAAAGAAGAAAGAAAGAAAGAAAGAAAGAAAGAAAGAAAGAAAGAAAGAAAGAAAGAAAGAAAGAAAGAAAGAAAGAAAGAAAGAAAGAAAGAAGAAAGAAAGAAAGAAAGAAAGAAAGAAAGAAAGAAAGAAAGAAAGAAAGAAAGAAAGAAAGAAAGAAAGAAAGAAAGAAAGAAAGAAAGAAAGAAAGAAAGAAAGAAAGAAAGAAAGAAAGAAAGAAAGAAAGAAAGAAAGAAAGAAAGAAAGAAAGAAAGAAAGAAAGAAACATATACAAACATATACAAGAGCGATATATGTAAAACCCTAATAGTTTTCATGACGATTGTTAATTACTGTATGTGCCGAAGTAATTGCAGTTTATTAACATTATTATTATTATTATTATAGAGCCTGGTGGCTTTCAAGTCACTCAGTTTTGCTCATTTTTTGAATGACGCATATATTAGAGAAAAAAAATGTGATGTTCAATTCTTCCAGATGATATAGGAACCGCATGCATATGGCTCCAATTTTGCAGGTACAAATATGGTGCAGAATGTTATAAAGACTAATAAATTTTAATTGTAGGCTACTTTTGGAAAAAAAATGGAATTACAGTGGAATTTTTCAAAATGTACCCTTAAATATGCGTCCTTTATGTTAAGGCAGCATAAATACTGCCTTAACTTAACTTAAATTGACTTGGAGCGGAAATAGTCAAAAGAGAAACTATATTTTCACAATAATTCTTTCTCTGTTATTTATTAGCGCTCAAAACAAATACTACAATTTTCAATTAAAATTACATGCATACACATATATATCATGATGCTATAATCGGGGTAAGCCAACAACACAGATGTTTTATCCTGACCCAGTGATGGACCTCCACAACTTCCTATCCTGACATACTTCACTTGCTTCCTCCATTGCAGTCTCATACCTTGTTTCAAACATTTCCTTTTGCATTTCATACTGCGTATACATTCTTATTTTGCAAACATCTTCCAACCATCTCAGACCGTGATGTTTTAGGCCTGCATCTATCTCTCCTTCCATCCACTAAACTATGAAATACCTGTTTTGCTATTCTTTCATCACCCATTCTCTATATAAACATGACCAAACCACCGTAACACACGAGACAGAGAGAGAGAGAGAGGTTATTATGCGTATTTTGTATATATATAGAGAGTTCATAGTACGACATGTAAAAGAAAATGGCTGAAGCAAATTACTAGTATAAATGAAGCAAGATGAGAGGTATGTCAGGATAGGAAGTGTGGAGGTCGATCACTAGGACAAAGTGAAATGTTGCAAACCTCGAAAGGGACATAAAGCGCTCATGATATGTATATAGATCATCTTACGTCAAAATGTTTGAAGTTTATATAAATAATTAAGAATGTTCTTCAAACATTAACATCAATGCCTAAAATGTTGTGGGTGCAGATTAAGATGGATGGTCAATGTGCTGAAGGGAAAAGGGGGAAGGGAATTATGGGGGGGGGGGGGGGGGGGGGGAATCATCATATATGAATTACAATTATTAAAGGTAAAACTTAGCCTCCTATTAAGTTTTAATTTTAAACTAAAACAAATTTAGAACATTTGATAGGGAAAAAAATAACAATAAAAACTGGAAGTGGCATATTTTTTTTTTTTTTTTTTTTTTTTTTTGGTAAACTTGTATTCATCTATATGACCCTGAATTGAATCAGAAATGATTTAAAGTTATAAAGAAAATTTAAAAATTTTACTGTTGATTTTTCTTGGGTACCCTCAGAAAATTACCCACATACTTGATGCATAAAATGTATAGAAGCAATCACACCTTTACAAAAACCCATCAAATTTTATTGCGAGTCCAGAAGTTGGATCCATAAAATCTTCTCACAATCAACACAAATTTTACCAAGGTCTGTATTTATGTACTCTATATTATATACTTACTCTAAGGAGTAAGGTGTAGGATTAGTGAGACTTGGCACAAATAGCTCGTCGATCTTCTGCAGAGATTTGCAATTTGATGCATCATTCAGAAAATTGCGAGCTGCTGCTTCTAAAAGCTGCATATTAGTAAGCTCTACATCTTGTTGAATGCTTTGCTCAGAACAATTCACATCATTCCAAAGAGTAGCTTCAGAAACACTTTGAGTAGCTGCATCCATCTGGAAACACACATGCAAAAATAATAATTTACTTGGAGTTGCACGGTTGTATCGATAGCATATGTCATCACATGCTGCACATATTGAACTACATAGTTTATTAAAATTAGTTTATTTTTATAAATATTATATAGAGGGTACTCTGCTATGATGTCCCAAGTCCAAAAATCAAGGTGAAATGGACTCAAGACATTAGAAAGAAGCACCGTCAATATATATTATTGACTAGTAAAGGAACAAGCTAGGGTTTTGAGGCCGACTATAAGCGATTTCGGTCACATCCGCTTCCGTTTCTCCTTACTACGCATGCGCAGTAAGTCGAAACGGAAGCAGATATGAGCGAAATGGCTTATAGTTGGCCTCAAAACCGTTGTTCCTTTATCAGTCAATAGGCTATAGGGTGTAAGCGGATGACGTCATATTTATTGCGCTTGGAGGCCATACTGGAGTAGTGCATAACATTGCTCAGCATAGGACAAATTTCATTTGAGCTAATTTTCTTTGGGAAATCGGTTTATTTTTTGTTTTTTGTTATTTTTCTCACATACTTGAGATACTAATTCAACATATTTACAGCATCAATGCTCTCAAAATTATTGCATAGTGTTTTTAAACTGGCAAAATTATTTTTTTCATATGCCACCCATGTTATTGAGTTATCCAACATGGCGTCGACTTTAACATGAATGCATAGACCCTATATAATTCAATTAAAAATTCTATACTCTCAAAAATGTGAGTGAAAATAAGAATATATTGGACGTGACTCGCAAAATTAACATTTAACCAGCACCATTTTGTATCTAAAGTATTTATTAAAGGCCTATTCATATGGTGAAACGTTAAAATATGGTTAATTAAATAATTTGTCTTGAAAATATAAAATATAATTGATTTGTCTTATTATATATGCTTTATAATAATATTTTAAAGAGTATAATTATGTGTTTTGTTTTTTACTGCCGCTGTCCATGTTGGTTCAGAGGGCCTTTTTTTGTTTTGCCCTGATGTGAACACGGCAATATAGACTATATACTTTTATCATCTGACAGTGTATTACTGTATTATACAAATAGGCAACAATAATAAAACATACGGTAATAGTCTGCATTATATTACATAAGTTCATTCCTCTCGAATAAATCTGACCGCTTGCATTCAATTTTCTCCATATATTTAACATTTGGAGATTATAACGCTTATTCGGTCCGATTTATTTGGAAGGAGTGTGCGCATACAATAAGCGCAATCAGTGTGTATGTACAGCTCTGGCCAAAAGTTTGATAACTATTTGCATATAGGCAACCCACAACCACTCTATCTTTATGAGAAAATGCAGCGGCCACCGCTGCCCCGTTCTTTAACTTTTGGCCAGAGCTGTACTCACTGTCATAGAAAATTTTATTCTTTGCCTTTTCTCTAGGCATAAAAATTTTATATGACAGAGTGTGTACATATATGATATACGTACACACAGTGTGTACTTATTATACTATATGGGGATACATAATTTTGCTAAAACGTCCCCTCAATAGACCAGCAATTGTATGTACTCATGTTTAAGAGCCGTCATTTTGTTGGTCAGAAATACATACGCCAGCATAGGAAAAACGTCATTTTTTTTTTTTTTTTTTTAATGGCACAAGAAGCTCCAAACCTCATCAAAGCCTTTTTTCTATAGCTCCTAATAAGCTCAAAAAATACGAGAAAATTTCGTTAAGTTGAAATAAACTTTTTTTATGTGAAAAATTAGGAGAAAAATGATGTTTCGACCCCTATGGACAATGCATATATTATTCGCACCACAAACATGGTGACAAAGCGCAAGAATGTGAAAGGATTCTATAAGAGGCCATTCTGTCCATAATATTGCCAGCATATTGCCATATATGTACGTATATGACATGACGCCGGTAAAGGTACATAAAATATGTATCATATATTTTTTTATAGTTAAATCAGATCTCGATGCCTCTCGATCTTTATACTGCAGCCCTGTCCACAGAATGCATGTATGCATTTATGTCTTCGTATCAGATTTGCGATAACGTATATGTTCACCCTACATCTCACTGCATATACATACATAAATATATAATATATGTACACACGCTCAGCATCTATGAATATATCCTTACCATCCGTATCCGTATCATACCGCGTGCACGTTGTTGATTTGGCCGGCGGTGTGTCGATAAATTTGGAAATATTCCAGTTTGCTCCTGGTTCGTTCACCACGTGGTAATAAATATTTTAATTAATGTATACTAGCTAAGAGCTTTAAATATTTGTCACAATAATATTAAACGTGATTTGGAAATTCATGTGACTGAAACTAAAAACTTGCAGAGCCAGGAGAGCAGTGTTCTTTTTTTTTTTTTTTTTTTTTTGCAGACAAACCGGCAGTTTTGCCAACGCAATGGAACAGTTTTTCCCTTTTGACTGGCAAGGCCAGGGCAAGGCTTCAAAATTTCCCCTTAATTTTTTCATAAAAAAAAAAAATAATAAACCATGAGAGAGAGATAAATGAAACAAATTAACTATAAGTATGTATTGTATGTAAATAATTATAGTATAAGTAGTCTTTTATTATACATCTTTTATTATAAACACCAAGGTGTGCCAGTGGTCTTTTATATCAGATATAACCGGTAGAGAGGGTGGGGGGCAAATTTGCAATACATACCATTTTCCATTCCATTTTCACTGCAATGAAAAGTCAAAAGTATACTGTAATTTCAAGCAAAGAGTCGACTTAAAGAGTAGAAATTTTTCCAGTATTTTAAAAAAATAAATCTCGAGACTTTCCCAAGGAGTTGGCAGCACTGCAAAGTGAACAATGAGCAAAAAATGTGCGCATGCGCGTCAAGAGTTTACAAACATCAGCTGTTAGCTGTTATTTGTTTATGTTTTGAATGTTGAGTTAATGTTGGTCATTTTTTTACATGCATAAAAACGCCTAAACATGTATAACAATTTATCACGAATGCATGTTACCAAGCTTGCAATGAGAATTCCTTCGTTTGTTTGAGTGAACGTGAACAAAGTTCTGGTCAGCTTATTGCTTGAGTTTGATGGTTTAGTTGCCATAAAATAAAGTGGGTACCTAAAGCAAACATGAGTACATTTGATGGTTTCATTAGGGAGATTAACTGGATATCTATTGACAGATTCGAAAAAGTCAACTCCAACAACTGCACTACTTTCTTTCTGTCCCATTGTCATACAGGTATGTAGATATCATATGTATGTATGATGTATGAGTGCATACATACAAGTATGATATGCATGATTGATATGTGTATAATGGGTATGTGTACCTATTTTGGCGGAGTACCAAGTTTGGTGGAGTTTCAGATTTGAAAAGACTTCTCAAAAACTACGGAACTTTTGGTAACAAAACTTATTGTACTTATGAAAAAGATGTTTGGGAATAAAAATATTTTTATATCAACCGCTTAAATTATTTCGTTACTTAGAAAATTACGAAAATGTGAGACTAATTTTGTTACGCGGAGCCATTTTTGGGGAGGAAGACACATATAATGAAACGTCAAACTCGCGTGATATTGACATGTATGGTACAGTTTTGGTTTCTAATCATAACTAAAACATGTTCATCGTGGAAAACACAAGAATTAGTAACATATTTTATTTTATAACACTTTTAAATTGTATTTTTATCGGAATGAAAAATACCGGTAGGATTCACAAAACTGTTCTAAATTCGTATAAAAATTCATTTATTTTCCAAGTTTTAGGAAACTATGTTAAAAATTTGATATTTTTATTAAAAGTTAATTTGAAAAATTTCTTAGCAGAATAAACAGATAACCGCAGACACTGTATTTCAGCCTGTGATCGCCTGTTTCCAATGATATTCACCCTTTGTCAAAGGCAATAAAAAAATGCGAAATAATAAATATATTGAAAGGGTTTAGCTTAGGCGTTAAATTACAAACTCTAATAAATATATTCCTTTTTTTTTTTTTTTTTTTTTTTTTTTTTTTTTTTTTTTTTGAAGTGATTAATGCAATAGAGGAAAGTGCATTAACCGAAAATAAATTTGCCTTCTCAAAGATATAACATGAAGCTTGAAAAAAAAATCCTACATAGAAAAATTTAATTAATAACATTTTATTGCCTTTGACAAAGGGTGAATATCAATGAAAACGCGATCACAGGGTGAAATACAGTGTCTTGGTTAACTCTAAATCTCCTAGGTAATTTTTTAAATATACTTTTTTATAAAAATATACTTTTCTTAACATAATTTCCTAAAGCTTACAAAGACACAAAACATTTTTTTTTACCTTTTAGAACATTTTAGTAAATCCTACCAGAGCTTTTCTTGAAAAAAAGTACTGGTAAGATCCACGATTGCCGCTATTAAAATACCATTAAAATATGATTAAAAATAAAATATCTTACTAATTCTTGTGTTTTCCACGATGAAAATGTTTTAGTTATGATTAGAAACCAAAATTGTATCATACATGTCAATATTACGCAAGTTTGACGTTTCATTATATGTGTCTTCCTCGGCCAGGGCTTAAAGTAAGCCGGAACGCACCGGTACGCCGTACCGGTAAGAATTTGTCTGCCGGAACGCAGTTCCGGTAAGAAAAATTTGAGGTAAAACAAATATATTCAAATTTATTTGAATTTTCGTAAATTATTTTAGTTCAGTTTTTTATTTTTTTTTTTTTATTTTTTTTTTATAGACATCTACTGAACCCATTGGGAGATGACATATGAAATATCACCAAAATCAAACATATATTTCCATTGGTTTTCTATAACTTGGCTTTTTTTATATAATCAATTTATTTTATAATTTTAAATTTAAAAGTGATGATTTTTTTGCTGAATTTATAGATTATTAAAAAAGTAATCTATAAATTCTATGAGCACCGGCCGATGTTAAAAAATAAATAGAATGAAATGTTTCTCAAATTTCACTCATAAGTCAGCATATCATTTTCATCAAATAATCAATCAAAATGCTATGGCATTGCACACTCATAATTTTAATATTAACCAGTAACCTTTTGAAAATATATAAAAAAAAATCTTGTCTTATGTAATTTGTTTTCCTAAATTAAATTTAAAAAAAAAGTTGTTTCATATAAAATTGTATACAATTTTCTTTATTAAAAATCAAAATAATTTAAAAATTAAATTAATTATAGTAGAGACCGGATTTTCAGGTGAAAGTTTTGGTAAAAAAGTGTCTAAAAAAGATGTTTTTTTTTGCACAAAAAAGGTGAAAAAAGGTGACAAACCTGAAAAAAGGTGATACGTAAAATAAAAAAATAAAATAAAAAAAAAATAATAAAATTACTTTTTTATTATTTTTTTTTAGTGTATGCTGTACTGCCTATAGGTATTTTGTGGTTACAAGTACAACCTACACCAACATCAACAAATTATGATTCAATAATACATTTTAAAAAAATGTCACTATAGATGACATAGATGACTTATATGTTGTTCGTAAACCCTGTTCTCTGCTCCTAAAATGACGATCGCCTTTGGTTATTCAAATCAAATGGGATGCGCATTTTTTAGTGTAACAGAACAGGGTTTACGAACATGCAGCATTATTGAATCTCTGTTTTAAAAAATTGTGGTAAAAAAATCTTCTTTTTTTTTAAACGTTTTGTAAATTCTTTAAAAAAAAAAAAAAAATCCTCATTTAGGTAAAAAAAATTTGATGAAAAGGTGAAAAAAGGTGAAAAAAAGTGAAAACCTAAAAAAGGTGAGAAAAAATAAAGTTGATCTCAAACGGCTCGAAAGTTGCTAGTTCGTGGACATTCTTATAAAAAAGGAACATTGCACATATTCATAGCAACAAAAAGGTGATCACTGATCACCTGAAAATCCAGTCTCTAATTATAAGCAATTTAATTTAAAATTTTTGAAACCTAGAGAACAAAATTTTAGCTTAAAATTAAGCGAAAAATAAGAGTGCCACGCCCCTTTTTCAAATTTTTTTTTCGCCTGCGGCGGGCAACTGGGGGGCTGCGCCCCCCAGACCCCCCGATGGGGTGTGGGATAGTCTCACGATTGCGTTCCAGTAAGACTTCAGATCTACTTTAAGCCCTGTTCCTCCCCATTTTTGTATTATTAGTAGAATTTTTAAATTGAAGTGCTTTAGATTTTAAGGTATTTCAGTTTCACTTATAATATTTACAGCACGATGTTCAAATTTGGTAATTTGGTGACAGACAAGTCAGATACATACTATATGCAATTACTTGGTCAAATACTCGCTCACATTACAGAAACATTTATAAAAAACACATTCATTTTGATTCAATTATTCCAGAGCGGGCACCTAAATTGATTAAGCTCCACATTTTACCATATTTATAAAGAAATGGAACCGATTTTAAACATTTTATTGACATAAAATATTAGTTTAAAAATGTGTTTCGGCATACCATGTATTAAATCAGCAATAATCATAAATTAATGGCCATAATGTGTCGTTTAAAAAAATATGTTTTTTATCGGCATATTTTATTTTGCAAAAGTTGACAATTTTACACTAAATCACACAATTTTATATAGTTTCTGTGTTAAAACTTATAAAAATTGCATTTATTTTAATAAATCATAAAATAGTGCTTAATCAGTCATTAAAACAGTAATTTCTGAGGTTTAGAATCTTAAAGTGGGATAAAACGTATTCCAGCAAAGCAACAACCAAAAATGAGGCTCCTACCCCCCAAAGCTAGTACAGTCCACCAAATTTGGTGCTTTTGTTGACGATGTTTTTACGCATTTAAAATTAGTTAAAATTGTTTTTTTGAAATTTTTTTGATATATTTAAAAACTAGAGACTTCAAGCTTTAAATAATGGTGCATAACAAGTTGAAGTGATTTAAAATAACAGACATATTACGATTCTCCTTGAAACCCAACCAAAATTGGTACAACCACTGTATACATATGAACAGTACATACACGCAACTGTACATGTAACAGTATGATATGTATGTATTATGCAAATTGTCTTATGTATATTATATAAATTTAGATTATACATAATAATGAATGTAGTAGCATGTATGTAGCTGACTCTCTTCTCTTCAAATTTTAAGCATGGTATTATATATAGGTATATCATACATTCAATCCATTTGTATGTTTATGCCTGAATCTAACAAAAACTTTCAATATTAAAACTTTTTTTTTTTAAGCTTTGTATGTATACATATACTGTATGTACCGTATGTATGTATATATAGGATGTATGCATACATTACACACGTATTATATGTATTTTACAGATCATTACGTGCTTCATTTAACATGTTTGCCATATAGTTCTTTAAAATTTGTAGGTGTACATATTAAATATTAATATTATTAAACATACTAAATCTACATATTATTTTGTAGATCACATGAATGGGATTAAAAATGCAGACTTCATTTGTGCCTTGTATCGACAAAAGAACAACTACCTTTATTGCAGTGAGGTAACAGCGCTCATCTTGAAAAATCTTGGAAACTCTTCAATAATGGAGAAAGTTCACACTATTAAGATATGTTCTCCAACATTGATTTCAATTCCACAACTGGATTGTGAAGGAAGCCCACAAGAGGTGATGGTGACTCTTCTCCCAGCTGGCCATTGTCCTGGTTCTACAATGTGAGTTAATTTGGGTGCTAGGTTTGAAATGTGTTGCAAACGGAAATTCTTGCTAGCACAGAGATAACGCATCAAAAGCTTATAGGCGTAGAACATCTCGAACAAAAAAGTTGTGTAGTATCCCAAAAAACCTGAAAATCAATGTTGATTTGGCTGGAGTCATTGATTTCTAATTTATTTTCCATTAACAAAATGTCGCGAGCGGACACTGACGTCACAGCTTGCCTGGTCCACGCACATGTAAAACAATCAAGCTGTGACGCTGTGACATCAGTACGCTTGTGTCATTTTCAGAATAAAAAATAAATTAGAAATAAATTACTCCGGCCAAATCAACTTTAATTTTTAGGCTTGTTAGAATATTACACAACTTTTTGTTCAAGGTGTTCTACGCCTTTGTGCATTTATCTTTACAATCTTTACCAGTTCATAGCTAGTTACATGAGTTTATACCTACTTCAAATGCATTTAAAATTCTCTTTAAGCAGTCAAACACCTATGTTTTTGTATTTTAAGCTTATAATATATTTATATAAAAAAAAAACTATTTTAAAATAATACCGTAACTTGTATGTATTATAATAATATGAGGGGAATTCCATTGCTGTTGATATACGTATACTGTAATATCTTTAAAAAAAAAAAAAAAGTTTATAATAGAAAATAGTACATATAAATTAGGATAAAACCATTGCTGTTGAGTAAGTCTGATGCTGTTTTATAATATTATGCCTTTGATGTGATATGAAAACATGATATACTTAGGTATATCATAGTTTATTAACTATCCTGTAATGGCTATTTTATCTAGTGCTCTTTTATGCTATAATATTATATCTCAAATTCCAATTAGCAATATAAATTAGAAAATCTTTGCTTTTCATTAATTTCAATGAATTCAATGAACTCTAATTTCTACCAACTATTTTCTATTTTAAAAAAATATATAAACCAGTTGGAGAGATATTAGAGTATTTTAATTGAAAATATATAAAATGCAAAGATTATCTAATTTATATAATTAATTGGGATTTGGAATCAATTGTTCAAATGTATAAGAGTGCTAGCATTTTTTTTTATTATTATTATTATGAAATCGACATTAAAAGAATGGGGATTCTGTTTCAATAAAATACGATATGCCTAGTATCTCACATTCTCTCACTTTAAATCAAATGCACAACATTATTTAACTTACTCAAGACCAGTTTCATCGTATTATTTATTTTATTTTTTAACATATTATTATTTACTATAACTTATTATGTACTATTGTTTTATATCAAAATATTTACTTGTTTTTTATTTTAAATGTTTCAGGTTCCTCTTTGAAACAGCAAATGAAAATATTCTATACACAGGTGACTTTCGTATTAATGAAAAAGATTTGTCTAAATTCAAGCATTTGCATTACAAAAATGGTAGAATCAAAGATCTTAGCCGCATTTACTTGGATACTACATTTTGGAACCAAGTGAATGAACTATTTCCTTCCAGAGATGAGAGTGTTCAATTAATTATTCATCACATTGAAAGTTGGTTTAGGGAGCACAGAGATGGACATGTTCACATAGACAGACCTGGTGAGTATAATGCACAAGTTCCAACGTCAAATGTTCCAAAACAAGGCATCAAATAATGATATATATAATATATATAAACACATAGATAGATTAGGAAAATTTGATGAATGGGAGATAGTTTGAGCTTACACTAACAGGGATGTCATGGTTCATAATATTTATTATCCAGTGCAAAGCCGCTTATTTTTTCCTCTTCCTTCTTATGTGTTGTCTATCTGTATCCTTCTATTTTATCCTGCTATTTCTAATCTTTTACTGCATCTATATCCCTAACTTGTAACTTGTTTTGGTGGTTTGAATACATAATGTGCTTGCATCTGGAATTTTCTTTTGCCTCGGCGGCAGGTATATAAACCAGCGGCTGAGCAAGCCACAGCACAAGTTCACCTCCAGCCTTCTTGGCTGGAGGCTGGAGGCTGGGCATGGGCTTCACTCTCCTTGCCATGCTGATGAGGTGAAACAGCTGTTTATAGCTAGAGATGAGCATGACAGTGAGCTCATGCTGTCTAAACCAATATGCAAGCCAAAATTCCCCTTTTTCAGAGTAATATGAGCCACTTACATACCGATACACTTTTAAATTTCTTTTCAGCTTGGGTTAAAATATTATCTGTACCACAGCATCCCTGTTAGTGTAAGCTCATACTGTCTCCTATTCCCCAAATTTTCCTAATTTATCTCTGTTTTTCTATTAAATCTGTTAACTATCAATTATAGCATAGACGATTTTTCCTAATATTATACACACACACACACACACACACACACACACACACACACACACACACACACACACACACACACACACACACACACAATACTAATATAAAACTAAAAACAATAATAATAAAATAATAAAATACTGTAAATAAAAAATATGTATATTAAGGAAAATAAACCATCGCGGTTAGGTTTGATAAATTGAAAGAAAAGGATAGGAGAAAACCAGCAAGGGCCTTACCATAGTGAAGAGAGTCCCATAGTTCGGTGAAAATCTTGCTAGCACAGATATAAAATAACTAACACATTGGAAATATTTCGGCAATCGACTCCAAGAGAGATATGGAGCGTGTTATGCCTTCATCAGTCCTTACAGACTCAGAGAGAAACTATGAATCATTCATAGTTTCTCTCTGAGTCTGTAAGGACTGATGAAGGCATAACACGCTCCATATCTCTCTTGGAGTCGATTGCCGAAATATTTCCAATGTGTTAGTTATTTTATATCTGTGCTAGCAAGATTTTCACCGAACTATGGGACTCTCTTCACTATGGTAAGGCCTTTGCTGGTTTTCTCCTATCCTTTTCTTTCAATTTATTGTAAATAAAAAATAATTATAAATTTAAAAATAATTTTGTGCTAAAAAATAATATTTGTATTTTAGGTAGGATTGGATCTGAGCACTTAATAATTGCTCTGTCTCGGCAGTTTAACATGAAGATCCATGTTAGCAAAGATTCATACAGTGTTTACCAAGGCATTTATGAAGTGGAAGAATCAATTACCCTTGTCTCCTCAACCTCCACTAAAATTCACATGTGTGAAAATTTTGTAAGTAATCAACTTATTGCATCATGCAAAATAAAATAAAGTACCCATAGTTTTATTGAATTTTTATTTTTATATCTGATTGCTACTTTAACAGAGACCAAGTGCCAATGGACGTTACTTAAAGTGCACCCCTTCATATCATCCAGTTTTATATGTTCGGCCAACAGCTCAGTGGTATGCCAATGGTGGCGAATTCAGAGTAAGTTTCAATGCCTAAAATATTAATATTTATGTTACCACAGATTTTGAACTAGATTTTTGTAATTCTTTCAGCCTATGAAATTCGACAAACCAAAATCGTTCCTTCAAATATCCTTATCAATGCATGCATCAAGAGCAGAACTGGTTTCATTCCTACGCTATTTCAAACCAAAGAAGGTTTTTGCATGTGTTGTTCCAACCAACTCAAGTCAAGAGCAGGTAAATATAGCCTATTATTTAAATAATATGTATGTGTTCTTTCTCCCTTCAATTTATGCATGCTGTGGGTTAGACAACATAATAAAGTGACAGGTGTCAACCAGATAAAATGTTCAAACCTTGCACCCAGTTTGAAATACATGCATAGAAAAAAATTCCAGGCAATGAAGCTAACTTTTTTTTTTTTTTTTTTTCTTTTTTTTTTTTAAGGTTATAGCAGTTTATGTTTTTTACCTGGTAGAAACCTGAGACATTTTATGTTGGTCAGGCTATGTAGTAGCAGCCTTTTAAGTACAGTATTTAATTTAAAAGTGCCATTTATTTATTATTTATTTGAAATAAATTTTTTGCTTTTTAAAAATCAGTTTATTTCAATAAAATATACAAGGGAAAGGCCATCACAGTTGATATATTTATGTTAAAAAAATAAATATAAGGGGAAAGGGGATAAGTATGACTGTAAAAATCATCGTGGAATTAGTTTGTTAAGTATACCTGGTAAAATGTACGGAGGGATGGTGATTGATAAGGTGCAAAAGGTTACACAGGGTCATATCTCAGAAGTGCAATGTGGTTTTATGCCCGGCAGGGGCTGCACTGATCAGATTTTCACTGTGCAGCAGTTGATTGAGAAATGTATGGACGCAAGAAAGAAAGTATTTGCTGTGTTTGTAGATCTAGAGAAAGCATATGATCGAGTGAACAGAAGTATGATGTGGAGTGTATTAGATGAATATGGGGTGAGAGGGAAGTTACTTGAGGGTGTGAAAGCCATGTATGCAGGTAGTAAGGCATGTGTGAGAGTAAACGGAAAGTTGAGTGAGTGGTTTAAAGTGGGTAGAGGCGTTAGGCAAGGATGTGTGATGTCGCCGTGGTTATTCAATATTTTCATGGATAAATGTATAAAGTTGGCTGAAAAGTATGGAAGTGGAGTAAACGTAGGTTTGTTAATGGTGTGGATGTTGTTGTACGCTGATGATGCGTTGATGGTGGCTGAGAGTGAGGAAGAATTGCAAGAGATGATTGATAGGTTGGAAGAAAGCACAGAACAAATGGATCTGAGAATAAATGTTGGGAAAACTAAAGTAATGGTATTTGGTGGAGAAAATGATGATGGAAATGAATTCACACTGAATGGAGAAAAGCTGGAAAGAGTGAAAGAGTTTGTATATTTGGGAAGATTATATCAAGAGAATGGAAGTATAGATGGGGAGATTGAGAGGAGAGTGGCGGCAGGTAGGAAAGTAGTTGGCAGCATGGCAGGATTGGCCAAGAGTGATGCTTTATCAAACAAAGCAAAACTTACAGTGTACAATTCTGTCTTACTCCCAACTATCTTATATGGTTCTGAATCATGGGTATGTCAGAGTAGGCATATGAGTAGGGTGAATGCTGTTGGTATGAGTTTTCTTAGAAGTATGTGTGGTAAAACAAGATTAGATAGGGTAAGGAATACTTGGGTGTTGGAGAAATGTGGAGTAAAAGAAACTGTGACTGAGAAGTATGAGAACAGTGTATTACGGTGGTTTGGTCATGTTGAGAGAATGGGTGATGAAAGAATAGCAAAGCAGGTATTTCATAGTAGAGTGGGTGGAAGGAGAGATAGAGGCAGGCCTAAAACATCATGGTCTGAGGTGGTTGGAAGATGTTTGAAAAATAAGAATGTACGCAGTATGAAATGCAAAAGGAAATGTATGAAACAAGGTATGAGACTGGCGGAAGCAAGTGAAGTATGTCAGGATAGGAAGTTGTGGAGGTCTATCACTGGGTCAGGATAAAACATCTGTGTTGTTGGCTTACCCCGAAAGGGATTTATAGCGTCATGATATGTATGTATGTATGTATAAAAAAATAAATGATAAATAAAAGACAAAATAGTATGCAAAATAATTAGAGCAGTACATTAAATTGAAAAATGTTGATTGGCAAAAGAAATCAAATTTTTAGTGTAGAATGTGCTAGATAATAATAATAATAAAAAAATAAAAACAAAAATAGACGTTAAAAGTAGGGGTTCCTGTGTCAATAAATACTATTTCACATTCTCGCTCATCAAAGGCTGTGCATACGTTTCATCCTATCTGCTCTAAATATTATAAATTAATTCAATTAACTCATATAGTCTGAGCAAAGAACTAAAACACTTGTCATTTTGAGATACAATACCCTGAGAGAGGTATAGACTCGAGGAGGCTAGGCAAAATATAATGTATAATTAGGTGTATATCATCTCACTTACCCATTTTACTTGTGAGCAGGGACGTACGCAAGGGGGGGGTTTCCGGGTCCGGACCCTCCCCCCCCCCCCTGTCAGGTCCGAGGAGGGAAATTTTTTGAGGTTTGAATAGCAATTTTGAAAAAAAAAAAAAAAAAAAAAAAACGTCTTTGGCGTCAAAGTTTTGTTTTCTTTTTGTTATCAAAACTAGCAAATTTATTAATAAAAATTAGATTTTATTTAACCTGGTGGTATTATGTTAGTATTATAACGTTATGAAATGTATATTTCCTAACCTCCTTTAAACTAAAATGACAAAAATGTTGACCCCCTTACTATTTTTTGAAATTTGAAAGCCATAATGGTAACAACTAACAACTACCGATGATAAAAAATATACATATAGCATTTGACCAATTTATCAAATTAAAATTAATTCAAATAATTCGTCATGTCTGGTCATGTCATTATTTAAAAACCAGATGCATTTAATTTAAATAATTGGGGATCAAAAATTTCTCGGATATAAAGTTTATACCATTTGATTATCAGAGTTTGAATTTAACGTATACTTTACAAGGGAAGTTTTAATGAAAGTGTTTGGCTTTCGTGTTACACCATGTAGTATAAGCAGTAAAATGATATTGAAAAGGAATTCGGCTCGACCGGGACTCGAACCCGGTTCTTTGGTTTCCCAGACCACTACGCAGACGCATTCCGATTTATATTAAATTTTTTTTTAGGGATACCTTACCTGACCCCTAAAAAAATATAATTTATTGAAACTCAAATTTTATAGGCTTTGTATCAGAGAAATTATTGAGCGTGAAAATAAAATAAATAAATAAATATATTTTATATTATTTTTGATCTGTTTTTCATTTAAAATTTATTATATTATTGCTATTTTTTTCTGCCTTTCTAACTTTAAATTTAACCATCGCGGTATATCTCACTTTTTAATTAATTGTTTTTATTCATTTTGACCAAAGTATTTTTTTTCCTAGGGAATTTTTTACTACAGTATATTTCATTTTCTTCAATTAATATGTAGCAGGCCCCTATTTTTTTAAATAACTATAATAAAAAAAAAAAAAAAAAAAAAAAAAAATTGTACAAATTAAAAACAAAAGTTTGCTAAAAGTCTTTCGAAGTTGGAAAAAACATGCATATGAAATTGTTTATTGCATTATAGGATTGTAATTATAAAACTAAAAAAGTTGACCACGCACTTTTTTTTTTAACCATGCATTTGAAAGTTAGTATAGCAACAACTACCGATGATAAAAATTTTAAATTACAGTACCCACGCGATCATCAGATAAGAAAGGGTATTTAAATTAAAATTAGCTTTATATTATATAAAAGTAAAACTTTGAAATTTTGTTTTACAAGATTTTGTATTGTGGTGTAAAAAATTTTATCCTCGTACTTAAAAGTTAGAGTTTCATTTCTTTACATATGTTTAATAAATTCAAAATTATTTATTATTATTGTTTATTTTTTCCTTACAACTGTATGGCCAAATTAAATCCCACAATACCTCATTTTCAGTAAAAACTTATTAAAAAAAATACTAATTGATTTTAAAAAAATCTACTTCTAATTCGCATTCAGTTATAAATTAAAATATATACAAAATAATAATTTCGAGAAGTTCTTCTTTTATACTAGCTAAACCAAACGAGCAGAGTTACTTATTTTTAAAATTTCAAGATATAATAACAACTGAATTACATTAGATAAAAAAATAATAATAAATAAAAAAAAAAAAATCCAGAGTATGAAATGTTATGTTATTGTAATGCCGTATGGAAATGCTATAATATTTGATAATGCAATGCGTTTAATTAAAGTCGTCATATGGATAGTATTTTCACTATTTTCATATAGGACCATTCCTGTATAGTTGCACCATTCTATATGACTAAAAATATATTAAAAAGGGGTACCAAATCACGTATTTTTACACTTAAATTTCAAAAATTTCTTACGGGGGTATCCCCCGCACCCCCAGCAGGGGGGTGTCCCCCCCTGCACCCCCCCTCAGTATGGTGGACTTGGACCCCCCCCCCCCCCCCCGTGACAAAATCCTGCGTACGTCCCTGCTTGTGAGTCATGGTGTTTAACAATAAGTTTTTAATTTACCTTTGATACCTCTCACATTCAAATAGTAAAGTTTTGTGTGGTGTTACTATAGCTATCAATGCATAAAAATTAGATAAAGAAGTACAGTTATAAAAATTAGGAAACTATGACAATTAAAGCCCAAAACAACCATACTGTTTTTATTAGCTAAGTCAATTGGTATTGTTATGCCGATTTTATATTCACAAAAGAAAACATTCTTAAAAAATTATTTAAGCATGTTTTTTTATCTCATTTGATTCAGCGAAACAGGGAAACAACAATTTTTGCTTTTAAGTGAATTTTTACCCCCAGCTGCAGGTTGGTCATGGATAATTAGCCTTACAAGCATAACTTATATAAATATGAAAAAACATATCGTGGGAGGGTAATTTGTCTTGTTTACGTATGTCTCAAAATTTTAGCTTAAATTGAATTTTAGCGAGCTTTGAATTGTATACTTTTTATTGATTTTCCAACAAAATATAAAACTGGGACATAGACAATTTTTGCAAAATCTTGCCGGGACTTAAGTGTTTAAACCAGGACTGTCCCGGCTAATCTTGGAAAGATGGTCAGCCTAGTCATTAAGTGTCACTATGCAATGACCAATGGCTTTCCAGTTATCAAGCTGTTAAGTTTCAACTTACTGAACCTTTGTTTTTGCTATGGTGCCGACAACCATTTCCCGCTTTGGAAAGAAATAGCACAACATAAAAGAGGGAAAAACATGGCTAAATAAAATTTTGTGATTTTTTTTACTTGTGCCATAATTTTTAATGTGACAAATATAAGTAATTTCCAGCTTTAAAGAAATTTTTTATTGTTATTAAATGTTGAAATTATGGTATTCTTATATTTTATCATGGAATGCAAATTTTGCAAACCAAGAAAAAAAGAGGAAAATGTCTTGCCTCTCTTTGTTTTGCAACGATGGCATGTCAAAACAAAATTTTTGTACCTGCACTTTAGTTTGTTGGTTAGACTATAATAAACAGTCGCGGGTCTTTAGACTCATCATCAGGGCATATTTAACAAATACATCCACCTATGAAACATATGTCATCTGTGCTTCCTGGTCAAGATTGGAATAATGCACGTATAGTCCAGCAAGCTGTATGTCCCCCCTCACCTGCCAGAGTTCCCCAACTGTGCAAGTTTGTGAGAAAATATGCCTGCTTGACTTCAATAATAATAATAATAATAGTTCTTTATTGGGTTTAAGATTGTGAATAGTACATATCGAAAAAAAAATACAAAAACAACAAGTAAGTACAGTAACCCAATGGGTGATGAGAAAAAGGCAAAATGCCTATACACTATAGTGATCTCACACCTTTATCACTAATATGTGATTAGTGCTATTTACATCATTATTTATTGACACTGAAGAAGGAAAAAGTAAAAAAAGATGAGAGATAAACATAAAATAAATAATTAAATCAAAATAAGATTGGTGATGCTTTGTAAAATTGCAAAAGTAACTCAGAAAATGCTAATTTTACCAAACTGGATTTGACAAAATCAAGTGACTTTATGTTTAAAATGCCTCTCTTTCAAACCTGACTTAACATTGGTGTTTTGTTTTTTAAAAGTTTGCTGTGTTACAGTATCACACATTTATTTATACCACCCACCCACCCAACCACACCCCTTGTCTTTTTCTTAAATAAATACCATTTTGAAAGAATCATAAAATGCATTTTGACACAGAATCACAATTTTCAGATTGAGCTGGAACTGAAAGCAGTGCTGCAAGATAATTGTAATGAACAGCGAGTAAACTGTTTACACACTACAAGCCTGTATGACATGGAAATGCCTTGTTGCTTAGAAACTACAGCAGAAGAAGATGAGGTACTCATAATTCCCTCTATGATTTAACCTCTTTCTTTTTATACATAATAATTATTGGTTATATTGTTATATTTTAATGTGTACGCAAATAGATAATTATTCATCAATTACTTAAAAACATGTTAGTCATCTTTTTTTTTTTTTTTTTTTAAAAAGGAAACTGTGATATGAATAAGCTACCCTGCAATATTATTTAATCATTTTATTGCAAGAAAAAAAAAAAAAAAAAGGAAAAAGGAAAAAAAAAGAAAGAAAGAAAAGGAAAGGAAAAAGGAAAAAAAAAAAAAAAGGGAAAAAGAACAAAAAAATTAGGCGTCTTGAAGAACATTAACTGAAATTGTGGTTAAATAAATAATATGAATAGTAAATAAACTTAAGAAATATGGAAATAAAATGGAAATACTGACATGAGGAATTTTATTTCATATTCTAATTGAGTACATTGTCCTGAATCCATACATACATATTTATATATATATATATAGCCTATATATATGAATTTCTAATTTTTAATTTCATTAAGTATTTTAATTAATTTTTAAAAGTCACGAAATGACATCACAGGCTACAACTTTTTCTGGTGCCCACGTGCATAAGCTACAGCCTGTGACGTCACTTCATGACTTTAAAAATTAATTAAAAATACTTTATGAACTCGAAAATTAGAAATTCACATATATATGTATAGGCTTATATACAGTATATATATATATATATATATATATATATATATATATATATATATATATATATATATATATATATATATATATATATATATATATATATATATATATATATATATATATATATATATATATATATATATATATATATATATATACACACTCAGGACAAAATGCCCTCTTTTAGTATATGAAATAAAATTACCTCCTCAAATTCTTTGTAGTCTTCCACATTGTGTGTGTGTGTGTGTGTGTGTGTGTGTGTGTGTGTGTGTGTGTGTGTGTGTGTGTGTGAGTAATTTTTATCTTCTGCTACAATATTTTTTATTAGTTCTTTTGAATTAATGATGCAGGTTTGCCTAATACATGGATATTTTAATTAGTACTTCAGACACATGCCATAATTTATTTATTCATTTGTACACTTAATTAAAATGTTTCTAAACCTTTTTCAATTAAACCTGTTTGTTATACACTTTCAAAATAATATATTATACCATCCTGATTTATTTTTTTCTGTCTTTTCAGATGCCTGCTAGATTTTGTGGTGAAGTAGAGAATTTCTGAGACTGACTGAGTTGTCATACTAAAAATTATTTAATTGTTGTGCAATCAGCCAACACATGGCTATAGTTGCAAAATTTTGGCACACACTTTAATTTTTATTTTATAAAAACAAAAGAAATCAGATACAAAACTTACAAAAGTTTGAGAATATTATTCAATATATTATATATTGCAAAACATAAATTGAAATTAATTAAACAGCTTGTTGTTTTCTATTCTGTGATTTTTTTTTTTTTTTTTTTTTTTTTTTTTGATGCTGAAATATCACAACAAAAATGAACTGATATGAGACAGCTCGCTGTACTGACTATATATGCAACATAATACTTGTAAAATTTATTAATAAAATATTCATGCAAATAAACCTTATATAGCCTATATATAATATATATAATTTTTTTAATAAAAAATGCATATTGCAAATCATATATAATATTATTTTCTTCCTATCTTTGTGTTGGCAGGTTGGCATAGTCATTATAAATACAAGTCAATGTATTTAGACATATTATATATTATCGATTTTATAATACACCATGAATTATATGGTAAAATACTACATAATATATATATGTTCCATGTGCTCCAGTAAACAAATGGTATTATCTTTAGGTTTTCTAAATGTGGCATATGGCTTTTATAAAGAAACGCCTGAATAAAGTTCTGATTTATAGCTCCAATTTATGTAGTCACCAATACAGATGCCTACAGATCAATACATCTACTGTGTACAGACTACAGATGCTACACTTAATTAATTGTAGAAAACGCAAAATATAATTTATAAAGGACTAATTTGTATATATCAAACTTGATATTTAATTAAAAAGAAGATAATAAACAAATGATAATATTAAATAGATAATAGGAAGATAGGCATATAATTTGAGATTACTATTCAGATTTTCAGAAGTAGAGTTTGTAAATTTGAAATGTTCGTAAATTGTAACCAGATTGTAAGTTCCTACAAAAAGCAGCGCCTCCAGTGTTAAGTAGAGGAGTTTTATGAAGGAGGAGATGCTCGAGACGTTGATTGGTTGTGCGAGTTACCTTTGTGGTGGGTGGTAATTTGTATTTCGGCGGCAAACGCTTGAGCAGGCTCAGTAAAAGCAGCAGACGAGAGGCAGCTCAGCTCGCGCAAGGTGCGAACCGCGAGTTGTAGCGAAGTTCATCACCGATATCTGCGTATAGGTCTGTGCTTATTTTACGGCTGATTCAAGTGAGAAAAAAAAATCTGATCATCAGGAGTCCCCAGATTTTTATAGGTGGATACAGCGAACAATCGATTTGACTGTCCTGCACACTTTATATAAGGTAAAAACAAATTTCACTTTTATTCGAATCAGTTGATGTAGTGTAACACGCGCATACTTGCAGATCAGAACTATATCAGACGTGCGTACCATAATATACGATACGCAGTAAAATATTAAATGCCAGAAACTGAAGTTTCTTAAAATCGGCGGAGAAAAATAATTCTGTGACTAGACCGCCAAAAAACGAGATTTATTTATAAATATACTTTATAAATTCCTATTTTACAATGTTTTGTATAATGTACTGTGCGTGTTATTTCTTTAATTATATTACTGTATAACGAACACATATATACACACACACACACACACACACACTCTCTCTCTCTCTCTCTTTAATAGTTATCTAATAGTTATTGAAGTGTGAATTTAAGTGAAATCATAAAATAATAAATGGTCAAAAAAGTACTCTAAAGTCAAATTGCAAATATTTCACTAACTTTGATAGCAGGAAAATGTAACATATAATTGGAGATTGCATATAAATGCAATCAAACTTATATAATATATATTATATATATAAGAATATAAGAATCTTTATTGACCCAGGCAGTTTATATAACAATCAAAGTTACAACAAGCATTGGTCTTAGCAAATAAAACTTAATAATAATAATAATAATATATATATATATATATAATATTATATAATATATTATATGCACTGCACACACACACACACACACACACACACACACACACACACACACACACACACACACACACACACACACATTATACATTGAAATTGTTGCTGCTCAGCATAACTTTACATGCGTAGGAATTATAATTTTGAGTTTACTAATAAACAATATTATTTTTAATGTACTGTACTGTACATGATGCATATAGTTCCATAAATAATAATAACACACATCGGTATAGTCCTTCACAAAATTTAAAAAACAAAAATAAAAAAGTATAAATGCGCGGTATTCTTTTGCAGTCCGTGGTAGACTTATTGAATAAAACGAGCATAAAAATAATATAACATAGGTCACAATATTCAGTATATTAATTAATTTAGTTTAGTTCTTAATTTTATGTATTTATTCCGGCAATCTTACCGCGTGGAACTAATAGAAGGTTTCAGATTGTGCATGTCAGATGTCAGATCCTTCGCTCATTCACCCTTCTGTCAAAAATATTTGCGATTTCAATTGAGCTCACGGTTCTTACGCTTTGCTTCGCGAAATCCCTTTATAGTTCGCCCGAAGTTTTATAAATTTGGAGAAGAACCTTTACGCTCTGTAACGGTCTCTCCACATACGCGACCTCCTAAACATCTCTTACTTTTTGTTAACTACATTACTTATGTATAATATATAAAGACGTGAGCAAGTGACCTCATTTTTCATCAATCCACCCTTTGTTCTTCCTTATTAAAAAATAATAATAAAAAAAATAATAAAAAATAATAATAATAATAATAAAAAGAATAATAATTATGCTGTGAATATGATGTTCGAATTATAAACGACTTATTATTATTTTTATGTAAGGCATAGCCTAACCCAGTAATATTGAGTAATTTCACTCATTATATCTCACGTAATAATCAAAACTAAATTATTTAAAACTGAGGTGCCTACATAAGAAATAGATTATTGTATTACTTAGTTGGAGGTGTATTAATAAGTGAAGGAACAGATCATTTTCACACACTCTGCGGGTTTGTAATTGAAAAATAAAAGTTTCGTGTGAAGTTTAATCAATGTAATAAGAGCAAGTCAGGTAGTATAATTATTGTTATGCATTTTAAGTATTTAAATTTTATTTTGAAATTAGCATTATAATAATTTCTATCGAAAATGATAAATTTATAAGAAAGAAAACAATAAAATAATAAAAAGAAATTGTTAAGGCTAAAATTGTTTGTTTCACTTACTGTTTGTTTTTTTGTTTGTTTGTTTGTTTGTTTGTTTGTTTGTTTTTTGTTTTTTGTTTTTTGTTGTTTTTTTTATCATTATTATTATTTAATTTTTCGCAAAGATTAAAGAGTTAAACATATCAACCATGGCGAGTAAGTATACACAAATCAACGCCACCATGGCGTTGATTTGTGTATACCTACTTTAGTTTTAGGTTTGGGTGTAATTATGTATATTCAAAGGTATCATCAATATTGAAATATCATCTTCATTCTCCCCGTCCCAAAAAAAAAATGAAAATAAAATGAAAATGGAATGATAATACATAAAAATAATAATAAATGAATATGAATTAAGTTTTAAGATTAAACTAACTCAAGTAATAATAAATAAAATTACAATATTTGAATAAAAGTTTACAGCATTTTATTTTTAAATTCACTGGGAAAAAAATGCACTTTCCTATCGCTGCATGATTATATTTACATTTAAAAGAAATGCCGCACTAGTCTTACATTTACACTTTATTATTACATAAAACGACGTCTGACACCGACACAGCCTACTTCAGAAGTCATGTCTTAATAATAAATGACGTCATAGGTGGACAAAGAAGCTGGGAGCTAATTGAAGTCAGTTGAGTTTTACTACATCACAGCCAATCCTTTCATACACTATTAAGAGCGTAATCATTTATTTTTTTATTATTATATTTTTAGATTTGATAAAAAAGAAGATGAAAAAAAAAAACGTTATTATTTTGTTTATTATTCATTTTAATTTTATTTATCATCATTATTATCATAACGACAATAAGTATACTATATAACACATCTATTCAATACACAAAAGATTGCATGCAGCTTGACTATTTACCTTCCAACAAAAAGTTGGTTGACAACGACAATACTATAAAATTTTAATGTTATCGTTCTTAATTTATTTACCTTCTCTCTCTCTCTCTCTCTCTCTCTCTCTCTCTCGCCAAGTGGATCAATAATCAATACTGATATAAGAGCTAAAGTACGTCCTTTTTTAAATTGAATATTCAAATCATATACAATTTGTAATGTTATTTATATTATTTATTTACTTTATTATTTAACTTACAGTTCCACCAGTGAAAGATAAATATTAATTCCCTTCCAGGAGCTTTAAGCGGTGTATCCATTGTATCGTATTTTATGTTACGTAATATAACTTTTGAGCTGTTTTTGTAATATAATATAAGTTATACAGCTCACCTCAAATATTCGATCATAATTGATAAGTCCCTTATACATCTTATGATTTTTTATTATTACAAAATAAAGCATTAAGTTATTTGCATTTTTATCTAAAACGACGCCTTTGCTATAATTGCAATTTAGTTTGAATTAGTGCAAAATTTATTCATTGGTATAATATAGATTTTGCATAATACTGTATATCACATAGGCTCATGCACACATAGTTCATGAAAATAGAATGAACGGTATCACTGACATAGCCTAAATATTATTTATTACCTACCAATTACTTGTAATCTTTATATATATTGTAAAAATAAACGTTATTCCATTTTCAATTGCAAATCGTATAATGTCTTCATTACCTTCGTGATAACAAATAATATTATATATATATATATATATATATATATATATATATATATATATATATATATATATATATATATATATATATATATATATATATATATATATATATACTATTAATTCTATACCTAATTATTTGAAGAATCATGGAAAAAAACATTAATTGTATATTTGGTTATAATATACCAATTGGCATTACTAATTTAAATTATTAATGACTTGCAAAACGTTGCCACTTTTAAAAAAAATAAATAAAAAATAAAAAGTGAGGATATTTCCGACTGACTTAGAGTTGGTAGAGTATATTATATAATATATATTTATGCAAATAAGAAAGTGACGCCAGCACTGGTTAGCGCCTGCTGCTGCTGTTTATGCATTCTGGCATGGAACGACATACTACCATCAGTATCACGTTGCACACACAGCTTTTGTTCATCCGCTATTTTCTATCTGTTTGCTTTGCCTGCATAATGCCTTATATTTATATAATCTTAAGTGTATTCTGTTTTAATTTGCAGATTTTATATTATATTTAAATCACAGTAATTTTATTATTCTTTCAAAATACAGTATATTACATCTTCATGAAATTATTAAGCTGCGCCCACTGGATGTAAAAAGATTTAAGGGAGTAGAGTACCGACCTTATATCTCAAAAGCTAGAACGTGTTTTGGGTCTAAAGTTGGTGTCATTGTGTAGCTAAGAGTCACACCTAGCCGTGATAAAAATTTCAAGATGTTTGACCGTCCCAAAAAGAAGAAGAAAAACATTGAAATTAACATTGGGCCTTTTGGGCTTAAAATATCAAAAAATTATATAAAATTAATTTGCACGGTGACCCCCCAAAATTTGTATATATTTGAACACAAGTATCATTGTGCAAAATTTCAGATTTTTTTTGACGATAAAAGTTTGAGTCTAATGTCTAATGGCCAACGTCGGTACCCTACTCCCTTAATAAGAAATTTTAAATGAATACTTTTAAAAAAAATTCTCTCTCTCTCTTTCCCTCTATATCGTAAATATTTAATAATAATATAATTATAAGTTAAAATTCTTTAAAAGAAGAAAGACAAAAAAAAAATGCTCCTACGTAAGAAATAACGTTTTTTTGAACTTAAAGCCGTCAAAATCGTAAATGTTGTATTTGTTTACACGTTCATAATATAATAACAATCCATTTGAGAAATCACATTTTGTGTATATAATCATAATCGTACGTAGAAGTTAAAATGCAGCATATTATATATGTTTATATTTAAATTGAATTATATTGAGAATGCTTGAGTATAATATTATTATGACTTTCATATATTATAAAATTTTGAGTTTTGCAAAAAACACAAATAAATATATTATATGCGGATTATACTCCATCGCGGGATCGCGGTATCAAACGTATAGTTTTAATGATTCTATAATATGTAGTGGATGTTAGAGAGAGAGAGAGAGAGAGAGAGAGAGAGAGAGAGAGAGAGAGAGAGAGAGAGAGAGAGAGAGAGAGAGAGAGAGAGAGAGAGAGAGAAAGGATTGAGTTTTGAGTTTAGTGCTACAAGTGTAGTGAACCTGCACAGAGTTAGCACACGGAAAAATTTGCTTTTACTTTGGGTGATCAGAGGGATCAGGCTTTTACTTCACAAAGATAACTGAACTGAGTAAGCTCATGCCGTGCATTAGCTGTGTCACAAGTGTAACCCAAACACCACGAGGTACCAAACATTTCATGACAGGGTAGGAAAGGGATCTGTATGCATCTAAATTTTGTTGATAGCTAAATTAGGGCATATTATTATGTTTACTATTAACATTTACAAAATTTTGTGCATCTAGCATTCTTTTAGGAATTTAGAATAATACGATCACTTTTATTTTATTATTATTTTCATTTTATTAATTTATTTTATTATTATTCTTTAAAAAAAATTGCAGGAATTGGCTCAATCATTTCGAGTTCAACGTTGAAGGTCAGAGAACAAAAAAAAAAAAAAAAATCATAGAATAAGAAAATGCTGAATTCGCAATGCTTGAAACGTATAAAAAATACAAAAACTTGTGCAATATATTTATGATATTTAGTAAATTTCTTTATTTTTGTTGTTGAGAAAATTAAGTATAAAAAATAATGATAAAAAAGTTTCCAATATTCGTACCTTATATGGTCACCCTCTCTTTAGTGCTATAAATATAAAAGAGGAGGATTTCAAATTCGACAGGACATTTCTAGGAGTTTAACAATTTTATATCATGCATACGGATATAATTAATAAGTGCATGACGCAAAAGTTTTTTTTTTTTTTTTTTATACGAACAAATAAAAATTATAATATTATCAAAAATTACACAGCCACCATAGAGAAATTGAAGAACAGGAAATCGTGACTAATATATATATATAACGTGTATATATTATATTATAATATAATAAGGCTCTCATTTAAGTTGTGAATATTTATACTTTTATGACAACTTAAGTGCGGCAATAAATTGCAGATTTATTATTATTATTTAATAATGTTCGGTGGATGCTTACGCGGCAGGATTTTTTTCCCATAGAAAATACATAGACATACAGTATATTATATGCGCTTGAGAATAGTATATTAAAATCTCGCTTTTGTATGCTTCCGTACTTTCATCCTTATAATAAAGAATTTAATAAAATACATAGAAAGAAGAAATTACGTAACTTATGCTGTATTTATTATATATATTATAGCATAAGTTTTGCTAAATTGAAACAAAATAATATTTATGCTGCGTATGCTATGTAACTAATGTACAATAACATTAAAAATTCAAATTCAAAATTTCTTTATTTCCACTCTCCTTACAATCAAATATGCAATACAGGATTACAACTGTTGAAGGATTACATGGTTATACGTATTCATACTTTAACAATTATAATGGATTACATCATAAATTATGTTGTAATGAATAAATGTTGCTGAATATAGGCTAACATAATTGTTACGTACTTATTTTTGTCCATGTATAACCACTCGTGGATGCAAACAAATCAAACATTCTCTAAATGCATAATAAGAAAAATCACCTTGTAAAACAGCCTGATGTTGCATTATTGTGTGTGTGTGTGTGTATATATATATATATATATATATATATATATATATATATATATATATATATATATATATATATATATATATATATATATATATATATATATATATATGTATGTATGTATTATGTATCTTTATATTCACTGCCATTAACTCTCGAATTCTGTAAATGTGGTAAGAAAAGTCATAAATTTAAAAAAAGTTATCCAATTAATAGGAGCAATTAACATAAAGATATAGTCTATATCAAAATTTTAAGTATAAAAATCATTGCAATATATAATATGAAATAAATAAATTTATTGATCGTTATAATAGTATTATATATATAGATCTTGTCAATAGAGAAAAAAAAACAGCAACAATAATATTTACAAATACAAACGCCCATAATGCTCACAGGTTACGCAACTTTGAACTGTACGTATATTGTCCAATTATACAGATCAGTGATATTGTTATGTTTATAAAATATTAACAAAATATAGATCAGAGTCGATACCTTAGAACTCTCTCAGAATGTACACACGATTGTGATACTGATATTATATATTTTACCATTCAAAAACTCACGGTAAATTTGCATTGTTATTTTTATGAGAAAAGCACGCACTGAACTAAAATGGTAAAAAATATTATCACAAACATAATATTATGTATTATGTATAGTAACATGGTACATTTGCACATTATTCAACCATTTGATATAAGACTATGGTATAATTTGCATGATACGTGCCCCCCTTTCAATGTATTGCAATTTTCATGGATTTTAGAGTAATGCAAGTATTGCAAGTAAATTTATGTGTTTGATTTTCTGTGGTAGTGAAAAAGATAGTTAAATTTGCATCTCAAGTTCATAGCCTTCGCAGAAAAAAAAAATTGTAAATAATACATTGTTCATTCCACGCAACGTTATAACATATAGGAAGACTATACATAATGTTTAAATTTAAAAATTAAATGGCTCTTATAGATTGAGCAAGGAAAGGCTAGAGGTGTGCATGCAGTGAGGTAATCAAGCTTCACTGACCTCGCGACCCTTTGGCCCCACACCTGTGCTTATCTAAGTGCATCTGCCGTGTACAAATCTCTACCTTCTTTACCACAACACCGCTATAGCCATGCTAGCTTTTTTTAGTTGCATTATCACCCATTTCAAAAGGCAGTTCTTGGTTAAATAAATGATTATTAAAGAATAATTCTACATTCATAAAATCTCCCACGTACATGCTAAAATATTGCATATATACTTATAAAAGAAATTAAATAATAATAAGATATCTTAAAATTGAATGATTAATTACTATTGCTACATTGATTGATTGCTAATTCCTATTAATTTCAAGATTTTCTTAAATTCAGTTCAAGCGTAGTCCACAATCACAATAATTAAAAAAAATAAATAAATAAAATAAAAGTGAATTGTGAAAATTTAGTAACTTTTGATTTATAAAATTGTTATTATACTGAGCTAAGCGTAGTATTGCAAATATTGGGTGGTTTTATGGTGGAGGTGGATTGAATATGCAGTGGTGGGCTCGCCAAGGAAAGGCAATGATGCTTTAGGGCGGCAGGTGCAGCCAAAGCAATGAGCGGAGCAAGCCAAAGGTGCACGTCGTGTGCACGTCGTGGCCACAAACACTCCACGCTTCACTAGGTGTTATTGGCCTGATGATAGAATCACAAGATATAATAACCAAGCCAGCACAATGACTTATTATAAGTTATTATTAACTTGATAATAGCATGCTTTAAGAGTCATAATTTGTGTAGCTTTTGCTTCTCTCAACACAGGAAGAAATAATTGATTTTAAAAAAGTAATATTATTAATATAAACATAATTCTGCTTCAATTTTTGATCAAGTATTATATAATTTTTATTGTTGTATGATTGAAGCTTTAAGGGTAAAATTATTTCGAACTAATATTACGTTTAGTTGTTGTCACACTTGACTAGCTTAAGACGCGCAGGTTGCAGCTGCATTCATTGCAGAATGCGTGGGCCTCCAAACGCAAGAGTGGACAAGAAAAAAAATTATGTAGCAGGTTCTTAAACTCTTACTCTTTTAATTATTTACAGTGAGCACCACCACACTGAAGTAGACCCGTAACGAATGCATAGCAGGTCCATGGTGCGCACCACCTGGGGAGAAGCCAAATCAGCGATGCGGGCGAACATTGCCGCACACCAGGTCTCGCGTGTGCACCACCTTATAAAATACAATATTCTATGAGATACTGTGTTCACCATTACACAGATGTTGCGTATGCGCACCACCTAATATTTATTAGGGATTTCATGCAACTATACCATGCATGCAAGGGTACCTTGGTGGTACGATGGTGCTCACACGAGGCCTAATGTAGAAAGACCTAATGTGGTAGTGCGCAGTTGTCGTCGCTGTGGCACTTATATGCACGGAAGACCTGTAGAATAGTGGTGCACGTGTGCACGCAAGACAAGTATAATGGTATAACAATGTAGTGCTATTTATGTATTTTATATGGTGGTACCTACGCAAGACCTGATGTGTGGCAATGTGCACCCACACCGTTGTTTTGGCTCTTCGCCCCAAGTGGTGCGCACCGTAGACCTACTATACATAATAATCAATTATTCGTCACAGAGCTACTATATTAATGTGGTGGTGCGACGTGCGCACCGTAGAAACATAGTATCTTTTTATGAAGTACTTAGCAATTAAAATCATTATTGTACAAATTTTCAATGTAACAACGATTTAACAATGATTATGATTTATGAATATTGATACAACGTACAGCACAGGATTGTCTCAACAAAAACATTATATATATATATATATATATATATATATATATATATATATATATATATATATATATATATATATATATATATATATATATATATATATATATATATATATATATATATATATATATATATATGTATATAATATAATATGTGTGTGTGTGTGTGTGTGTAGACCTAAACAGAACATACTTTCATTTCATCATTTAAAAAAGTTTTGAAAATAATAAACATACAAATAACTTTACTTAATTATAAGCTCACATATTTTTGTCTGAGGCTATAATACCGCGTATAGAGTGATTGTATGCACTGCTGCCACTTTATTATATTTATTTTATAAATATTAAAATAACCTGCACGAATTCGTGAGCTTGCTCCTCACGTTCAAAGATCACACAATGTAAGAGCTTATTGAGTTTGTGTAAGAAAACTATATTCATTTATATAGCAGTTTTAGCATAAATACATAATATTGTATTGCACTACAATAATATTTAATGCTTATAATTGAAATCAACTTAATTTAAATGACGAGTTGAGATGTGAAATGCTGTGAACATTGTATTTAATTCTTTGTACTTTTTTCAAACAAGTTAAAAAGTGTTAAAAAATAAATGTTTGTTAACTTTCTTGTCAATTAAAATTCAGTCAAATTTCATTATTGTTGGCATGGTAAGCTTGCAGATACGTATTATAATTATTATACATACTATACTACTTTTTTTTTCTTAATGACGTAAGTTGTATTGCAGGTTTTTGCTTGAATTTTATAAAGTTAAAGTCCTTTCTGCAAAATTCTCTATCGTAAACAAGCAGCAGTATTATGTTGTGTGCTATACAGAAAACTATTTGTATAATGAGATATGCAATATCTATGAGGCTCTAATAGAATGTTGATTATTGCAGACTGTGTTTTTTGATCAAATCATTCAATTATTTATTGGTCTTCTCACGACATTAAGTTAATTATGCATTTTAAATAGACAACGACACAAATATAATAAATAAATCAATACATTGCTGCACGTATAAATACGCCATTATTGTAACAATGCAGTTTAGTTCATTTCATAATTTATCGGTTTTACAAAATAAATTAAATGATAAAAATTTGCTTTCATATAATCATAAAAAAAAAATGCACTTGTTTATTTCAGAAAATAATTCCTATATATTTTACTCAATACCTTAATAGCTATTGTAAAGAAGCTGCGTTATATAAAATGATGCCATGATCAGATAAAAATAATAAAGTTTTAATTTAATTGATCGTGCACGCAATTGTATTATTTCGTACAATGCTATGGAATTTTACGTTAATTTTTCCCTCAATAATGCGTATCAAGTTTTTAAAAGCCGCACTACACATTTGTTTAATCGCTTATTTGAAGGTAAATTTTATCAGCTAGTGTTTGAAATCTTTGCAATTTAATAACATATTTTAAGAGTTAAGTCCTTTTTACACGCGGAGTAATTTGTATTTTATGCAATAAATTGGAATGCATGAAAATTTAATGGTTTTAAATGAAGATTACATGCAATCAAATTTATTGCATATAGTGCAAATATCGATCCGTGTGAGCTGGCCATCAGGCTATATGCAAATCTGGCATATAGGCATGCTATTTATTTACTCTCGTATATTACTTGATTTTCAACAATATCACACATTGCATTATGGAATGTGTCAAAGTATAATTTTTCTTTTAATGCATGTTCAATATTTCAATTTCAATACACAACATTTCAATATTGCAATATTTTTACGATATTTTCAATGTGCAACAAATTAAATTGCATTTCAAACTCTGCGTTTTGAAGTATTTATAATTTTCATATGCAATCAAAATTATTGTACAGTACATTATTTGTATTATATTTATTGCTCCGTGTGAATATGACCATTTATAATATTCATTATAATTATAGTACTTTGCAGTGTGATGTGTGTATAGTATACGGACGCAAGCCTGTTTTTGGTTGACAAATAAATAAATAAATAAATATAATACAAGCAGCATATTCACGGATATATATACGAAAACATATAACTTGAAAAACTATATAAGATTATGTAATGTCACACTTGCATTTGATCGTGTTGTTATTTTTTAAAGTGATCTGAGTAAATGTGCAAGTTTTCAACTCTTTTTTTTATTTATAAATCCAAATGAAATAATTATGTCATTTGGATTTATAAATATATAATATACGGTTGTGTTTACGGATTGCTTACAGACAGAGGACCGCATTACAATGATTATGGAACTTAATTATTTGGCGTGTCAATTGAATTGAACACTGGCGTTTTTTTGTTTGCTCAATTTGGATCTCGTTTGTCTATATGCATTAATCTATTCACGTGATGTACCGGTACATAATTATTGTTGTGCAAGAGTAAAGCTTCCTTGCCTGTACGTGTGACTCCCGTGTGTCAGTATATATATAAAGAAGTGAAGATTAGTGAGTAGTGACTGCGTACAGGGTGGGGTCTGCTCGTTTAATCGCACTTTCGCGCCAGCTCGAGAGGAAACGCCCTTGTAGGAGGGCTGCAACATATTTACCTGCTTATATGACCATGTTAACTTTGTATTCTCTCTACATATACAATAACACCTTTGCTCAGACTGCTCAGAGGAATCAATATTTTGATTGTTATACCTTAAACATGCTAAAAACGTAACAACAACAATGGTTCTGAAGAGGCGAGCAAGGTTTTTCAAACCGAAAGTCAGTCCTTTATTAAATATACAATGGATTTTTGAAACTGACGTGCGCAGCACATCATCAACTTTCCCCATAAGATATATTTTTCACCTGAAGATATCGGAAAACTCTATCTCCCTCTCCCTCTCATGGACACTTAATTACATGGTAACATGGTCCTTATATATTGTCCATACATAATATTTAACTTAAAAATAATATTTATATATATATATATATATGTAAAAGGATTTTCTTATTGTATCTACTATTTGGTGTGAAAGGTGATATTTTTGAATTTATCGTCTTCTAATTCAAATTTATAGATATCATCGTGATGTCCTGTTCTCATGGAGAAATGATTGCATGAAATTTTATATTGTTTTTCATAGAAATCGAACATAGAAAGTCATTTTTGTTTTATTCTTGCGATCTTTATTCTTGAGACTCGAGTCTCAAAACTTTTCAATAAAAGGAGAAATGGAGCTAAATCTATAACTATATAATGTGGATATAAAGTATAACTCAAGGAAGCCATGAAATATAGATTGTAGATGAATTAAATTATTACACAACAAATGCAAAATGTTAAACAATTGAAGTAATAATATTTATAAAATGTGCATTATTTTTTAATATATACCTATACTATTTACGAAAGTTAAATAAAAGAAAATTTAAGTTACAGCCTAATAAATAAATTTGTATCAAATATCATCGAAAAGAGAATGTTTTGGTTATAATTTTAAAATTAAATTTTAGAGACAATAGAATCCATGTTATACGTTCCATGCCATCTGTCTTAGTGCGGAATGTATACAAATTTGTTTGTATACTTTGAATATTGCATGGTATTGTCAAGATTGTTTTATAGCATGACATAAGCAAATTTCATTTACGGAAATAAAGAAGAAGGGCGTGTTTGTAATGCATGCATGGGTTTATGCGAAACAATCTTGCACTTAGCTGCCGTGCATTTTTCCAAGCAGGGATTTCTTTTTCTTTTTGAATTATTGACATAACTGATTGTGATAAATGATAGGCTAAAAATTTCTTTAAGTTCCTTAATGTCGACAAAGAACAGAGGTTTATTATTTTTCAGTGCTATCATTAAGTAACCTTGCTGTGTGTCTTCATATTAATTATACCAATTGCTATATATATTCGTTAATTTCTTCATCGTATGGACGCTAAAAAGGGTTAAAGTTTTTTACTCATAAGGTGTAGGTGTCTTGACTTAAAAAAATTAAAATATTAATATCACAATTTACGTAATTCTTAAAATCAATCAATAAAATACTAAGTGATGTAACTTGGTGAGTTGTAGAATTGGGGTAGGACAATGTCACGCAGTCCACAATGTACGCTGAACAAAACGACTTTTAAACGTGTTTCTTTTATGAACAGTATTGCCTAAATTACTGTATTTTAAAGATAAAAGTAGTTGAATTTTATGATTTGTTTTTGTTTAAATTTAATTTTGAAAATAATATTGTAATATCATTTCTTTTGTATAAGAGAAAAAAAAAGTAATCTAAGCTATGATATATAATAAGATGTATATTAGTATTATAGGATAACATTATATAATACTGTAAAAAAAAACCATTATTATGTTATAATATATGTAGCTTTTAAAAGAAAAAAAAATTACGTTTATAAATTAATCTGAAAAGTCACATATGTTTGTCGCATTAATTTCTTACAGTACTATTTAATATGAAAGTTTCAATGAAGACCGGAAACACATTATAGGGTTTTGTTTTATGCTACAGGGAATATAATTTATATAACCCTTGATCTTTTAGTTCTATGGGTTTTCTTCCAAAAACTTCTTAAACCCTATACCCATTGGGAGAAGAGGAGGGGGGGGGGGATTTAGAGATCCATAAAAGAGGAAATAATAATAAATGTGACTATCTGGAATAAGGATTAAAAATTAAAATTTAATATCCTATATAATATTATTTATTGTACACTATAACAGTAATATAATTCAATATGAGCAGACAACAACTTTAATCAAAGGCGTAGAACACCTTGAACAAAAAAGTTGCGTAATATCCTAACAAACCTGAAAATCAACGTTGATTTGGCCGGAGTCATTGATTTCTAATTTATTTTCCATTCACAAAATGCCGCTGCCGGTCACTGACGTCACAGCTTGCCTGGTCCACGCGCAAGTAAAATTTTGAACTAATTGAGCATTATAGAAGCAAAAACAATTAACACTATATAAATAGAAAACTGAATCAAGCTTTCTGTAAGTAAAGGTTACCGGCGAAAAAAAAAAATTCTGTGCTTGGTTTCCCTCAAATCCATCACATCGTGAATGTGAAGGCTAGCGCTATAGCGCATAATAATACTCGTATAATCATATACTTCCAATACTGCGAGCTCTGATCAACCACTATCGGACTCACTACCCCATTATATCGTAGCTGACTTCAAATGAGCCAAGCAATACCAGGACGGGTTTCTTATCCTAACCTGTACACTGTACACGTGACAGGTTGGAAGGCACGAGTCGTTTTGCTGTAACAATGTATTTATTATTATTTGCCACGTCAAAGTCTGCATTTAGTATCCCGCATTAAAATGTATCTCGCCTCGGTGAAGGGAAAAAAAAGGGGGGGAGGGGTCCCGCAATTATAAAGATATGAAATTATACAGGGATCTCTTTCCTTTTCGCGCGCCGCCTGTTACTGGCTAGCGCACTGACTGCACCATTGAAACTTAAAATTGTGGCTAGCAACTAAAAAAAAAAAAAAAAAAAAAAAAAAAAAAAAAAAAAAAATTGATTTGATGGTTTCTTTGCCTTAAAATCTTAGAGCTCAGAAGCTGCACGCTGCACCAAGAGTGATTCACATCCACCCTTGTTCGGTAAATTATATATACACAGAGCATTTCCGGTGCAGCTGCATGCAGCGAGACTATGAGCAAGCAGCTTGATTTTAAATTAGGTACTTCGAGTATTTTCCACGCAGCATAGCAAATATAACCCTTTTTTGCTTGAACACGTGCTGAATGCTGCTCATTCACCCTCTGCAGAACCTTGGTGAAACTTGAGCCCACCGTGATTTATCTCAGCGGCGACCCCCTTTTATTATAACCAGATCGGTTGCGATGATGACACAATTTGAACTTCCTCTATATCTTATAATTACTTCCTCAACGTCCTTAATTTTATCTTAATTAATATCAAACCATATAATATGCGTTATTTTTCTTACAACGAGGTCTTAGATTATTTCTAAACACTATCATAATTTATATTTTATAAAATTTTATATCTGAAATCTTAAAAGAGTTTTTATAGGTAAAAATTAATGTAACGTTACATATTTTACCTAACTTGTGCAATTTAGTATTTTTAAATTATATACGTTTCGGAACGAAATACTGCTTAAAAAGTTTAAAGATTAATTATGAGTGCCCATAAAAAATTGTCATACGACACAGTTGTGTAAGAAACACGCAAGCTTGCTATGAAGTAATGAAAAATCCAAAAATATATAAAAAGTAACCAATATTAGGTTAAATACATTTTTTTTTATCTGGAGACAAAAGCAGATAACTTGTCCAGCCAGATCAAGAACAGTCACGCATATGCCGCCCGCCAGCTTTGTATGAAATGGATCAATTTTTTATTAACATACGAGAACATAAAAATTATTTTATAGTTATATTATTTTCATTGATAGTGATATTATATTTCTTAAGTATATTATACTCCCTTACGTTTTTTATTGTGAAATCCCATATAATAATAAAAGCACACCTCTATTTAATTACGATGATTAGTGATTGCCATACTGTGATTTTAATACTATAAATATGATGATTTATCGTGATTATAATAGATTTGACTTTTGTTAAACAATATAATATAATTATATAAATTTAATTGATATTGATTACTAATTTAAACAACCATTGAACAGGGGGAGCTATATAAAATAGGAAATTAAAATTTTACGTACGTAAATAATTATAATAAATTGGGAGATTTTTTGTTGTTGTTTTGTCTTCCAATCGTATATATATACGACACATTATCAATATTATCATTATAACAATAAACCACTCTTTATGCAGAAATTCTTATTTAATACAAAAATACAATATTATTATTTTTACTTTATCAAAGCATGAAGCGGGCCTATACTTTGCTGCATTCGTTCACTCGTTCACTCGTTCGTTCATTCATTCATTCATTCATTCATTCATTCATTCATTCATTCATTCATTCATTCATTCATTCATTCATTCATTCATTCATTCATTCATTCATTCATTCATTCATTCATTCATTCATTCATTCATTCATTCATTCGTACATTCATTCGTACATTCATTCTTTACAATCGATATAATACTGAGAAAAAAAATCCATTGTAATATTCTTTTTTAATGAGTATATTTTTTAAAACCAAAAGTTTAAATTTTAATTACTCTAAATATTTTTATTTTTTAAGGTTTTGGAAGTGAATCATAAATAGTATGCGCCGCGTGTTTGAAAATATGAATTATCTTCATAAATTGCTTAATTATGTGTACGTCGGAACGTTTGATTTGTTTGATTGATTTCTGGTATAGTATATAAGAAATATCCCTGATTTGAATTTACTTTTCAGTTTATTACTATTTTTATTTTTAATGTTATTAAGTTTTTTAGTATAATATATTATAAAGAAATATATAATGTAAAAGTAAAAAAAAAAAAAAAAAAAAATGCACGATTCAATTCTTTTCGTATTTTTTATTATTAATTTATCATGTCTGCAAAATAAACAATCTTTGTATGCTTTTGTTGTTATGAGATATGAATGCTCGATTATTCTCAAATAATCGTTCATAACGAAGAAGTGTCATTGAAATGGGTAATGGGCTATATCGAGATATTATATGATATGAATTATCTATAATCTATATTATGACATTATACAAAAAGGAAATTATTTATATGTACCAATTATTTTTTTATGCATAAGTTTACTTGCTAGCTGCTATTTTATTAAATTATTTTAACGTTGCATGAGAACGACAAATTTGTAAAAACTTTTTGCACAATTGGTATAGCGTCGATATGTCTCATAGATTTCATAATCCTTCATGAGAACTTGAATCCTGAACTTATGATCAAATAAGCCTATAAGTTATACCTCGTTGAATATATAGTGACTATGTAATAGATAATATAATATTATTAATTATCACCTCTTTCTTTATTGAAATGGTTGCATTGCAATCTCTAGAGGTCATGGCGTCATGGCTTGGTTGAAACAAGCAAAAGACATATTAGTTGTATAATGTAATTGAAAGAGTAATTAATTTATGTAAAAAACAATGGATTTCATGTTTTATACATTAGTCAATAGTTAAGCCAGGTGGTAACCAGCCGGAATGCTTACTCATATAGTAAAGAAAATATAAAAGAGCCAGGGCATGTGATACACGCAATCCTGGATCCCATATCCTTTTAAGTCACTGGATATGACTGGTTATGGTTATAAATTTGCAAATATATTACAGAAAAATAACTTATTATTAAAAAAGATAGCCATCGCAGCTCTACTAAATGATAGAAAAGAATTTGGGTGAATTATTAGTATATAAGATTATTGAATAACATATTTTACTAATCTTAGAATAATGTAAGGTTAAGGTATATAAGAAGAAGACATTTTCATTTCCAAGTGTTGCAACAAAAACGAGTATTAATGTTTTTATCATTTTATTTGAGAATGTGAATATATACAAGATGAATATTATATAAATAAAATATTTTTATAAATTATTAACCTCCCTTGCAAAGGATAAAAAATAATAATGTGTAGGCTAAAGCTTTATAAACGTAGAGCACTGTACTGCCTATAATCTGGTCTAATAATAGTATACGCGTGATTGAGTATGGTGCCCCCCTACTGCAGCAGCATATTTGCGTATCCAACGATCCAACATGACTGTAATGTAAGTAGATAACCTATGTAATCCAGAGAGGATTCCCGCTGAAAAGTACTGGTCAGCTGGAGACGTGTATTGCGGGTCAAAATTACATTGATCAAATGGGCAACAAAATATAACTTCCAGGATAAAATAAAATTAAAGGCAACAGAAAATTGAATAACGATATTCTCTTTGGATTACCTATCAATAGAAATACCTTACATGACTGTATCGGGCAGCTGTTCGTCGTGAAGCCAACATATTGTGTGCATGATGCACTGCATTTCTTTTCAATAAAACTCCAACTCGTCTGCTTTGCTCTGATTGCAAGAAGATATTGTAAAGCCTGAAGGTGATATATCTTACAAACCCTCTCGAGCGTCGACTATAATTGTATACAACCCACTTATATAATGCTTACCTCCGGATGACACGTCTCACCTTACGTGGGCAGGAAATGACGTAAAAAATGATCGGACCGGAAATTTAAAGAATTATGAGGAAATAAGATGAGATGCATATTATTTATAAGAACATGGTGTGGTTCTTCTAATAATAGAGAAAAAGAGATCCCCACCTTTAATAATATAATATAGAAAAGGAAGTACTTTGTAACTCTCCGCGAGTTTCAACCTTCCTATACGCTATACGCGCACACTCACACACACAAACACACACACACACACACACACACACACACACACACACACACACACACACACACACACACACACACACACACACAGGTATCACTATTGTAGTGTCACAAACCGTAAAAAGCTCCCCTTATTTATTATTTTTTTATTATTATTTATTTACTTCCACATCGATATATTTCAATACCCTTTATTTATTTCTATAACACACACAGTACTAGCTGTGTTAAAAGTTAAAAGATGACAATAAAAATGTGATTAGGATTTCAATGAGTAAAAATTATAGGTGACAAAAAATGTATGCTTGCAATGCGCGCTATCTTAATTTCCGATCCACATTAAGCTGACTTGCATGTGTACTGGTACAAAGATCTAACGCTATAAAATAATAATAATAATAATAAAAAAAAAAAAAAAAAAAAAAAAAAAACGAAGAACCGGATTCTTTAATGTAACATGGGATAAGAAGTTCTATATCGCCTATCTAGCTGGGGTTTATTGTTCCTTCCATGTTGGTTCCTTCACTACCTGCATGTGATTGGCTTGCGCGCTTTATCGGTGAACCCCATTTCTAAAATAATGATAAATAACGAGGAATAACGAGGTATAGTATTGAGCAGCATAAAAACATTCAAAATACATCCAACGACCAACGACTTCGTAGAGTTTCATATTGCGATGATATTGTTCCCATGATCAAATAGTTTGGAGAGGAGGAGGAGGTTCGCGTGGTCTAGCGGTGACATGGCAATCAGTCAGGCAGCAGACAGAACAGATGGCACAAGACGGGGCGCACCAAAGTCTCGCTCGCAGTGCCAGGTGCAGAGGTATGCAGACTCGGTAGCAAGCGGTGCGCGCGGCTGGCGCACGTCACTTGCGGGGGATGCCCTCGGTAAAAAAGAAAATATACCATCACCATGTGACACAAGCCACCTTTCTTCCACCTCGTCAGCTCTGCAAATTCCTCTCTTATCGATACTTATACTAACGTAGAATTGCTATAACTAAATTATAATTTGCAGAGAAAGAAATCTGATCACAGATATACTGCATGATAACGTATAGTAAAAGCGAGCAAACTAATATAGCTATATAAGCTGCAAATATTAAAGTTAAGCTTATGAATTCCATGGAATTCATTATTCAATCTCTTTTAGTCAAGGGTTTTTTCGTATAAATTATCATGAAATATCATTTTGACAATACTAACAAAACTGACAATGCAATTAAAATCGAAATATAAAGGAAGCGATATTTTGGAGCAGCTACTGTTGAAAGTATGTACCTTTCTTCTGGACTTAGTTCCATTGAGGGGTTGGTTCACTTGAGTGCACTTCCATAGGCTGACTTACGCTGAAAGTAAAATCAACCACCCGCGTTCGACACGCCCGCTAACACGCTGTACCTCATCGCAATGCATTTGCTTGCCCCTAAGCAAAGTAGACCGTGAGAAATATCAACAGTATTTAGAAGAAGCGTAAAATTGCTCACACAATATAAAACATGAAATATAAACAACAATACAAAATAGTGTTATCGAACAATTAATTAAGTTACAAATTACGTTTATAATTTTCAAGCCCAGAAAGTGTTACATAGACTATATTATATATTATTCATAATATCAATTATATATCGTTGAATATAAATAAAAGATAAAATAATGCAGATATTTTGTAGCGAATAAGCAAAAATTAATATTTAAATAATATATTACATAAATGTACCGGGTATACTTACTCTTTTTGTAATTTTTATTTTCTCTGGGATTTATGAATGTATGTTGACATACTTATATTACATTATAGCAAATTTCATTAGACCTATTTATTTATTATTTTTTTTTTTTTCATTTATAAAAATTTAAAACGAGATAACATTATTACTAATTATTGATATTATAATATGATAGTATTATTAAACCTATATTATAACTAAATTTATAAATATTTGCCTATTAACTGACAAATAACTGATCACTCTGGAATCTCTTAATTCGACTTCATAACAATTAACAAAATTTCACTTTATTTTTTGTGTTGGTAGCCTGCCTGCATTGCAGATAAAATTCACTTCTTCTTGAGCAAGCTCATCTTATATGGTAAAATTCATACTGGTGACTGCGTACAGTGTCAATTCCATGTGTATTTTTAAGTATAGAATTTACTTTGAAAGGTATGTTTTGTTTGTGTGTTGACGTTAGTTTGAAATGTGTGGTCTAATACATTTTTTTTCTCGCGATAAAGAAGAAGGTAAAAAAAAAAAAAAAAGCTCCTGCGAAAAGATTTTATGTGAATGGTTTTGCCTATGCTTTTGTATTCTTTCTTCTCTTATTATGATTGCATTCAATATAAAATGTTTATTGTGCCGTCAATTCATTTGCTTGCTTCCCTCCAGCTAAACCTCCAGCCCATGCTCCAGCCACCTACAACTTTTGGTCATTTGTTGTGCTTGCTGACGGCAGGTAGCAGTCAACTCTGGATTAGTCAGCGACCCCCGCTTGGTTGCTCTGCGCTCACCTCATGTCGAGCTCACATTTGTCACCCGCTGTCCGCACCGCAATCGCGAGCAGTCGCGAGGCCTGCTACATTTTACTCGCACATCAACGTAATCATTTTATTTTACGGTCTAAGAAATTACCAACATCGAACGTCTTGCATAATATAATAACTTTTTATACGCGCAACATATAAGTTCGGTATAATATTTCGATTAATTGTCTCTTTAATTGTTCGCATGATATAATAGTCACGTACAGTACAAATACATTATAATTGTAAAGTAAATTATATACATAATAATGTATAATTTTTTTTTTTTTAATCTAGCCAAATAAAATCAATAAAACTACAAAAGAAATTTCAAATATTTCGAGTTGTCGTTACCCTTATTTTTTTGTGCACCTGCTGTTAGCTACATTTTATATTATAATATATAATAAATATTATATATATATATTATATAATATATATACATAATATATTATAATGGTCACGAAAAATGTTAACTATACAATCAAAACATAAAGTAATGAAATTTCAAATTTTTTCTCGGGCGTGACGCAAGTTATCATAGACTGTTTATTATGAAAGTGTATAAAGTGCGTGTTGTAATTACAAAATTTAAAAAGCAGTTTATTTACCACCTTTATGGTCAGTATAATCTAAAATTGCTTTAATGTCAATCTTGATATATGAAATGAGAAGATGAAATATAATAATAATATTATACTGCTTTTATGCAGAGCAGAGTAGGTAATTCATAATTATACTTACAAGTGTCGTATTATGGTATATATATACATATTATAGATGTGATGATAATTTGCATGGTATGGTTGCATCAAGTGAAGGAGCAATATTATACTGAAAGGGAAAATAAAAAGTTGCGACGCGTGATCATGTTCTGCTCCAAATGATAACAAAACAATAAGTGACTCTCTCAAATTCATTCAACATGCAAAAGCGGTTTATTGTCGTATTGTTACGTACAAAACAAATAATTAAAAGTAAGGCAGTTGGTATTTAAAACAATTTATATTTGACAGATTGTTTAGAAATTTGATAAAAATGCTTCTCGTCTAGCTCTCTTTCACTTATATAGAATATAAATTTGTGTGTATAATATACTGTATATTGCTACAAGAAATGTTTCTTCTATAAATTGTGTTATATATTAATTGAAAATTTTAAATCACGCAAGTAGATTGTGCGGTGTGTAATATATCTTGTCCAACGTGTATACGTTTTTAATATTGTATGAACGCGGTCTTTTATATTATATTGACTTTTTACTCTCTTCTCTTTCTTATTTCTTTTTTATAGTTTTGGTTTATGGTGTGAGATGTATATGTCCGTATGATCCTCGTGCATTAATTAATCAGCGTGTGTTGTTATTAAGCTATATGCATTACACTGAAAAAATAGCCGAAGCTGATTGTAAATTATATTTATACAAAAGTTACAAAACAAAGAATGACCCCAATATGAATATGAAGTTAATTTCTGTTAATTTGCGTATATTATATACTATTATGCTGTTTTTATTTCGTATGGTATAGAATAATAATATGCGTATACGTTTTGCTATATATAATGATGCTTAAGACTTTTAAAGTTTTATCTTTTAAAAAATATAAATATATAAATAATTATACAGCTAATTAAACTGGAAGGAAAAAATGTCAATTATGAATTATGATAATATGAAAATACAACACATAATATATTAATTTTTATTGATCATAACTATTATTGATAAAGACAAAACATTTAAGGATTACTTGCTTATACTATATAAACCATATAAACCTTAATTTTTAATGTGATTAAAAAAAAAATCTCCATTATTTCTGTTGCTGTTTTTATTTTGTAAGGAGAACACAAACCGAATGAAAATTATTTTCAGACCATCGCCTCAATGAATGCCGCGAATTCTCACGTCATTGATAAAGTATAAATTATAAAACACTTTAAAGTATAAAGAGTGATGTCGAGCTCTCTCACTGCAGAAGAAACCAAAATGAAGTTAACCTCATTAGCATGCGACATGGGCTATTA
>OX439127.1:49056101-49092801 GCA_949318235.1 Ecdyonurus torrentis
TTTGTTGTAGTATCGCGCAATATACTATGTAATAACGTAACAAAAATTGTCCTCAACACGCATATTAATTATAATTTTCAAATAATTTTCTATGCATCACATTTATTTTCATTTCTTTATGCTATACTGTTAAAATCATATTATGTTTGGTGTTTTATTAAATTGTTATTTTAAGGCATATTCAATAAACTTATATATTTTATCACAAATGTTATAATAAAAGGAGTATTAGAATTATTCCTGCAATCATCAAGTTATATTAAATTTTACAGGTTGATGCGACGTCGCAAAGATCCAAGTTGAAATTTGGTCTCAATTTTTCTATTTTTTTAAAGTATCTTTTTGTGAATTATTGTAATACAACAAACTCTGTAGATCATGTCCGTAAAGACCAGTTTGCACCACGTACCACTGCAATGAAACCACTGGCCTGATTGCAGTGCGATCCACACACCATTTTAAAGAGTTTTTTTTTTTTTTTTTTTTTTTTTTTACCAATTTAGCCTTTGTAACTTTCAAAATTATTTTACATAATATTCACAAAAGAAAAAAAAAAAGAGTCAGAACCAATTTCAACTTTGGCTATAAACTTTGCAACGTACAGTAATTCTATAAATATACAAAACTTGATGAATAAAGGACATTTATAATAATAATAAAGAGTTTTTATTAGAGGTCAAAAAAGGTACAAATCCACTTACATGGTCCTCTAGCTGACTTTTATAAACAATATGCAATAGTCAGTGTATTTCTTCATTGCATCTAAAATGTATTACACATAATTATCAAAGAAAAATCACAAAATAATATATCTTCTGAAAGTAATTTTTAATACACATAAAATAGTGGAGAGAAATGAGTATACTATCATATTTATATATTATTAATAACATATTTATTATTTTTATTATCAATGATATAAAATTTGTGCGAAATTAGTTTATTTAATACCTTATAATAATGATTTACTAAAATAAATTGATTTATTATTATTATCATTATTATTATTTTAATAATAATAAAAAGGGTGCTACCGCATGCATGACCCTTATAATCATGGCTCCTAACCACTTGCATAATTAAATGAATAAAAGTTTCAAAAATCCTAAATTAAAAGTCTTGATGATTGGCTAAGACGCACGTATATGTTTAGGTTTATTGGTGGATTTGCATGCACCTGGTCCTGGCCATGGTGAGTCTGCCACTCCTGCGACATACGAAGAACGCTGCACTGGGCCCCTGAGTGTGAGCGCTGCGCAGCACGTGCTGGCTGCACGCTGGGCCATCAACATCATCAATAACCAGTCGGCACACCAAGGGCTGCAACTCGGTAAAACCATGCAAACATTTTTGCTCAGACCGTCATATTCCATATTTGCCGCACAAAAAGTATTAAAGCAAAATAACAAAATGAGAAATGAAAAAATTTTAGATCTATATTATTAATATATTATGTATATTATGTTGATCGAACTCCGATAATTTATAAACATTTGCACATTATATTATTATATAATGTTTCTTTGAGACTGCAAAATTTGGAACGGACGGAGGATTTATAGTAATTATTGTTATATCTCTCTTGAAAATATAAAATGCAATTAAGTTGATGTAATTTCCATTTTTATTTTAGAAATATATAGACCTATATAGCTACATATCATGTAACAAAAGAGGTGATAAATGTGTGCCTCAGTGCGATCCCATATAAATATAAGGGTTGGGTTACACCGAAAATCACAGTTGCTCAATATTGACAAATTTTATATGGAAATAAAATGTATCATAGAAATAATCGCATGGGTTTAAAAAAAACTCAACATACGGAGCATTTGAAATTTTCGGTGTAACTTATTTACAGTCAACTTACAAGTCGTGAACTTTGTTCGATTTAAATTGTTCCTTTAATTGACTATTCGCGGCCTAAATATTTTTAAAGCTATATATGTGCTTTTTTACTTATGCTAGCTGTTATATGCGATTAAACGTGGTTGTAAACGATTCAGTAGTTGCAACACATAAATAATAATAATAACATATAGTATAAAATATATCAATTACTATATGGAGTATTATGGGCCCACCAAAAAAAAAATGAACTTTTGCCTGTGTTTAAAACTAAATGCCTCTTTACCGCAAATATACATGCAATGCAGCTACTTTTCTTATTTCTGAAGAATTGTCGTTGATATACGCGCATATATGCTTCTATATAAAATTGTTGCATTTTTAATATGGCACAGTCATCGCGTTGTCTGAACCTGTTACCGTTGGATCACCGAAGATGAGCAACGTCGAGCGTGGTCAATACTTGGATGGGTGAAACCGTACAAAGACTGGCGACGTGGTGGCTGTGCTGGCAGTTTGACCACTGCTTGCTAACGCGAGTGGTATCAACTCTTGGTTTTCCGAGAGTCAGTGGTCCGGGTTGCACAGATCTGGTATAGTCAAGCCCAGAAGAGTGTGATAACGGGTTGAGCCTGAGGTCTGGTAAGCCTCAGATCATACATTAAAACCCATACTGGAAAGGTTTAATCCTGGCCTACACCGAAAGGTATTATGGCGTCATGATACTTGTCTTACCTTTTTATAACTATATTAATGGTGGTGAGATGTAACCCATCAGATATATGCGCGCGCGAAAAGAGCAGATAGGGTACCCCTAATTTTCTAAGGAAATTTGACGAATTCGTTTAAACTTTTCAACGATTCGAATAATTAGCATTAATTAAAATTATATTCTCTATAGTGACCCACATCATTCTCCGGTTTCCCGTATCGGCTGTATATTATATTAGTGTGTGCGCATATATATATATATATATATATATATATATATATATATATATATATATATATATATATATATATATATATATATATATATATATATATATATATATATGATATGTTATATAATGTGATATATGTTATATAATGTGATATGCGTCACTCGTCAGTAATATTTCATTTATTTCCCCCTTCGCATAATTTTATTTTTAAACGTTTACTTACATTTTAACATTAAATCTATGAATTTCAGGTCTTGAAGTGTTTGACACTTGTGGATCTCGAGATATTGCCATGAGGGACATTTTTTTTGCCATCAAAGATGCCCTGGATCCGCGGGAGAAACACCCGTTTATTGGTAAGAAATGTGAATTAAACGTGTGCTATAGCCGCTAATCATATGATTTATTTTGGCATACTATGATAATTTTTATCAATGTCAATATATGTGTATATTATACATATAATATAATATATTATTATATACTGTAAATTTGCTCAGGGTTGATTGGTTTGGGTGAGCCTGACGTGGTGTCCGAGACAGTCACCACCCTGCATGCCTTCAACATTCCTCTCATCTTGGCTTCTCCACGACTTGCACAAGAGCTCACACAGAAGGGAAACATTCTCACCACAGCACCTGACATGAGCAGTGTAGTCAGGGTAAATAAATATAGAGTATAAATAATAGACTATAACTATATTTGCCCATTAAATGTTAATAAAATCTCGATATACTTTTAATTTTAAGTTGATTAAATTAATTTATTAAACTATAATAAAAAATAACTATATAATATCAACATAACAAAAAACAATACAGTATAATTAATTGTTCAAAAATATAACAAAAAAGACATAATACTTTGGTAAATATAAAAAAAATGATGTTTCTCATGAAAAGGGATCGAATATTATTTTGTATTCCACCAAATACATTTATTTTTATTTATTTTTATTATTATATAATTTTTTTTTTTTTTTATACTCCCCCCTCCATGGACATATATGTTTGCAATTTTTGTGATTTTCATTTTATGTAATATTTATTTTATTACAGCCTATTTTAGCTGTAGCCAAGCAATTAGCAGTGTCCTCCATAAGCTTGATCTCATCTTGTAGCCAAAGCATTGCTAAGTTTTCCGACATAGTGATGGAACAAGGTATATTCATGGGCAGAGTGCTGGAAATAACACACAATGCTAAAGCTGTAGGAGAACTAGTCAAGAGATTTTTTGAAGAATCTGTAAGTTAAATATCTAATAAAATTCTTTAAAATTATAAGTTATATAAATGGGAAATAATATTGAAATTTTCTTGACTTTTAGGTGTCTGGTGAAACTATAGCTTTGATTTTGGAACCTGAAGAAATTTACACTATATCTCAGTACTTAAGGAGACTAAAACAAAAGAATTTTGTTTTGATAACTGGTTCTATTGGATTAAATAAAAATATGATAAAGCTGTGGAGTAACATATTTGAAGGAGGATATTTAGTGGAGCCTCACATGCCAGAATTGCCTGATTTCAGAAATTATTTGCTGGAAGAACTTCAGGTGATTATATTATATTTCTGTATATAGCCTATATTTTGTTTTTCTTTTATCATATCTTTATAAAAATTTATATATTGTGTTTATTTGGCATAGCAGAATGCAAAATACAGCAACTACTCATTATTACGTGAATATGTAGAGACAGTTTACAATTGCAAGTGGAAGGATGACTTCAACTCAACATTGTGCGTCACCTTGGGACTCAACCAGCTTGGGAATAAATTACAGATAGATCCGGAGGTAAAAACGCAAACTCAAAATTACATAAGAACTGAGCTCATTATAATTTATGTATTTCTGCTACTATTATTATATTATTATTTAATTGATCTTTTTTATAATTATAAATTTGTATTTCTCCAGGTGACATTTGTAGTGAAAGCAGCTTCTGCCTTCTCAGCTGCTCTATTTCTGGTGCAAGCTGAGCACTGTAAGAACATGTCACAATGTCATTATGAACCCTCTGACAATTTGCAACAAGAAGTGCTGGCCATGCTCTCTCATCTCAGTTTCACCTCCAAACATCGAGCTCCATTTGAGTTACAAGGCACCAGTCTGCATGTCACTCACAATGGCCAACTCATAGCAAACAAATATGCCATATACTATATTAGACAAGGAGGAGAAATATTGGGGGTGAGTTTTACATTTGATGATGAACGAAAAAAAAAAAAAAAAAGGAAATGCAGATAGTGATGGCCTATAACAATAATATTTACCATTTTATATAGCAATATAGTTTATCATATAATAATAATTATAATAAAATAAAGATTTTATTGAGCAAATAATTATAATACAAACATTGCAAATTTAATAGTACATATTATAGTCAATAAAGGAGGTTGCTCAACAGGAAATCAAAAAAGGCAAAGCCCATGCAAAATTTGATATCCAATAGACAAAGTAAAAAGAGGTAACAGAGACATACAAAAAATGAAATAAAAGTAATAAATGAAAATAATAAAATATAACATAAATAACATAATATAATAATATACTGTATAGGCCTATATATTATTATCCAAGCTATTTTTAGTTGCTCACTGTTTGAATGAAAAATTTACAAATAGCATATTATATTTAAATATGTGGATTATCTGTGTGTGCAGGTTGGCTGGTACTCTGATGACCAAGGTTTGGTGGTAGACTACAGCACAGAATCTACAACTGTAAAGAATAGAAAATTTGAGAAGCAAAGCAGAGGCTTTGAAGCAGACATTAATCTGCAAAACTCAGATTTTTCCAAGTTATCAGCAAGAGAATTTCATAAAGATCCCATTTTAACCATTGAAGATGCCTCAGTTAAAGGCATTCATAGAGCTATCAACACACGTTTTATTGGGGATGAAAGTTCAGGGGTGAATGCAAGGAAAGTTACACCTGAGAGCTACATCACTCGTACTTGGGCAACAATCATGGTTGCCATTGCAGCTGTTGGTGTTGTCATAACTCTCTTCATGTTGATTTATGTATTAATGAAAATTTGTGATGGCACTCTGGCTGGTAATCAATCTTTAGGAGTCATTCTCTTAATTGGAATCATAGCTATTTATGGTAGTGTTGTACTGTTTGTATTACCTGGTAGCCCAGTACGCTGTAGTTTAAGAGTATTTCTATATCCTATTGCCATGAGCCTTTGCTATGGAATACTTATAATTAAAGTAATGCAACTACGATCATTGGTTTTACTTGGCTTGGGTGGTAGAATTTCTTACATAAATCAATACATTATTTTATTCTTTATAGTATTAGTAGAAGTCGTAATAATCATTCAATGGGTCATGACAAATCGACCACATTTCAGAATTGATTCACAAGGTTTGCCCTATTGTTATCTGCCACAAAGTGATTTCTTATTGTTACACTTATATCTGGCTATACTAGTAGTAATAGCTTTTCTATATGGACTAACAGTGTTGAAAATACGTCGAAATTATAAGGAAGGACGTTGGGTTACACTTGCTGCCTTACTGTCGATGCCAGTTCTAGCATTTTGGGGCCTTGTGATGTGTCTTGTGCCTGACCACTACATTGAACCTACTGTGTGTGTTGCATTAATTGTACTTGCCACCATCTTAATAGTAGCTATCTTTATTCCTAAAATGAATACTATTGCAAAACAGAATTCTCATTTCAAACACAAGAAAATGCAAGTGGCAGATTCAGTAACAACTATCTTCACTACATTTACTGACATTAATTCCTCTGCCACTGGCTCAAGAAAGAAAATCCTCAGAAATCCTCACCATGTTCAACAGTTTCACACAAAAATGTCAGATGCATATTCTGATAGTGTTACAAAAAATCCTATATATGAAGTTACAAATGGAGCATATCCTTAATTCAGCAATGTAACATCTCACTCAGGTTAAAGTAATAACTAAAAAAATTGACAAAGATTATTTACTACAATGAATATTTCACCAAGAAATTTTATTTATATATATATATCTTATAAATATATATATATATATATATATATATATATATATATATATAATTATATATATATATATATATATATATATATATATATATATATATATATATATATATATATATATATATATAAAATATAGGCCTATAGAATATATAGGCCTATATATATATAGGATATAAGATAATTTTTCACCATTTACATATATAATCCGCTACATGAAACTTTTATCTTATTATAATGTATAACTTATTATATGATCTATAAATATTTATGTGGGAATGTAAAGCACATAACTGTGATGCTAACAAAGGCACAATTTTTTGGAGAATAAAATCTTATATGTAACTTCGTATAAAATATAGAGTTAAGTGACTCTTTTGTGACAACTTACAGAATTAAGTGCCATATAGAAATATATTTTTGACTGCTACAACACTATTTTCGAAATGTGTGTTCTATTTGATAGTTATTGAAATAGACTCTTTAAGATAGGCTAATATATGTATGAACTATAGATATTAAATATAAGTTAAGCAGAGTGTGTAAAAAAAGATAAAAACACAATTATAGGAGTTATGAAAATAGCATAGTATATGAAATGAAAATAAGTTAATAATATTAGAGTAATGGAATAAAGAAAATATATCACTTGTGAACAAAGCATTCAAAGTAAGATTTTTGTAAACATTATGTGACATGTTAATTTTTTAAATTACTGTAAAGATCATCCTGTATTAGCTATATGTATATAGTATATACTGTGTAAGTTATTAAAGTGTTAAAAATACATAAATGCTATTTGTTCTACTGTTAACCCTATCCCTGCATATACAAGAAAAATCACATTATGCATGTAGTGATGTGATCGAGTAACCATAATCATTCTTCTTTTCACATCAGGCAATTAAAATACTGACCTACTGAATTATGAATATAGCATATGATTATTTAGACAAATGTAGTGCTTTGAATAAATTTTGCTTGTAAGAATTGCAGAAGAATCATGCATATAATTAAGAAGTCTACAACAACACGACTAATATACAATGGTAAGAGTGATAGGACTCTAGTCAAGTATAATATAAGTAGATTGATTGATACAAAGATGATACTATTTTCCTATAATTAATCTATGTGTTTCTATCAAATTTTTTAATTATATCAATAAACGCAGAGATGATTTTTTCCTAATATTTATTTTAGAATAACAGTTTTAAAAATTATAAGGAAAGGGAAATTGAGCTGTTAACTACAGGGACGCCCTGCAGGAGAGAAAATGTGTAGTTAAATCAAAAGTTTACTGTGTGTGTGTGTATATATATATATATATATATATATATATATATATATATATATATATATATATATATATATATATATATATATGTATATATAACATCAAAATAATGAATAGGGAAACCAATAAGTACATTACCATTGTAAAGTCTGTACAAATGAAGCTAAGCTAGTGGCTAGATGAAGAGCCTAATGGCAGTTCACAAATATTTAAATTGATTATAAGACGCTTTTCTTCATTTATGTAAGAGTGTCACCTTACACAACTGAAAAGAGGGTCATCGCCTTTGAAACTTCTTAATGTAAAGAATGATGGCTTTGCTGCATTCAATGGTTTACAATCATAAACCTGTAAACAATCAATAAAATAATTATTGCTTCTAACATGCAAATATAATTAGTAGCTTCATACCAACCAAACTTGTAACTTCTTTCACTCAAGGAAACTAATGCAATTCAGGGACTCAAAGGTATAGATTTAAAAGAAAATGCTTTGTAGAAAGAAAAAATGTGTATTAATGAACATTTACATTTATTTTAATTATTAAATTTACAACATCCCCACACTACATAGAGGCAATCACACTGAACTAAATTGTGTGATTAGAAAAAAAAAAATGAAAAATGAATGTGTGTATGTGTGTGTATAACATACGTCATGCTTCCTGGTCAAAGTCAGCTTTCTGCACTTTCCACCAGCATAATCCATTTCCACCGTAAAGCATCTGCAATGTTAAGTTAATGACCACTAGTCCACTCACCACGCTGTGTGGAAAGAGTAGGTGCTCCACTTGCTGCACTGATGGAAAGTGCAGATAGTCCACTTTGATGCAGTACACACACACACACACACACACACACACACACACACATATATATATATATATATATATATATATATATATATATATATATATATATATATATATATATATATATATATATATATATATGTATATATATTAGGGATTGTATTTTCAGATCACTTTGTAGCTCGCAGCTACATTAACTGACAACAAAAAGGATATAGGCGACTCCTTACAAACTACAAATAGAAGTGATGCTCATGTATTATTTTTCTTCTTAGGAAGTCTACTTATTTATCATGGATGTTTTGTTTCACAGTCTGAATTTCTAATGAGAATCAATAGCCGGTGATGCAAAAATTGGGACTAAGTTTTAAGGACTTTCATTTACAGTACTTGAATTGTATTCAAAAATAAAACTTCAGTAAATCTTCTGCTGTCTTTTCTTAGGTTTACCTCCTCTATAAGTGTAAAGATTTTTACTTGCACATGTCATGGTTAATAACTTACTTAGAACTGAGGAAAACTTTATAATAATGCTGATTGAATCTAACATCATTAAAATAACAAAAGTTAACAGCAGTGGATGGATTGCACATTCTATTTGTGATCTATTATTCAAAATAACAATAATAATAATGAAAAGTTACAATTAATGTGGCAGTTTTTATTTTTAAGTTCTCTAAATAAATATAAATGCTGCAATCAATTAAAAAAAATTATGAAAATTGCACAATTATGTAAGGAAAAAAAATAGCTGTTGACTTATATATATTAACAATAGAAATTATATTTGACCTCAGAAAACAACCACTTTTTGTTAATATTGACATGAGGCTATTGCAAAACAATATAATATGAACAGCAAGCTTACAAAATAGAACTAAAGCATCATTCACATGACGCGTATATTTGACAAGCGTCAACGTGCGTCGACACGCGTAATAAAGCTGGAACAATGTAAACAAATGGAGCTGTTCACATGTAATTTTCAAAAACCATGTGAACGGCTCCATATGTTTACATTGTTCCTACTTTGTTACGCGCGTCGACGCACGTTGACACGCGTCAAATTTACGCGTCATGTGAATAATACTTAAAGATGGCAAAATTGGCATCAAAGAGAATAATATTGCAGTCAAAAAAAAAAAAAAAAAAAAAAAAAAAAAAAAAAAAAAAAAAAAAAAAAAAAACTTAATTTGTTTGTGATACTTTTTTTTATCAGGATCAATATTAAAATGAGTTCAATTTTGTATTTAAATGACTAGAATCCAGGACGTATGCAAATCAAAGAAAAGTAATCTATTACTTTTCTTTGATTTGCATATTAAACCGAAATGGTTTCTTTCTTATAATTATATTATAGAATGCAGGTAGTATGGCATGGAAAACTCATAACACAGCATCTATCTGCACAGGAGTAATATAATTTGAAAAAATACAACAAATGTGACTGCATTATCAGGTATCAGTGCTTAAATATAATACTTTGTTTGACATTATAGTTTATAAAATGATTTCTGTAGGCATAATTACAAACTAAATAATAACTTGTATAGAATATAAAAACACTGTAACAAATTATGATAAATTGAAAGAAAAGGATAGGAGAAAACCAGCAAGGGCCTTACCATAGTGAAGAGAGTCCCATAGTTTGGTGAAAATCTTGCTAGCACAGATATAAAATAACTAACACATTGGAAATATTTCGGCAATCGACTCCAAGAGAGATATGGAGCATGTTATGCCTCTGAGTCTGTAAGGACTGATGAAGGCATAACACGCTCCATATCTCTCTTGGAGTCGATTGCCGAAATATTTCCAATGTGTTAGTTATTTTATATCTGTGCTAGCAAGATTTTCACCGAACTATGGGACTCTCTTCACTATGGGAAGGCCCTTGCTGGTTTTCTCCTATCCTTTTCTTTCAATTTATCATACCTAACCGCGATGGTTTATTTTCCTTAATATACATACTGTAACAAATTAAGTAGAATTTAAAAAATAATAATAATAATAACAAAATAAAAAATGTATAGGCCTATATATATATATTTAGTAAAATTTGTGGTTAATCTTTGGTCAATATAATCGCTATCTTGCAAGGTGTCCATTAAATCTTTCAGATTCTAAATGCGAATAAAAACCATAAGAACTTCAAAATATAGACTTTTAATACACCAAATTAAAGCTCTGTGCTTAAAATTTTTAAAAATGTAAAAAAAAAAAAAAAAAAAAAAAAAGGTCCAATGGCTTTTTTACAAAGAAAACCAAATAAAAAGTGCATTTTTTGCGCCTTATCTTCTAACTTCATGACTGCATCCGTTTTTCTTTTTTTTTTCTTTTCATGAGTAGGTTTTTCATGAGTAGGTTATTAAATTAAATTATAAAAGAAAAAAGACAAACTTTACGGCTTAATTTTTACTTGCCATATTGTGTAATTGTGCTACACCAATCCCAGTCCCAGTCAAGACATTGTCTTATGGACAGGTAAGGACTTTCCAAATTAATGGAAAAGCACACACGAGCCGGCCACGGCCTAAGTACACAGCCTGGCATTCGCCATGATAGCCTAGAGAAACCGTGGAAACGTCTAGGCAGGATGGTCGGTGCAATTACATCAATCATGCACCTCCTGAATACTGTGCGTCGTCATGGAATGCATGTAAACATGCATCGTGCAACGTGTTGTGCTCTCACACTTCAAGTACGCACCCAGCAGTGGCTCGAACCTATACTCGGTGAGGAGTACAGAGTTACAAGTCAGCTGCCTTCAACACTCGGCCATACCAGCTCGGTAATTAATTTGGCAAAGTGAATTCTGGTTCGGATCTGGGCACCAAGCAACCTGATTTTAATTGCATGTTTCAGCTTGTCAGTTGCAAGGTGATCATATCGTGTGTGTGTGGTTCTTTGGTTGCATAGTTGGACCATTCTTTTTCCATGAAGCTAAACATTGGTCAAACATCTTGACGTGCTGGAGCCATCCTGCAGCTTCTGCTAGCCTAGGAAGAGTCGGGCTACTAACTAATCTTCTAGCAAGATGGCACTCCTCCCCACTTGTAGTATGTAGTGCGACGAGTTCTGGACCAACAATTCTATGCAACAATTGTATTTATCGTAAAGGCCCAATAACCCATGACAAGAGGTCTCTGGATTACTACTTATGGGACTATGTTAAAGATGCTGGTGCACAACATGTTAGAGTTGATGCAACTCGTCATTGTGGCAAAATCCACTCCATCACACCAGCAGTGCTGCTCAATGAGCTCAAGGTGTGCCTAGACCTTTACCGTGACTCCTATATTGCCCTTGAGGAGCAGTGTTGAAGTAATTTCGTTGCATTTAATGACCACTAGTCCACTCACCACGCTGTGTGGAAAGTGTAGGTGCTCCACTTGCTGCACTGGTGGAAAGTGCAGATAGTCCACTTATAGATACCGAGAGAGCACTTTTTTATTAATTTTTATCTTGTAAAAGAACCACTGGACTTTTTTTTTTTTTTTTTTTTTTTTTTCTTTCCCATTTTGAAAATTTTAATTGATTAGTTTTAATTTGATGTATTAATAGTATATATTTTTGAAAACCATCATGGGTTTTCTATGCATTTAGAATCGCTAAAGACTTTATGGACATGCTGTTTTATATATGTACATAACTAAGTTGATTATCACTGAACGCCAAGGATCTTTTTAACTGTGCGTACTACATCCTGAGCATTGGGCAAAGCAGCAGCCTCTAAACTTTTAGTATATGGCATGGGTACATCTGCTCCAGTGATCCTCACGGCCGGAGCATCCAGGTAAAAGAAAGCCTCACCTGAAAGTAACAACAATTATGGTAAGAGGGGTATAGGAAATATCAATGTAAAGTGACATAATGTAAGAAATCAACTTCATGTATATTTTGAGATTTTGTTCGAGTGTGCTAAATTTTTAAATTTTCCACAAATTTTACAAGCAAAGCTATTTTCTTGCCAGCAAAACACTCAGAAAATCAAAAACAAAGAAATAATATTTCCAAATGATGCAGAAAATGTATTCTTGCTTTTATATTTCAGATGTGATCTTAAGTGACAAAATTTCTCAAAATTTCTCTAATCTATGTGTTTTTCTATCAATTATTTATTAACCTGTATTTAACTTAATGATGCAAGTGAGGTAACCATTTAGTATGGTCAGCTGGCAGTACAAAAGTCATCATCTGATTGGGAGTTAAAACTTTTTGCTAGCAGTACTAATAATAATAAAGGAGATACTGTTCACCTCCCTTGTGTGGAAGATTTCAGGCAATGTGTAAATGAAATATATATGTATATAAACTTACTCTCCATAATCCTGGCACAGATTTCTGCTCCTAGGCCACACTGAGGCCAGCCCTGTTCTACAGTGATGACGTGATGTGTTTTAATAACAGACTGCAAGATTGTGGGCATATCCAGGGGCCGTAGAGACCTTAAGTTGATCACTTCACACTCAATACCTTCCCCTGCTAGTGTTTTGCTCGCCTCCAAGCACATGTCCACAGATTTGGAGTGAGTTACTAGGGTCATGTGCTTACCTGCAACAGACTCCAAATTAGTGCTGGATTTCAATTTGCGGATCATCAAATTAGCCCCAAAAAATTTAAAAGGTGCATTACATAGTCAGTTGCAAGTTTACCTTGCCCTACATTATAACAGTAATAATAATAAATCATCTTAAGACATTTAAAGATATGACTCCTATTTTTACGATTTGCATTATTAGATCTGCATTGAATTAATAAATGTTTTAGAAGTTGCCTGTGTCCGAGTGTGATAAAAATTTCTTTGATACATAGCAATTATGTACATGATAAAACTTGAACATTTGAATACATTATTATGCTTATATATTTTTTAATCCAAAGCTGTATAGGTGCTTACAAAACACATAAATAAATAAATTACCTTGTCGTTCAATTTTGGCTTTACCGATAGGTATCACAAAATCTTTGGATAATACTTCATCAGTTACTTCAAATTGCTGGCCATATAAAATTTCATTTTCCAAAAATACAACTGGATCAGGATCTCTGATAGCAGCCTTGAGCAACCCCTTGGCATCTTCTGCAGAGTAGGGGGATATGACCTGCAAGCAAACACATCTCTTGTGATTTTTTTCCCCCATCCGCCAAGAACATAAATTTTTTTTAATTATATATTTATTTATTAAACACCAAGGTGTACTTATACATATTTATATAGGTCTACATTTTTGCATATTGACTTAATGATAGGGTCCGAGATGGACAATGAAGTAAGTGGTACCTAGTACATAGGCCACTACATAATACACATACACATTTATCATTACACTCGTGATATTCTTTAGTTTGACAGATTACATGGTGGAAACCATGCACCGCATAACGGGTAAAAACATGCCTGTCTGTACAGTTTGGGCTTTTCCACCCATTAATATTAAATGCAGGGGTATTATAGAAGGCCAGGCTGATATCTTCAGTTTTACTTAGTCTATCCTTAACAAATTTAATGTAATTATCTGTTTTTAACAATTTAAATTTCACTTGTAGTTCCGTTACAAATAACTCCTCCCCTGCTAGCTCATAAACCAGCCTTGACGACGTAAATTTTGACAAGCAAAGTATCCGTTTTAAGTACCGAGACTTAACAGATTCTAGATTTTTGAAGTCTGTTATAGACATAAATGACCAGAAAATTTCAATGCCGTACGAAGCAACTGGAGAGATTTTCAGGTGAAACAGTTTAATAGCTGTTTCCAAAGATAACGAATTTAGATTTGAAATAGCGAATGAAGATGACAATGCATTTCGACAGCGTTCTTTGACATGTTTAGAGAAAGATTTCCCCGTCTGTTGCATAATAACCCCCAGATAATTAAAAGAATTTACAAACTCTATCTTTTCTCCATTACAAGTTATTACATCTGACTTTGCTAAAGGGCCACCTCTCCTGAATTTTACAATTTTTGTTTTCTTAGCATTAATTTTTAATCCGTTCAGATTAGCCCATTCAATAAGTTTGTCTAGAATTTTTTGAAGTTTTAAAATATTATTACAAATAATAGCGATATCATCTGCATAGATGCTGATAAAGATATCAGGATCATTACAGATGAGGTCAACTAAGATATCCAAGATGTCATGTGTGAGGAGGTTATACAAGAGGGGGCTACTCGGACCACCTTGTAGCACTCCGTTACTCTGCAAGATTGGGTCAGATAAAACTAAGCCATTGTTGATTATCACAAAATTGACTTCAAGCAACATGGCAATAGAAATTAATAATTCTTTAGGCAGTTTTCTAGTATTGATGAGCTTATGCATTAACAATTTTCTATCCACCATATCAAATGCTTTCAAGAAATCAATAAAAATTACATAAGCATGGCCTGCTGGAACTGAGACTGCTTTTAAAATATGATCATGCAAGTATCTAACAGCTTGAATTGTGGATTTCCCAGGCATAAACCCAAACTGTACATCAGGGATTAAATTACGAGTTAAATTAAAAACTTTATTACATGTAAGCTTATCAAACATTTTTAACATAATAAGACAATTAGCAATACCCCTGTATGAATTTGTATCCAAAATATTACCTTTGCCTTTGTATAATACAGATATCAGCGATGTTTTCCATTCTACAGGCAGTTTTCTATTTTTAATACAAAGATTAAACAAGTCAATTTAAGGAAAAAACCATCGCGGTTAGGATCAATGAAAAAGAAAAGGATAGAAAAACCAGCAAGGGCCTTACCACAGTAGAAGTTCTATGGAGAGGTCGAGGTCTTGCATGGCACAGTATAATGTTATAAAAGTTTCTTTATAACTTGAGAGCTTTCGTCATATGATAATGACATTATCAATCAAAAGAGAAAATTACTTGAGCACATCACTGAGCAGTGTCTTGTCTTGTACTGCCGTGTTATGCTCTTGCTGGTTTGGAGTTGGTGGAAAGGGGTGGGGGTGGAGTAGGGAATCTGGGAAGGAGTGAGTGAGGGAAAAGGTGGGGAGGGGAGCGGGAATAGGGTATATTTTTGAAATATGTTAGCGAATATTAAGTCCAGGCAGCCCTTGGGCTTTTCTGGATCTTAATATTTATGTTGATATGCTAATTCATATTGTCGTAATGTCGCATAGTTGGCTGGGCCCGGAATAGTGCGAAGTATTGTTGATTTATAACATAATTGGAAATTTGATATGCCATGAGAGGCCGCATGTTCAGCCACAGGTTTTTCCATCTCATTGTTTTTTACGGATTGTCTGTGGCCATTCATGCTTTCTCTCGCTTTTTGTGTGGTTAAGCCTATGTAAAATGCTTGACATTTTTCCTGTTGGCCTGTGGTGGGGTTGGTGGTATGTTGGGTACATTCAAGTTTGTAGATTATGTTTTCTGATGTGCAAGTATTGTGGCCGTGGATAGGGTACGTAAGGTTGGTGACGGGACTTGTAAACGTTTTGCTGGGAATTTGAGTGATGCATGTATCGCATCTCCTTCCTCTGTTGCTCTGTTTGCCGTTGTTTTGACAGGGGAAAGATCCACTAGGTAGGGGCTTAGGTTTTGGTGTGGGATCAGTATGGGATAAGATTGCTTTAATATTTGGTGGTTGACGGAATGCTATTGGTGGTATTTTTGGTAACAGTAGGTTTGTTTCGGTGGTGGCTAGAATGGGGTGTGCATATTGTAACATCTGTCTGATTTCTTTTTCTAATTTGGGGTGATACGTTGTGATGAAGGGTCGGATAGATTGATTGTCATTATTTGTTTTATTTTGGTCACAAGGTGTTTTGTCGCCCAAACTAAATCTATTGGCAGCTTTTGCTATTTGTTTCTCCACCAGGTGCTTGGGGTAGCCTCTGGTGGAGAAAGCTGTAGTTATGCTGTCAATATATTTAGATTTGGTTTGGTCTGTGTTTGGGATGCGGTTGCCTCGGCATGCTAAGCTAAAGGGAATTGTAGTGGAGGTATTGCATGTGGTTAGTAGGTTTTATGTGGATTGAGGTGATAAGTTTACCGTCATCAATGTTGATGTCAACATCGAGGAAGGTGGCTGAATTAGGTGATGTGGAGTGAGTGAATTTTAGGCAGGAGAATTTGTTGAGTTCATCTAGGAATTCATGAAGTGGGCCGATGCCATGTTGCCAAACCATGAATATATCGTCTATGAATCTCTTCCATAGGTGCGGTTTATACTTCTGTCTCCCCATGAACTCACACTCGAGCAGACCCATGGTAAGGTTAGCATAAGATGGGGCCATTCATGGTTTGGCAACATGGCATGTTACCAAACATGTCAATTTCCGGGATGCACTTTAGCAGTGTACTCAGACCCTCCGCATTCCACAAAAGGATCGACAAATTCCTCTCGTTTTTTTTTTTTGAAATTTTTTTAATTGAAATTTATTTAATGAATAATAAAAAGTTGAAAATAAGAAATGAGTTTTGACATGATATAAAAATGTGCATCATTACCTAAATGATAATTCATAATTCATACAATTTTTAGTTTATCAGTGTATCATCATTATTTGTTATTGTTTTACTATTGCCATTATTTACTATAATAATGCAATTTAAAAGCTAAATAACCATATTAAGGAAGTTTGACATCAATTAAAGCATTTCATTGATATTTTTGTTAAGCGTAGTGTGCATTAAGCTGATTACAGCTCTGGCCAAAAGTTCCCGAACGATTTGCATAGGCAACCCACAACCACACTATGTTATCTTTATGAGAAAACGCAGCGGCCGCCGCTGCCCCGTTCGGGAACTTTTGGCCAGAGCTGTACGTGCTTAAAAAAAATCAATATTATGTATAAATTTTAAGTCAACCTACATAATTATATAACATATATTATAGCCTATATTATTTCGTGTCACAAGAGGAAATAGGAATTCTCATTCTTTCATTAATCATTAAAAGTTTTTACTTTTCATAAACTATTTCCAATTTAATTATGCTTTAGTAATTTAAATTTAACCATTTATTTACATAAAATTTACATGAAATTTGGCAAGGCAATGCTCAAAAAAATTTCATGAGCAATACCTAAAATAAAATAATAATAAAGCAGTGAAATTTTAGAATTTATTTAGGGACATGAAAATGGGATGGGCAACCAAGGATAAGAGTCATTTCTTAAAACTGAAAACACAAAAGTGTTGTCATGTCTCCCTTTTGTTTCAGTGCTTGTTGGTTTTACTTATATTATACTATCTAGTTCTAGACCCAACTTTTTCTCACTCTCACATATCTGTGAGCAAGAGATTTTTGTTTGTTCGTCACTAGTATTTTAGATTGATATCTACATGTGTATTAATTAGTATCGTAGCTGCTCAATATGGACTACTATCAGAAAAGAAAAAAAGAAAAAAGAAAAAAAGAAAAAAAAAAAAAAAAAAAAAAAAAAAAAAAAAAAAAAAAAAAAAAAAAAAAAAAAAAAAGCAACTTACAATGAAAGTAAAACTGTTTATGAAATCTTTCTCATACAAAATTTTAATATTTAGTAAGTAATAAAATAATAGATGTTAAGAAAAATCGTCTAAAATCGATATTTAAAAGTTAAAATATTTATACAAGATGAAGAAAAAAGCAACTCAGTTGATATATTAGCCTATAATATGTTAAAAAATTAAAAATTAAATTAATAACAGAGATTAGTAGGAGAGAGATTATAGCATGTTGAATTGAAAAATTAAGAAAACTTGAAGATTCTGTAATTTATATAGTTAATTGAGACTTGGTATCAAATGTTCTAGCATAGACAAGTGCTAGATATTATTATACGATAAAGAATAAAGTAAAGATAATAAAGATAGACAATACAATACCAAATCTTTGTATTTTATTAATTTTCATTCCAACAAACTCTAATCTCTTGCATATTAATTTCTATAGTTAATTTTATTTTTAATTTTATAATATGTAATTATAATTATAACAACTTGATAATATCCTAGCAAACCTGAAAATAAACGTTGATTTGGCGAAAGTCATTGATTTCTAATTTATTTTCCATTCACAAAATGCCACTGGCGGTTACTGACGTCACAGCTCGCCCGGTTTACGAGCGTGTAAAACGAGCAAGCTGTGACGTCAGTGACCGCCAGCGGCATTTTGTAAATGGAAAATAAATTAGAAATCAATTACTTTTGCCAAATCAAAGTTCATTTTCAGGTTTGTTAGGATATTAAACAATTTTTTTGTTCAAGGTGTTCTACGCCTTTATTTAATCCAAAGAGGATTCCCGCTGAAAAGAATTGGTCAGCTGGAGACGTGTAGTGCGGGTCTTACATTGATCAAGTGGGTAACAAAATATAACTTCCAGGATAAAATAAAATAAGAAGCAACAGAAAATTGAATGACGATATTCTCTTTGGATTACCTACATAAATACATATCATGACGCTATAGTCCCATATACCTATCGAAATACCTTACTAGAAATGAGTTACTGACCATGACTAATACATAAACTGCATATTATACTGTATTCACACCATTAAAATCAAATGCAAGCGAACCACCTACTATGCTTACCCTCAATAAATACAACCAGAAGTATTATGAGCAGCTATTACATACTCTTGTTATACACTTTATGTTACATGCTCTAAATGTGCTATGCTCAATATACTGAATTTTGGCTACATTTAAAAATTATCTTCTTTATCTTACAAGGCGTGCATGTAAGCTAATGCACCTCCTTTTCTCCAAATTTTCCATTATATCTACGTGTTTTTCTCTCACATCTTTTTATTTATCAAGTATAGCAAAATTGATAATTCCTTAATAAATTTTATTTTATTTATTAAACACCAAGGTGTACTTATACAAATATATACATTGCACTCTATAAGTCTACAGTTTTGCATATTGACTTAATGATAGGGTCCGAGATGGACAATGAAGTAAGTGGTACCTAGTACATAGGCCACCACATAACAAACATACACATTTATCATTACACTCGTGATATTCTTTAATCTGACAGATTACATGATGGAAACCATGCACCGCATAACGGGTAATAACATGCCTGTCTGTACAGTTTGGGCCTTTCCACCCATTAATATTAAATGCAGGGGTATTATAGAATTCCTTAATAAATAGTGAATTGTAATTTATACAGTATTTTTCCTTCTCATTAATGAGCCACACACTACCAAACACTTTCTGAATAAGATTCCAGATCTGAAACCAAATTCTATCAAAAGACTTTAATTTTTAACAAAGAGTTAATTTAGTGTTACATCATGAATTCCATGGAGAACGAGGGGGAGAATTCTTATTTAATGACCAGACTACATGAAAGAGTGAACTTTTAATTTCAAAGTGTGAAACACTTTGCAAGCACTGAAGTGCAAGGAAATATTTACTTCATAGAGGAGCACTCAAAATTTCATTTGTGAAGCCAAATTCTAACAAAAAAAAAAGGTAATCAGAATATGGCTCAAAATGTTTATTTATTTATTTATTGCACATGGTTGAAGGCTTGCAAGGTATTAATACATTTTGTGTCTGTATATTCTGCTATATATTTTAACAAGGTTAACTTTTATTGTGAAATATTCATTGTTTTTTCAGTATTCATGTCTGTAGATGTGAACAATACATAATGTTTACTGTACAACTATCAATCAGTAGTTTGTTTGTTATTCATCTATGAGCTCTATGAAAAGAACAGGTAAGATTTAAGGTCGCGTGACAAAAATAACAACTTTACTACGAGGTTACTATGTGGAAGACCTGTAATGCTGTTTGCTTTATATATATATATTTTTTTATCATTCTCATTTCCTAAAATATGTGTTTGAAACATAGTTTGCAACTAAATTATTTAGAACTCTCTGCAAAACTTATCCAATTACAACAGAAGGAAAAATACATCAAGGTAAAACTAACAAAAGAAGTATCTTAGCATTGATAACCCAATAAAACAACAAAAAATAACAAATTGCTGTTAAATGTCTATCTCTCAAAACTTCTTCAATGCACTTCGACTTTGTATACTGTACTTGCCTGTTCTTAACTCATAAACTTTCTTTTATTCCCTTGACTTTGCATTTTCCTTATCTAGCAATCATTCTAGACCTTGCTCTTGGCCTGCCTTCTACTCTACCTTTGTACACTTGCTTTATAGTTATTTCATTGCTGATTCTCATGTCTGAACCATCCAAGATTGATAATCCCATTATTTTGTCAGCATTTCTTTCACAACACATTCACCCATATTCTACTCCACACATTTACTACTGCCAAACTAAGTTACCAACATGACAGGGTTGAAGAATTGATGTAAAGGTAATAAGGATTAGGGTAATAAATTTTATTTGTGATGTTACCTTGATGCCTGGGCAGTGACTGTACCAGGCTCCAAAGCATTGAGAGTGCTGGGCTGCCACTCCTGCAGCAGCACCATTGGGGCCACGGAATACAATTGGAATGTTCATCTGCAAATAAACATGTAATGTTATATAATTATAAGCATTGTTATTCAAATTCAAAATTGTTTATCATTTATCGTAGAAAATATCTCTGCATTTCACAATAAAGCTGGATTTAAAAATATCTCTTGGCCATCAAAATAGAGGTTTATCTTGCACAGAAATATTCATGTTTTGCTGTGAAATTTGAAAAATCAAAACTTCTTCCATGGTAGCAAAATAAGCTACTCAAATTTGTTCTGTGAAAGTAAAATGTGCATGTCCTTGGGAATTTGTATAACATTACCTTTTGACTTTCATGGAACCAATTTTTCTGGCTCACCTTGCTTCTGGAAAAATGCATCTCTCACCACAACAACAATATGATTTCTACATTATCATTTATTATTATTATTCTGTTTTCTTCTTCCTTCTTATAACATAACACCGGGCTCACATTGAGCCAAGGTGCAATGAGAATAATAATAACACCACCATTTTACAGATAGAGACTGAATGATGGCATTATTATTATTATTTTACATTACATTTAGTATTTAAATTTAAGCAAAAATTATGAACGTATAACATTTTCAAAGAAACCCCTATTCTTTTAATTTGACTTTGCAATAACAAGATAACAAAGGAAAACACAGTGGTTGGATATGTTGCACTTAAAAGAAAAGGACAGAGGAAACCATCAAGGGCCTTGCTTTTAATTTTATTAATTTATTTTATTAGACACATTAAATTTGCAAAATATACCATTTGTATGGTCTACCAACATGCATAATGGCTTCAAAAAGCATTATTCATGTTATAGCATTAATTTTATAACAATTCACAGAGAAATTTATGAGAAAGATATTAACTAATAAAAGAATAGAAATAGTTTTTACTCAACATTTATTATGACCAAATGCGCGTAGAGAAATGCATTAAGGAATGCACTAGTTGTGTGTAGTGGGTTGCAATAACCTGCAATTTATTCAGGGACCGGACCCGGTTCTTAAGAACTGCTCCCGAGAACTGGTTCTCAAGAACTGCTTCCAAGAACCGTTCCTGAGAACCAGTTTGTATTTTTTAAGAACCGTTACTCTATTTTGTTAAAATGGAGACGAAGGTCAGAAATGACACATTCAATTAATATTTAAGTAATATGCACAAAGGAAAACAAAAATGAAGGAGTTCGGGGGTTAGTGTGCTGCGTGAATCTTAACTATAGGGGCTTTTTAATCAGGGTAGTCATTTTATTAATATTTTTGGTTTTGTTAATAATATGCACACTGGGGAAAAAATGTGGGAGAATGCGGAATAGGTAGGGGAAGCTTTTAGCACAAAATGCTGTAAATAATAATAATAATAATAGTAGTATTACAGCTGTAATTATTTTAAATAAAAAAGCAAATTTAATTTTACAACTAGCATCATTCTTTTAGTGGTTTTTATGTTCTGGCATTAAATCTAAAAATAGCAGTTAAGAAGGGAGAAGTTATCTTGCTCTAACAAAAGATAACATTGAAGCTCTCCTTGTCTATCTGTATATTTCATAATTAAAGTGAATATTTACTTGACCAAAGTCCACTGTCAGCACTGTCTCACAACAAGCATACCAAATTACCAAATTAACCCTGCCATTTACTTTTTGAAGAAATTTCATGTGTTCTTGTAATTTTTTTTTAAATTCTACTAATTTCAAGGTTCTACACCTAATCAGTTCTATATTTTAATCCAATTAGTTTAGTTCTGTATGGGATTTATAATTATTATTTCTAGAGAGGCGGCTTAGAGAAATTGCTTTCTTAATTAGGTTTCCAACACATAAACTTTGACATGGATAACAACAAGAATTGTAAAATATTGATTTAAAGTAAAAATATAACTTGGTGTAATGAATGACACTATTGTATAGAACTTGATTTAAGCAAGCAGGGATATTATATAATGTTTTAATGCAAGGTATTAGTATAGTATATTGCACATACCTAACCAGCATTATATGAGGGGGAAATTTTTAAATAATATACTGTATTCACCACAAAGAAAATTTTAAATTTTGTGTCAAATTAATTACTACTACTTGAAATTTAATATCAATCTTACCAATCCTGCAGACATGTAGAAAGTCTTGCCCGCCGAATTAATGACTTGATCAATGGCTTGCATTGAAAAATTGAAGGTCATAAATTCACATACCGGCCGTAATCCATTCTAAAGAATAATCAATTCGTTAGCATTGTTAAGGACCCATATTTTTCTATGCACTTTCAGCACTGATTTACGAAACAGCTTACCATAGCTGCACCAACAGCAATGCCTGCAAATCCCATCTCAGTAATAGGTGTGTCAATTACACGCTTATCACCATATTTCTTCCACAACCCCCTGGAGACTTTGTAAGCACCATCGTACATTGCAACCTCCTCGCCGAGGATAAACACGCGTTCATCACGTTCCATTTCTTCATCTAGTGCAGAGTTTAGTGCATCTCGAACTGTCATCTAAAATACACATAACAATTACTGTATGTCACTTAATTGATAGACCTATTTATCTTCAAACGCTTTACAAAACACAAGTGTTGTATTCTTGTCGAGAGAGTAGAGTATAAGAAAAACATGATAAAATATTGATGATATGGCTTGATTTAGTTGGTATGAATTATTATGTTATTAATATTCAAGCAGTGCAAGTGTAGCTGCTAATTATAATGTGACTCATTGCATAATAATACTAGGAAGGTATGCAAGGACGCACACCTACGAAAAGTACAAATTCACGGCTATAACATTTCTTTCCTTTTTAGTACAATACTGATCTTTGGTTTGCATTTTACAATATGTTTGTTATCCTATTGAGCTATTCTTAACAAAGTAGAATGCAAAGTGGTGTTTTTAATATAAATCTGTATGCACCATGGAAATCAAAATATTATTCGAAACTATGTGGATGGTTGAATCACTGCAAATTAAATAATAAATTCAATATAAATAAGAGGCACAAATTAATAATTAAGTGGTATTAAATAGAATTTAAAAAACAAAGATATTTTGACGCACATTATGTAATTGAACAGCAATGAGAGTATTGAAATGAACTAATATTTTATACTTATAATATAGGTATATATATAAGAAGAAAAAAAACACAATTCGGTTTAAATTGCAAATCAAAGAAAAAGTAATAGATTCTTATAATTAAAGCACGTTATATTGAAAGTTATGTGAGGGAGATGTAAAATTGCAAGCTCAAGGCTGCTGATTAAAGAATTTTTACTGCCGTGATTGGAATGCAACCAAACTCACCTATATTACCACTATAGACGATATGTTTGACAATCATATACATCATACAAACCCAAGTGTCAGAACTGGGAGTATATCAATCATAAGAATAATAATTAAATATGGTATTTTAATATTTTACTCCAATACCAATATTAGTTGTGGATCTTGTTTTTTGTCACTCAAAGTAAAATGTCTATCTCCTTATTTGTCACGCGTAGCAACATGTGTATCTTGTTTTTTTGTCAAGCTAAGCAAAATGTGTAAGTCGTTTCCTAACGTAATGGAGATGGTGCTCGACTCCCATATATTGCTTTGGGTGACAAATAATGAGATACGTAGACATTTTGTTTCGCGTGACAAAAAAGGAGATACACATATTGTTCGCAACATTGTATGTATGTAGGTATGTATATCCTTCACAAAGGTATGTGAAAGCTCATTCAAATGTAAATACTACTTAATGTAAAAGGTGAAATATTTCAATCTGTGAAAAGGGAAAGGATAGCCAAGTGAAGTACATAAATATCATATAGGTACGGGCAGTGCAATTAAGTGCAACTACATACTATTTAAGACATGACTGCGATGTAATAATAATACATTTATACATATGTATATAGGAGGTATGTATGTACATATGTATATAGAAGGATGCACTCTTAGGGAAAGGTACAAATTCATTATACATACATAACAAAGGAAAAACAAAACTACAGCATGCATGTGATACATAAGCAAGTTATGTAAAAGTTATTTAAAGGTCATGTCTGCAAAAAGGAAAATATGTACATACATTATACATTATCATATACATACATATACATACATATGTATCATACGGTGTCATACAAGAATATTATGTAATATGCATGTCAAATATAGCTGTCTATTGAAAATTTCAGTGATCAAAGCAATGAGACTTTTGGGATCTGAATTGCTGGTTATCTATTGTAGCAAGTTTTGAGTTAACATTAAATGTTGTTACAAACATTTCAATGTCAATGTCATTCATGTCAATGACATTTCTTGATAAATAGAGAAAATACTGAGTTTTTACAGTTTAAAGACATGTCATGCTCTTGATGATCTTTGCAACTCTTTTGTGTTCATAAATATTAATGATGTAGTGTTTAAAATACAACCACGATGGGTATTTGCTTATATAATAAAAGGAAAATAGACGAAAAAATTCACAAGGACAAACCTGCTGTGCACTTGCTATTCGACCTGTCGAAAATGCTCGTCGAGAAAACAGCTTCGATACGGTCTAAAAAAAGACAATGACAGTTTTCGTTTCAATTAAAAACAAAGAACAGAATACATTTTAAATCACACATAGTTTAAAACAGTTTTATTTTACCCGAATCATTTTCGTTGCTGATGATAAGGAGGCCATTTTTCGCGATCAGCCGGTTTAGAGTTCCTTTGATTCCCATCTTCAAAACGCGGCAAATTTAAAACTATAATTTAAGCGTAATTTTAAGAAAATACTTAATTATTCTAGTCCCGAAAAAAACTGAAAATAAAATAATATAATATTTTATAAGTTATTAAAAGTTATATTACAATAAGAAGGTGATATTTCTTAAAATAGAATTATTTTGACTAGGGAGTAGTTACGTAATTTGACCCATATTTCTCATTGACGAATCAGAACACACCTTTAACCAGACCTCTTTTGCTGTCTGCTAGCCATATTAGACGGGTGGGTGATATTTGTTGCTAAATTTTTTTAATAATCTGCTTATAAATTGAGTGTGTTGTGTGATGATTTTGTGATTACAAGCAAATTTACAATTTCAGCTTTAACCCCTCACCAAAAATGTGGCAGTCCTTGATGGAGGTGTCCAAAAACAGCCCCTTTGCAAACCCTTTCCATGTAGCAAAGTGTGAATCTTCGAATGAAAATAAATTGGTTCCTGGACGCTCCATTGCTGCAGCCGCCGCTGTTACCACAGGTTTGTGTAGTGAATTTTACTTTAAAACCAATACTTTGGAATTTATTTAGATATATTTTGATCTGTTAAATAGTTTTTGACATGCATGAATTCATAATCTATGATACATAATGAATACCGGTATGAATATGCCCCTTTTTTTCTGTGCTGTACACTGTACTACACTCTATGATATAGAGTTGAGCCGGATCGGATTTTATCTCATACTGCAACTGCAAACGCATATGTAAATTTTAAAGCATATAATTTTGCTTGAAAGCCAACGCTAAGTTATCATTTTAAGGTGTAATCACCGCGTTGAATTGGCCACTAGATTATGCATGCCCTCTAGCTCCTAAATATCATATGATTATCATCTAATATATTATTATGGGATGGGTAAATTTTATGTCTATACAGACGATATATGATAGTATATATGATAGTATATATAACTTCTAAAAGTACAAGGAAATTTATGCCAACAATAAAGTTTAAACCGGGACAGCAGTATGATTATGTACACTCCCCCCAAATAAATCTGACCGCAGCATTCATGTCTTCAAATGTTAAATATGTATGATATGAGGATATTTTAACGCGACCGGTCAGATTTATTCGGGGGGAGTGTACGTGCAATTTAGTCAAAATTATATACAGTTTAACTTGTCTACAATGCAAATAATAACGCTACGATGTACATACAGAAATATGTCTTTACATACATAATAGTGTTATTATCCACCATAAAATCTCCTAGATAGAAGTATATTTATCTATCTTATATGATATATTATGTATGATTATAATAGCTTTAATTAGCAAGTGTTCTTATCATAGGTAGGTACATTTTCTTGTGTTATCAAATGTGTTCTTCATGAACCTGTTTTTGCTGATTATTTAAACTGGAAAGTAGTTTCAGAACATGGTATATATAGGCAAAACTTGGGTTTTTCTCAATAGTAAAGCATTGGATTGTTGTAGGTTATTTGGTCTATACTCCCATTTTGAAACAGTATGTTGAGAGCTGCACATATATTACATGGCAATTATCAGCATAACATTTAAATATAGAGAGGAACTTTAATTAAGTGCGAGACTAATACATGTCATTCTAAAATTAGCACACTTATTTGTTTGAAACTTCTGCCAAATACGTAAATGAAATGTTGAAAAAATAAAAATGTCCATATTTTCATAAATTAAATAACAAAATATTATCAACTTTATTGCAACAATTTTAGTATTTATTTTGTAAGTATGATGGCTTGCTTTGTCCTATAATCTTTAAGTTTGGTATATTAAATTCAAGTTCTTATGAAATATTTTCTGTTCCTTGCTGAAATACGGTATTGTCAAATGTAAGTTCATTCCAGTCCTGAGTAGTTCTATTTATACAAAAGAATATTTTCTTTATTGACTTATCTAGACGCAGTTACAGTACTTGAAGATTTAGTTCAGGATCATTTTAACCAAGATATCCTGCCCTCTGAGTTTTCAATTTTAGCTCATCCCAACACTTACTTGCATGCTGTACTACAAAGTGCATTTTTATTATCTTTCAACTCCTTCCAACCTAATTTTGTTTAATAATTTTGCACCAGAAGTTGGGTTATGATTTTTGGTTTTCCATGTTTGGATGTTTGGGTCTGCCATATGTGATCCAGTGATCCATGATTATTGCTATAGTTGTATAGCTGCTTTTTGCAGATATTTAGTGAATCTACTCCATATTGAATTAAATGTATACAACCACTGAATTCAAATATTAACATACTTTAAATATTTTTTTTTTAACTTGAGGACAATATTATAAATTTTTAACAACTGAGTTACTGTACTAAATTACCAAATTGAGTGCTGCATTCTATAACCTTTAAGTAATACAGAATTAAATCATATTAGAAACAGGTAGATGTTAGTCAATCAAGTGTTTATATTCAGCATATAAGACATTTATAATGTTAGTGGGTCAATAACCTGGCAGTGAACCAAAATAACTATAAATGGGTTTCTTCATTCATAGCAAAAAAAAAAAAATAATAATAATAATAATGATATCATTTAAGTAGAAATTTGCATGTAAGATAATTTTGTAGTATCTGGATTTCATAACATAAATTGTGTTTTAACTGATTTTGCAGAAGGAGACAGCTGTGAATTTGGCTCCACCAAGTATTTCGTGCTGTGTGGTCTTGGTGGTATCCTGTCATGTGGTATCACTCACACTGGTATTGTCCCCTTGGATTTAGTTAAATGCAGACTTCAAACAGACCCAGCAAAATATAAGAATGTTGTCTATGGCTTCAAGGTGACTATTTACTATTGAACTTCTAAATTACAGTATACACAGTATTACAGTATTACCGAGCTGGTATGGTCGTGTGGCGAAGGCAGCTGACTCGTAACTCTGTACTCCTCACCAAGTATAGGTTCGAATCACTGCTGGGTGCGTATGTGAAGTGTGAGAGCACAACACGTTGCACAATGCGTGTTTACATGCATTCCATGACGACGCACAGTATTCGGGAGGTGCATGATCGATATGATTGCACCGACCAGCCTGCCTAGATGTTTCAAGACAGTGTCTTGACTGGGACTGGGATGTGTGTAGCACGATAACACAATATGGCAAACAATATATATATATATATATATATATATATATATATATATATATATATATATATATATATATATATATATATAATTAATATTAATAATTAAAACGTGTACTGTAATTCTCAAATTTATCATTAATTTAATATGATGTTGCTTTGTGAGAAGGAAACAAATCAAACTTTTTAGGAATTTTTAAAGTACTTTAACAAATAATTTTAGAAAGCATGTTGGACCTAAAATATGTGTTTAACGTTTTATTTATTTTTCAGCTTACCATGAAAGAGGATGGTTTCAGAGGTCTTGGCAAGGGTTGGGCTCCAACTTTCTTTGGGTACTCTGCTCAGGTAAATTCAAGTTTACTTATTGCACATAATATCGAGAGAGAGAGAGAGAGAGAGAAAAGATGTATACTTGGCTAAATTTGTTGTGTGCTTTAGGCCTAAATAGATTTTTTTTTCTTTGAGTATTTAATTCAAAGAAACAAAAGGTATTGGGGAACATTTTTATAGAAAATATAATATGTAGTAGGTATTATAATATAGGCATAGTAAATATATATTTACTTAATACCACATCCTGATTCTTAATCTTGTGGCCCATATCTTGCCTAAAACAATCCCACACCCTTATTATTGTTTCCTATTACTTTAAGACTGGCATATAATAGCTTTTGTCCTTATTCAAATAGTGACTCATCCTAAATTTTATCTGGGGTTGCTGACACAATAAGCTTTAAAAACATATCAAATTGATTTGCAAAATGGCACTCAAAATCAGGAAATATAAGGCATTTTTGACCCCCCCCCCCCCCCCCCCCATTTAGCAGGAGAGAGATTAGAGCCCATCGAATTGAAAATTAATAACTCTTAAAGATTCTTTAATTTATCCAATAGTTTATTGGGACTTAGGATCAAATGTTCTAGCATAGATGAGTGCTAGGTATTTTTTTATTTACTTATTATTATTATTCTTTTAATATAGCACATATCACATTGTTGTCAATGTATCACAATAAAAATTACAAATGTAACAAGTGTAAATGTTTGTCATTTAGTTTGTTATTTATTATTATTTTAACTGAAATGCTGGTAAATAATTTCCAACGTCATAATGTTTGCTTTGTTTCAGGGGCTTTGCAAATTTGGTTTGTATGAAGTGTTCAAAGTGTTCTACTCCAACTTGATGGGTGAAGAGAACTCCTACCTGTACAGAACAACCTTATACCTGGCTGCATCTGCCACTGCTGAGTTCTTTGCTGATATTGCCCTCAGTCCCATGGAAGCAGCCAAGGTATGTACATACTGGATATGCTTGCTCTTGTAACATGATGTAACACTTACTTTTTTTTGTAACATCTTTCAGGTAAGAATCCAGACCCAGCCAGGATTTGCAAGCACTCTCCGGGCTGCCCTGCCCACCATATACAAGGATGAGGGTTTGTCTGGCTTCTACAAGGGTTTGGTACCTTTGTGGATGAGACAGATTCCTTATACCATGATGAAGTTTGCTTGCTTTGAGAGAACAGTAGAACTGCTGTACAAGTAAGTGAGCATGCATCAAGTACATAATGTAAACTGCACAATGTAATCCTAAGGTTAAAAGGGTCAATAGTAACTATTTGCAAATCACTTAGGCACGTTGTACCCAAGCCCCGTGCAGAATGCACAAAGGGAGAGCAGCTAGTGGTCACATTTGCTGCTGGTTACATTGCTGGTGTCTTCTGTGCCATTGTGTCCCATCCTGCCGACACTGTTGTCTCTAAGCTCAACCAAGCCAAGGGATCCACTGCCCTTGGTGTAGCAAAACAGCTGGGTTGGTTGGGTAAGTGTTTGCTTATCAAGCTGTAAGTATAGAACAGTAGTAACTGTGTATTGTATTTGCAGGCTTGTGGCAGGGCCTGGCTCCTAGGATTGTCATGATTGGTACTCTGACGGCCGCCCAATGGTTCATCTATGATGCTGTGAAGGTGTGGCTGCACATCCCCCGTCCACCTCCACCAGAGATGCCAGAGTCCCTCAAGAAAAAGCTGGCAGCTGCCCAAGCATAAATATCTAGTCTTCAATAATGATCATTGCTGACACTGCCCTACTATTGTTGGCATACTCGTACAAAGAGATAAATTCAATTATAATATCCCATGACAAAAGCAGACAGCAATAAGCCGAGTTGTCAAATTTAGAGATTATTGTTACAGATTTTTATTGACACAAAGTGTAATTGTTATGTATTCATTCATATGCTCATTTATTTATTGACTTATTTATTAAATATTTATTATAGTTTTTCATGTGTAAATAAGTGTTACCAAAGAAACAACTAGTCAATGTTTTTCATGACAAATAAGCACAATCTGTTGGTACAACTCATGCTTAAAACTGTTTTATAGTTGTAGAAAATAATAAAGCCAAAAGTACTTAATTTTACACACTTATTTTTATTTTATTAGTATTAGTTATACAATATATATTTACTATTATATTACTGCCCAAATCTGAATACAGTCCTAAGAGGAAAATTTTGTGCCAAATGCTAATTGGTCGAATGATTTTCATCCAAGCACATTGCAACATTCCCCCCCCCCCCCCCCCCCCCCCATAGGTATGACCAAAATGAGAATGCCAAAACTCAATGTGATCTTTTACTAAAGCTTTTGGTCACCGATGTCTGAGTGTATGCAAATGGTAATATTCAAAATGCTGAAATAAAAATTTCTTCTGAAATATTAGTTAATGGACTAGAAAGAAGACAAAATGATTTATTTATATCCTTTTTGTTTATAAGTTATAGAAGTTGGTCAATCTTTATCAATAAAAGCATGAAGCATTTTAAGTAACACTTTTCTTACATTATTTTAACCAAGATGATATATAATAATTCAATCGAATTAGTAGCTACTTGAAATTTTGCTTCCATATTATCATGTGTATGAATGATATATCCCATCAGTTCTTCCAAATAGAGACCTCATAGTAGATTTTTATTATTATTATTATTTTTTTTTTTGCCATGTGACTATATATATATATATATATATATATATATATATATCGAGGGTGCTCCGCTATAATGTCCTAAGTCCACTTGACCTTGAAAAATAAAAAATCGTCGGATCAACCCCAAATTTTGGATTTATCCATTTCAGGTCATTTGCAGCAAAAAATATTTTTCAAGGTCAAATGGACTTAGGACATTATAGCGGAGCACCCTCGATATATATATATATGAGCTCATAATGAAAAGAACAGGTAAAGATTCAAGGTCGCATCAGAAAAAAAAACTACAACGAGGTTTCTATCTGGAATACTTATATCGATAAAGAAGGAGACAATAATTGTCTAAGTAATTTGTTATTCCTATGTTGCATGGTGCAGATATAATGACTGCATGCTTCTGAGAAAGTGAATTACAATTTGGGGGGAAAATGCAGACATTTTTTATATGTTGAGAATTTTGTGTTTTTATTGCACTGCTGGTTGAACCATTAATTCTTTATTATAAATATGTATGTACTAACATGTACAATTTCAATAGAAAATTTAATTTTGGGATTTGGAATTGTACTTTCAGCATGCTAGCCAAATACTTTTTTCAGAAGTCTGTAACCATAACAATTAAAGCAAACATATATACTACAACATTTGTCAGTCTCGAGATTGGGTGATATATTTTGGGTTTGGATGATATGCCGGCATCGGTTTATTATTATTATTATTTTCTGTTTCCTTTTTCAGTCATACGTTAGTTTATAGAGACCAACTTCGTCACTCTTTTTCAGATAACATGTAGACCATAAAACAGACCCTATAGCTGATAATTGAATAAGAATTACACACATTTTTTTGTTTTAAACAAAAAATCTAAAGTGATGACTTTATTTTAAAACTTTTAGCCCGCTTTTCTAAATAGATCCCGCAATATATTCTTACTTAGTCTAAAGAGCTTGAGATGCAAAAAGCTGTTTACTTCTTAAAAATGAAAAAAATGTAATTTCTCGTCCTATATGATGCTCCTAGATAGCATAATATTATACACTAAAAAAAAAAATAATAATAATAATAATTGAACATACAATTACTGCCGTTTTTGTGAAATGTATAATGATCCAGTCAAGTTTATGGATTTCTCATATAATGGAAATTCAATAATTTAAATATTTCAAATTTAATTATCAATATATATATATATATATTGTTATATATTTTTTATCTTTATTATTTTTGTAAGTATATAATTTGAAAAATAATTTTTGAAAACAAGTCGGACCTAAAATATGTATTTAATGTTTGATTTATTTTTCAGCTTTTACCATGGAAGAGGATGGTTTCAGAGGTCCAATTGCATATGCGATTGATTAACATCAATATCTAAATTTTTATTCCTTGCTCTTTTCCATAGAACTTGCAAGAATGTGCCGAATGGACCACTTGCAATAAAATGTTTTTAATTGTTGCAGCAAGTAAGTGAAAACGATTTTTACATAAGAAATGCATTAAGAATTATTCAAATTATTTTAAAAAGTTCGTTCATTGCAAGTGGTCAATTTTGTTCATTTTATTATTAGAAATATGTTTTACATTCGTATCATAATTGAACGCAGTATAATATATTTTATGATAAAAATACACTATAGTTCTATATATATATATAGTAATAGTATAATTAGTACTTAAAAATGGCATGTATAGGCACAAAATTATATTTGCACTATTATATACGCTATAAATGTGATATATAGCGCATGAAAATCTCATGGTTTTGAATATGGAGTACATAAATAATGTAATTGCTATCAAATTATAAATGCACATACTATATATGAGCGGTGTGTATATGTGTATAGATTTGAGACTGCTGAATAAACTAACAATCTTCATTTGAAGATGCATTTACTCTGTTAAGGTTTGCTTTTCAATTCAGTTGCTTTCAATATATTTAAAAATTAGTTTTCAATGATCATCTTTAGTCCCCTTTATATCTGTAAAGATTCGGTTACTGAAAATTTTACAATGCTGATCGCGAAACGCGCATCACAACCGGACCTGGTAGACTATTTTTTGGCGATTTTTTAGACTATCGGGCGAGGTTTTATTAAGATTAAAATACCCTACTCCCTTAATTATGCATAATTAATTATTAAGCTACTTTATTAATATTTATTTAGACAATACTTGATATTTACTATTTAATTATTTTGAATGGGACTATCGACAATAAAACAATATGGAAAGAAGAAAAAAAAAGTATTAAAATGGAAAGAAAAACTAAATATAATATGCCTAAGCCACTATCTGATGAAGCAATGTGGATCTTGCATTATACCAAAGTTTTGAAGTTAAAAACATTTTTAAGGGCGCAAATTTTTTTAAAGAAAAAAATTCCAAAAAATAAAAAATAATCGATTTTAAAATTAACTAAAAATTATGAATTGCTTATGTATTGACTATATTTCATTTTAGCACTGCATTTACGCAGCCCGCAGTACCTAAAACACCTGATGACCGCAACCCGAAGTACATAAAAACTTAAATATATATATATATCAATATACTTTAGTATGACAGAAAATACATCCATTATTGTTAAAAGATAATTTAAGGAATACAACCTTAATATACTTTTGAGCTTCATATCATTTTTGGAACACAAGGCTTTATTATTATTATTATTTTTTTTTATGTATAGATTTTGCTGTAGTAGTTTTGTCTGATTAGCCTAATATTTTTAAATTTTTTTTTTATATATAAGTTCAAAAGTACCATATTCATAGTTTTACAATAAAAGAAAAAACAATCAAAAACGAGAGAAAATTTCAGCAACTCTTATATACGCAATTTTTGCAATACCAATTTTCATTCTTTTTAGTATTTTCTTTCTGAAATTGGCTAATTGGCTAAAAATCATTGAATATGGATTATAGTATAAACTTAATATGTTTTGAAAGCTTCCTTATACTATATTGTTTGAAAGTTTTGCTTCTGTGTACGCTTTTTGAAATCATGTCTTTTATTTATTTTTATACCCATTCTATATGCTAGAAAACTGCAGTTTTTACTTGTAATTTTTTTTTTCACGGAATACAGAAAAGTTACAAATTTTTAATGTGCATTGTGCAATAATCAGTAATATCTATAGTTACGCGTTTTGTTAGTACTGTACTACAAAATATTCAGTATACCTTTAAGGCTAATAGAGTCTAGTGTTTACCGCTGTACTATATAATGATCAGTGAAGATGTAAAATTATTAAAAGTAAACAGTTTCGAGCGAAGCGAGAAATGTTTACGATTTTTTTTACGATTTTTACTCCTAAAATACTATTTTTGTTGCAAAATTTTTGTTCAATTGATATTTTTTTTATATATTTTCCAAATCCACAGGGGGGGGGTTGAACCCACACCCCCCCCCCCTGGCTACGCCACTGAATGCACTGTATATCTCTGAGAGAGCGAGAGAGAGAGAGAGAGAGAGAGAAAATATATAATGTTATGTATGTTGTATAAAAATTCAGCATAAAACACGGTTTTTGGAGGTGTATCCACTCGTCATATAGTTTTAAAATCTGCATATCACAAAAATCTATTTGTAATTTTAATTGTAAATCTATTTGTAATTGTAACTTTTTTAACTTAATATGGAAATACTTTGTAAAGGTATATATAAAATGTGTAAATATATAAAATGCACCATATTATATAAAATGTGTGTGTGTGTGTGTGTGTGTGTATGTGTGTGTGTATCGGGTATGCCTCATTTTAAGTGGACGCACTCTGTTAGGTTATTGCTGATCATGATAATTTCATTATTAAAATTATCATATTCATTCAAAAAATGCAATTTTTTCCATTTTTGCAGTATAATTATATAGAAAAACAAAATTTTATATTTAAATGATTTGAAAGATTATTTGTCTGATAACGATTATTGGATTGGATATAGGGGATATATAGGATTAATTGTAATCAAAACACAGAATAAGGCTTACTAAAAATTAAAAAATTCAGTAAATTTCAAAATAGCGTACTATTACACATTTTTTATAATTCATTATTATTATCAACTATATTATAGTACTCTATTAAACACACTCAAATTTGTATTTTCAATTGTGGAGTTTTTTCCTCCTCTTTATTATGTAGAAATATAAGAAAAAGGTATAAATCGATTTACTCTTTTTATACACTAAAGAAAACTATTATCTTATTTTCACACAAATAAAAAATATATAGGCCTATAATTATGTATTTAAAATTAAATAATTAAACGCAACCATGATGATTAACATTGCTTAATATAATTATTAGTAACTCTAGGCTACGACGAAAGATGTATTTTAAAGACGCACTATGGGGGTAAATAACATGCCTTCTTCAAAGTTAGATATTGATATGAAGTCCACATAAATGCATTTATTACGTCCCTTAACTCTTCCGTAGCCCCGTTAACTCGCGATACTCCTGTAAAGTAGGCAACCCGCGCCGTAGCTTTCTATTGTGTTGAGGTATCTCTGACGTCAGAGATAATGCACAACAAT
>OX439127.1:49095501-49470501 GCA_949318235.1 Ecdyonurus torrentis
GATGAAACTACAAAAATTAAACCAGAAAAGGTCTTTGAATTTACGCGTTTTTTTATTGCTATTTTTAGCTTAGAGTGGGTATAGCAAAAGTAAGAAAACGTTTTTGAGAAACAACATATTATATTTTTGTCATTCTGAGAGGCGCACAAAATCATGGTTGTTAAAATATACGACCATGAAATAATGTTTTAAAAAGTCGGGGACTGAAGAGGTTAATAAATATTTTTTTCTATAATATAAATTTAAAAAACATTATCAGAAATGTATATTATATTTTGAATTATAATATTGCATTAAATATTTAATCCCATTTTATAAATGCTCTTCAAACTTAATTTGTATATCTTTTGTTAGATAAGTTTAATAGCTTTCATTTTTTATTTAGTTCTTCAGTTTTTTTTAGATTGTAGGACTGACATATGATAATGATTATATATAAAAAATAATAACAATAAAAAATGTTGTAATGCCACCGATTGCATTAAATTAAATAGGAAAATAGATTAGCAAATAAAAATACGCCTAAATATAATACGAATCTTTTCAGGTTCAGTAAGAAATATGTATTATTCTGTTTCTAAAAAGAGGAACGAAATTAAAAAAAAAATATATATATACAACAAATTAAAATATACCTTGTTTGCCAGCAGCATACAAGGGATTGGACTTCCATCTGGTAATGTGCATTTGGAGTCGACGTCTTTTTTCCACTTAAGGGAATTGGCAAATGAATTCTTATTAGTAAGGTCGAACATGATGACACAACCGTGGGCATCTTTGTAATAAACCCTTGTCATCCAAGTGAACCGCTCTTGACCTGCAGACAATATGAACAGTTTACTAATTATGTACAGGCAGATAAATACATCACAAGCGGCGCTCATACCGAACCATATTGGATTTTTATACGTACTTCGTTAAATGGACTCAATAAAAAAAAAAGTTTGAATGATAATTCACTGAACAAAGTTTAGTTTGTATACAAACGGTATATAGCTTGAATAACAAAAATATTAGGATTAAATGTAAATTATAATATATAAATGTTTTAGTTTATACTTGAACAATAAATAAAAATTATAGAAAAACAAAATGTTGCGATTTTTTTTAGATTTTTATACAGCAATACTTTTTTTTTCATGTTATATTTTCAAGTTCATGTATTATTTGAAGAGAATTCATGTGTATTCACTTGATACTTTTGCCATTATGTTATTTAATTATTTGTGACCAGGTAATATTTTCAAATTTAAATTATTTATTTATTCAGCAACAGAGCAATTTCAATTCTGATACATATAATTAGATCACTTTTTTATCATGCTTTTCACATCCTTTTCTTATATATATGCGTGTACATAATTTTATATAATAAAAATCCAGTTCTATAATCATAATGACCTGCAATATCCCATAGTTGAAGCTTGACTGTTTGGGTTTCTGACCATTTTAAGATTTTTAGAGCAAAATCTACGCCTACGGTGCCTTTATAATCTCTCTTGTAAGTGTCTTGCACGTAACGTTGAACGAACGAGGTTTTCCCGACTGTTGGGTCACCGATGATGATCACTTTGAATAGTTTTTCAGGCATGTCAGTTGAATCTGAAAAACATACAAAATTATTTAAATGTTCAATAAGTTCATGTTAATCCCTCCGTTCAATATATTTGTGCCTTTTTTTCCCCCATTGAAGATATACATAATGAGACATAATTTTTATATTACTCATTTTATTTATTTACGATGCAGTAGTTAAAAAAAAATACGATTGTTCATAAGTATCTTGCAATTTTTTTTTTTAATTATGTTACTTGCCTGGTAAAAACCTATTTAATCGATTACGACTATTGATTCCCATTTTGAAGAACTCCGTGTCACATAGAAACTTGTCAAATAATTTGGACCTTAAAAAAATTAAGAACGAAAACAAACGTCAAACCCACCTGCACACCTGTTGGGTTGCCGCCCACTTTTACCTCGTGACTCGTGACTGTTTATATCACGTGACTTCAGGAGTTTGACCTTGAGTTGAGAAAAGTTACGTAATATTTGAATTTTTTAAATATCTCTTTCTCCCTGGTATAATAAGCGTGTACAAATTTTAAAATAAGTAAATAATACGTAACCAAAATTGCCATAGTTTACTCGATACTAAAATTAGTCTTGTAAGTCTTGTAAATCTTGTTTATTTATTTCCTGGTTATATAATTGTCAACAAAATGTATGCAAAAAAAAAAAATAATAAATAAATAAAACGGGATGTTTTATATTACTGTATAACTTAACAATGGTAAGTTCATCATCATTGTTATCTAATTGAATATGAAAAAATAGCTATAAGCAGTAGACTGTAGTTACAATATTTTAGCAATAATTGAATGCTATACGTATTTAATGTTCTCTTGCTGGTTTATTCTTTATATTCCTTACTTATTTTCATTTTTGAAATATATTAGCAAATATGCCTTGCATTTCTTTATATAAGCTCATAATTATACATTTATATAATTTATAAATAATAAAAACAAAAACTCTTACCTTCAGTGTCAAAAAATTGAGTTTCACTCTCAGGATCACTGCCTTCCTCTAGTGGAGTTTTTGCAGGTGATTCTTCAAAACTTAAATGTGTTTGCTCCCAGAAATGTGACATAGGACGTTCCCCTCCAGATTTTGGCCAAAATTGTAACTGCTTTTTATTTTCGGACATGTCTTATTACAATTACAATTTATAATAAACATATCCACGAGTAGTTAATTTTGCCAGTCTATTTCAGATATAATATAATATTTCACTATTGTTAATTTCCGATGTCTTTGTTTTTATTGTTGCAGTATGATGTTATAATGTCTATATATGACACCAATTTACACTTAAAGAAAAAAATGGCAATGATTACTTTTTTTTAGGAAATAGTATTTTGTTAAAATTATTACTTTTCAGACTCCGATTTTATAAGTAGTTATGCATTTTTATGCAAAATAAACGAAGCCCGCAGTAAAAATTAAATCTTAACTTCACTACTGCACCTTGCCTTTATCGGTCTGCACAGAATGGTTGTCACTGGAAACTAAGAAGTCCTAGAAATCCTTAACTCCCTTTTACTGTAGGCTTTCACTTGGCAGGTTTCTTTAGCTATTCTCTGTCAAGTCTTGCATGTTAATTAGGTTAGGGAGTGAGACAGGAAAATAATAATCAAGTTGCAATAATAAATTTGCAATGAAGTATCATTGTGGTTACAAAAATAATAATAATAATTAATCCTACACAAAGTCTTGTAATAACCTATGTTGTCACTAAAGAAATTATTCTTCAACTGCAAACGAGATGTGGGGAGAAGTTTTCATAGAGAGACAGTCGCACCAGCAATCTAAATTGAAAACCAGTTTGTTGTATAACACTTCATTCTCTAGAAATTAAATATAAGACGAGGGAGCTATAGTCAGCTGACCTCTCTCGTTCTCTTTAATGTCAATTTATTCAAACAGGATAACCAATTGAGTAAATGTACGTAGTGCTATTTTTAGAATGCCACTATATTATATCGTCCATATATTTCTAAGTTAAACACAAATTTCTTCTCATTAGCATAATATATGTTTTGCTCTAAGTACTGTTAAATCGAAAGTTACATATAATTATACTATACGTGTTTGGAATGTAATTTCTTTCTTATGCCCTGTTCAGGCGGAGCAATATTTGAATTATGCAATGAATTTGCTTGAATGGAAATTTACTGGTTTCCAATGGAAAAACTTGCAAACAAATTTATTACGAAAATAATGTTCTATGGGAACATAAATTCACGTGATCAAAATGCATTAAAGAACATAAATATTTTCCCTACAACTTACTAGGCAAAGACACTAGATCTTCAAATCTTGTGTCAAACTGGCTATGATTGATTTATTGCTACTTTATTTATATTTTTTATCAATTATGAATGACTTTAAACCTTTTAAATGAAGGGATTTGTTTTGATACAAAATGCTGATTCTTTTTCTGTCTGTAATTTATCAAGATTCTTACGGACCATTGTGCATCCCGCACACTTTATGCAGGTCTGTGTTTTTATTTTACAACTCGATCTACAATAATTTTGTGATTGTAGTGTATAATATTAATTGAGTAAGTCTGTGTCTCATCTCAACATGTCATGTGTAAAGTAAATCAATTAATTTGACCAAATCGCGAAATGATTTTAGACTTTACGAGTTTGATGAAAAACCTGATGTGTGGACTTTTTTTGTATAAAATTTATATAAATTTATTTAAAAACAAAAATCATTAAATTTTAAAACAAAATACTAAATTATTATTATTCTACATTTTCCCTTCTATTTATTTTGTTTTATTATAAAAAGTTACAACTAAAGTAATTTTATTGCAATTGAGATAAACTTTGATACAGTAGATACTTGATATATAGATAGTTGATTTATTATATCAATTAAATTTACTAATCATTTCGGCAGTTAAAAGGCATGTTGGGTACTTACGTTTTATCGTTAAATTTTTTGGTTGAAATTATGTCAGAACAAAAACTTCTTAGGAACATAATTAACAAATCCTCATTATCCTTATTACATGATTTATTGTTATACTGTGTATTAACAATTAAAGAATATTAGGATTTTCTTAGTTAATAATGTATTCAATTGCATTTTTAAGTCATGCAATGATATAATTTATATAAATAAAATATTTTACATTCGAAGGGCTCACTGTCGGGTTGTGGTATTCAGGGTCGGACTGGGGTGAAAAGGCCTCGGCGGGGATCCTCCGAGAGGGACCTCATTTTTTGCAACCACGCCCCTTTTTTACCTTTTTTACCAGTTTGAGGGCCTCAAAACTGGGGGGGCCTCGGCGGGGATGCCGCGTAGCCCTTATGGCCAGTCCGACCCTGGTGGTATTTTCATTTTTACAAATAGTTATAGTTTGCTGCGCTCTTATTTTTTTATTTTTTATTATTTAAAAGCTGAGGTAATACACGTGTTGCTGTAGATTATATTTGATCAAAACTAGTGCCAAACAATAGCAGGAACAAAAAAGTTTTCACTGAGTTTTTAAGCATAACCGTTTGCTCGATCTGCTCGTTTGCTCGTCTGCACGATTTTGTCAAATTAGCGTTTTTTGATCCATTTCTGGTTTAGATGGTATAGTATGGCACCGTGCAACATATTATAATATCAACAATAAAGCAAGCTCTAAATTAGACTATTATCAGCGGCGTCTAATGCAAAACACTCTTCTTCTTCTTCTTTTTACTCTAATATAATTATATTATTGTTAGTATAATTTTTTAAATCATTATTGTTTATTCATCCCATTGCTCGACTATTACATTTATCTTATTATTGTAAAAAAAAAAAAAAATCATAAATAAAATTTAAAAAATGATTTTAGACTTAACTTTCAAACCATGGAAAACAAAATAGAAAGAAAAAATGAAACAGTTTTATTACATTATTCTTTCAAATTTTATTAAAGAAGTTTATCCCAAAAAGTTACAAAGTTACAGGGGAAAACACATACTGTGACAACATTAATGTTATGATTATTTACCATATAAAAGTTGTAGATATTAATTTCTAATTCATGTATCACTTTGACTTGTAATTTATTGTTATACAATTATTATAACTTATACAATAATTTTATACTCAATGCAGAGGACCAACCTGTATCTATAAACAATGTCGCAAAATATTCAAATAATTATATATATACAGGCTATAAAACCCTTTTGTATTTGATGGTAATCTCGTTAAGTTTTTAATTATAGATAAAATGGAATTAGACTTGACGAAAACGTTATACAGAACTAGAATTCATATTCGGATACAATGATAAACAGTTTTGCAATGACTTTAGCCGCAAATATTCCGTCATGATACAAATCCATAGTAAGATTTAGCTCAACTTGTTGAGGACCTTGGATGGATTTAACTAGAGATATAATGGCTTGATTTTTGGCAGGGCGTCGCATACGGAAATTTTCTTCTGTAGCTTTCGGTACGTCTTGCGGAGCACGCGCACTCACTATACCCAGGGTAAACAGGCAAGCAGATGATTCCCAGTACGGTCCACGCATTGTAAACAGGTCTAAATGACCCACAGGAGGAATTGTCATTTTAGAGACAAATGTAATATAATTGTATGAAAGAGTTTGTGGCATTTGTGTACATTCAATGTCTCCTTCTCTACAATATAAATTAGTCCGTTTACATCGACTGAAAGAGAGAAAAGTATTATTATTTTTATTTACTTGAAATTAAAAAGATCTTAATTGTACTGTAATAACATTTCTTATATGATCTCATTTTTTCTTACTTTTTGTGTTCCTGTTCTCGAATATAGTTTGGTGGACACTCAATTTTATTGCAGAAAAACGAACCACGAGTGTTGAGACAGACTTCATCTTGTCTACGACAAACGGTACCCGCAGAACATTCATCAATATCTAGCAGTAACAAAAAGTTAAAATATAATTAATATTAAAATTTCCATGGAATACGATGGTTACTTACCCATGCAAGTGCGAACATCGGATCCCATTCTGTAGCCTGATGGACAGCGACACTCGTAGCTACCTGGTGTATTAGCGCAGATCCCAACACACAAGTTGCGATCTTTGAATTCATCACATTCATCTATATCTCGACATGACCTATAAAATTTTTATCGAATTATATATATTTTATTATAACAATTAATTAGTAATATCTGGAACATAGTGATACAGTGATATTACTGATATTATTTTTAAAGTGCAATATCTTCTTTTATACGACAGTAAACATTCGTATAGTAACGTCATTTTGTCATGAAACAGAAAATTTTTAAATTTTACCAGTTATTCTATAAGTGATGTGAAAAACGACACATTCACATTGCTCAATAAGGATATTGTGTGTGTGTGTGTATGTACATATATATATATATATATATATATAAATACATACATAATTATATATATATATATATATATATATATATATATATATATATATATATATATATATATATATATATATATATATATACATATCTATATTATATAAATATAATATAAACATTGGAAGAATATTAAAATATTAAACATTCAATGGAAATAGCAAAAGTTACAGTGAGGATGTGCTGGAAATTACTAATGAACTAATGATTATATAGGATTTGGAAAAAAAAACATTTCTATAGAAGTTAGTAATATTTCTATGTTATAGTAATTATACAGTATAGTAATTAAATTTTTAGATTGATGGTTTAAAAACGTTGTTTTTTAAACGATTGTGAAATGTAACAATGTTTCTTTTAAACACCTATATCGAACAATAAATAAATAATTATTAAAAATAATAATATTTCATTACATAACATTTGTATTTTTTCATACGTTTTGTACTAACAATTCAATCCCCCGGCCACAACGACCGATTGGATTGAACAAAAAACTATGTATGTGTTTATGTATTATATAATATACATGTTGGCGTTTTATAATTTATTAAGAAAGCTCTCGTCATGCATAATTTATTCGTTTTAAAATAGTATGATTTGTATGTGTCCAAATCTCAACAATTGATGTGTGCTATTTTACTATTTTTACCTGCTGTCAGAGTCTAATACGAATCCAGAGTTACATGTACAGCGGTACGAGCCCCAGATATTAATACAGTTGTGCTGACACAGATTTGGCGTAGCGCATTCATCAATATCTGGAAATAAGCAAAAGTAATTCTGATTTTTACTATTTAGAAATTAATTTGAGTTTGAAGAGATAAATACAAAGTTTTTTATTATTATTTATTTTTATTTTAAAGTCCTGGTTGCATAGCTATTTGAATTGGGGTATTTTAAACGCACAAGAAGCATTTCATTTAATTTAAAGGAGGAAAACGCAATGCTGTTTTTATCAGATAAATTGAGTTGTTTCAATATGTAAAATTCTATTATACAGTATACGAGGTCACTAGGTTTGGCATATTGTTTCTTTGAAACTTTGAATTTGGAAGCAAAATAAAATCTAGTGCATATTGTATCCTCATATATCCTACCAACAAAGAGGGACAGAAAATATTGTATATATAGGATACATTAATGAGATAAACTAATTAAATACTTTTAAGGACATACAAAATAATATTGTTGATAAAAGAAGAAAATATAAAAGAAATACAAAAATAAAGGAAATATTATATATATATATATATATATATATATATATATATATATATATATATATATATATATATATATATATATATATTATATATATATAAATATATATATATATATATGTATATATATATATATATATATAAATAATATATAATACACAAAAAAACATATTCAGTGATTTTGAACTTAAAATATGAGTATACCTGAACAAATTTTGTCATCTTGATCGTGTTTGAACCCTTCCTTACAAACACAGCGATAAGAACCAGGAACATTTTGGCATTCAGAATTACTAGAACAGACCTTTCAAATTGTCACAGCTTTAGTACAGTAAAATTGTATTTTTTTTATATAAATAATAATTAGAATATTGCTTAAAATGTACGCATATATTATAAGAAAAACATCAAACAAATCCATAAATATAATTAAGTATTATAATCAAAGCGACGTTAAAATGCAAATAAATCATTTATCTTTGCTGAAAACGTCTTACTTGCAACTTTCCTCTAAAGAGCTGGCACTCGTCAATGTCAATGCATTGCTTATTGTTGTTGATAGAATAACCGGGCAGACACTGGCACACGTAGCTACCGGGTCGGTTGACACACTGTTGGTCTGGAGTGCACTGATGACTGCCGCGGCCACATTCATCAATATCTACAAGTTATATGCGCACTACTTTAATGCAGTCAGTTAAACATTTCTATTAAAGAACAACGAAGAAAGAATTCAAAAGAAATGACATTTTATGAGTCTTACATTATTTTTGAAAAAAGAAACACGAATAATGATGAATTTCTATGCGTATATAGCTCATTTGAAAAATAATAAAGTACTTCCATAAAAATACTTTCAATGAACTTAAAATACAATTATTGCAAAGACGGGAATCATAATATAAATGTAAATTATGATTTTTTGTCGTTCGTTAATATAAATATTTAGAAAGACATTGTGTGACTAACCCACGCACTGGCTTCCTTGAGAGTTCGCTTCATATCCTCTCCCACAGTCCAAGTTACTCTCACAAGAGAAGGAGCCAGGCTTGTTAACACATCTTTCATTCGATCGGCATGGATTCTGGTTGCACTCATTGGTATCTGCAAAGTTAAGGTAGCAGTAAAATAAAATAATGTTATCGATCACCAGGTGATATAAGCTGTCACTTACCAATACATTGTCCAAATTCATTAGATTCATATCCAGGAGAACAGCTTTCACGAGCGACGCATTCACCAGAGCTGGACAAATATTTGTTACCTTCACAACGCTTCCGTTGACAACGAAACGATCCTCGGGTATTTATGCATTGAAATTTTGGTCCTAAAGCTCTACAGTTGTCTGTTTTGAATGCGCATTCATCATCATCTAGATTGACAAATAATAATAAAACTAAAAATATACATTGCAAAATTATGTTAAATTAGTAGAAAATAGTCCAAGAAGAATAAATAAATAATGGTATGCAGAATTGACAAAATGGTTGTAGATCTCTCTCCTCTATCATTTAATTCGTTAATCTTCTAAGCTTATTTATAGGTATTATACATATAGTACATGTAAAAATTTGAATCTAATTATATTAAAACTAAAAACCTTATATTCATCGTTGAATGTACTGGCACTAATTGCTTTATTAAAGTCAATTAAAGTGACTTTACCAAAATAAAATATAGCTATTTAATGTCTGCTTTATCATCATTACTAACAATATTGGAAATTTATCCAACTTTAACTATGTATGAGCTCTGCTTTCAATAATTAAATTCTTGTGTTATAATTCAAATTTAAAACTTTAAAGAGTGTGCAAGATTTTGGCAAGGTTATTTTCTTTCTCAGTTTCAGTCTAGTGAGCGAACAGGTCAGGTGGGGATACGGTAAAACGAAAATAAATATAAAATTACTGATACTGTTATACAGTATAGCTTCAATAAAGTCATTGAAATACGATATAATGAGAAAGTTTTTTTGAAGATTTATTTGAAACTTACAACACATAATTTCTTATTAACATTTCAAAGAGACAATGTAATAAATTTTATCGCAAAAATATTATAATGACAAGTATTAATTTTAATTGATTTAGTATAAAGATTCGTTCTTTCTTTCAGACAACATAATTTTACATTATTAAAAATAAGAGTAAGAAATTTAGTTGACATATCTAGGCAGTTCATGTTCACAGTAACAAACAATAGAAGTTACAAGAAGCTAAGTATTGGTCTTGTCAAATTTGCTTTAATTAATGAAATTATTTTTTCCACTCAATTTATTTGCTACTAAAATTTTCACAATTTTCTCTATTGTATCTTGTGAAATAATAATCATTCTCATGTTTTTGTTGTTAAAAGTAAAAATAATACTAAGGAAGTATTGAGAGTGTAATTTAAATAAAGTTTATATATAGTAAATATTGGTGCTGTTATTTACATCATGCAGCAACACTTACAAAACCAGAAACATAATTTTTATTCATCGAACTATAATTATTAGCTTACCTTCACAGAAGCCTGTCTGTGCATTTAATGTATATCCTGTACCACAACTAGTAAATCGAATGCATTGATAAGAGCCAATTGTATTGTCACATCTTTGGCTTGCGTGACAGTCGTGACGATTGGCTTGACATTCATTGATATCTGAAATCGTCAAACACTCAATATTTTCTGAACTAATGTGTGATAAACTGCACAGGAACGATTGTCTTACCGACACATGCTCGAGTATCAGAGTCGAGCTCAAAGCCCCCTTTACAATTACACAAGTAACTACCAATCGTGTTTTCACATGACTGGTAACTGTCACAAGTTAATGGATCTTCATTACATTCGTCAATATCTACAGCAAGCAGGGAAAATCTGTTTTGTTAACACTTAAACACACTCACATATATTATGCCAATTCTAATAACATTAGTGTTTATACAAAAATCATAAATAATTATGAATCAAACAACACATAGAATTCTGGTTCATTTCAAATGTAAATAATATACTTTATTACAATGTAACATTGAAACGTAGTAAATATTGACATAATTATCAAAAAAAAAATTATTCAAAAACATCATGCAAATAATTTTACCAGTCAGTGCAAGTATCTGACCAAAATCATATATAGAATATATACTAATTAAGTAATTAATGCATTCCAACGTAACTAACAAAAACACTCCAAACTTTTACTTATGCATGAAATTAACTTTTTTTTTTGCTACTTTTCCTTACCCACACATTGACGTTGAGCGTGGAGGTAGGTGAAGCCTGGCTGGCATTCTACTTTTGGAGCTACTGTGACCCAACGTGGTGTACATTCGTATCCTCCAGGTTTGTTGACACACATTTCTGAGTCCAAGTTGCACAAGTGGCTTCCATCTTCGCACTCGTTCTTATCTGCAAGCAAAACTTTTTGTTTTATTATATATACCTTTTAAATTTTAAACAATAAAAATAGGTTGTTCGAGAATTATTGCCGAAATTTAACACTGACTTCACCATAAAGGTCTTTATCAAAATAAACTTGCTTGATTTTTTACATTTTTGAACATTTTTAAATCATTGCGATAAAAGTCAATCGATATATGTTTTCAAAAGGACGGTGCAAGTATCTGCACCCCCTCCCCTTTCCTCTGGGGACTTATCGTACTTGAATGCTTGGACCGTGCTTTCCCAGGCAGATGGATTGGACGAGGAGATTTCAAAGCGTGGCCAACAAGATCCCCTAACCTCTCACTTTCTAACTTTTTCCTATTCATGGGGATCCGTGAAGGACAAAGTTTATGCAACACCTGTTCCAAAGCTTAATGAGCTGAAGCGGAATGTCACAAAGGTCTTGGTGAATATCCCTCCCGAGAAAATGCAAATCGTTCGGCAAGAGATACAGGACCACCTAGACACATGCAGAGCTACAAACGGTGCTCACGTGTGTAACATAAAACCCTAAAAAAAATTATTTCTCGGGTTTAATTACTTACAATTGTTTTAGCTGTGTCGTCGTATAGAAATTGAGGTGAAAATAGAACATTATGTTAGTTTTATAATAACTTCCACACAAAAATGTTTCATTGTTTTTATTTTAAAATCTAAAATTGTGAAGAACTTTCTTTTGGTGTATAATAAAGTGCATACCTTATTGCATGATTGTGTAATAAATATTTGAAATCAGGCAATAATTCTCGGACACCTTGTACTATGTTATAGCAGTTAGAAGGTTTTTAAGTTTTTAACTATAAATTGTAATTTTTTCCTCTATCCTGAGAGAGATATGTGTTTCATTTTTATTACGTAAAACTAGTACTACGTAAGAAAAGTACTACAGTGTTAGAGATGAACTCCAACAGTAAGTCTATTGCCGTATGGAAATGTAATGTTCTCATGTATAATGTTCTTATGTAAAATAGGGTTGTGAAACCCTCACAACGTCTTAATGAAGTTTATTAATTATTATTATAATACATAAATGGCGTTCCATAAGGCAATGGATTTTTAAATTTATTTTTATCTCTTGTTCTCAGATATTATAAAGTCTAGCTGTCGTGCAGGCAGGAGTATAAAAATACATGGTCCTGCCTTGATGCAACTGGTTGAACTTGTAATCATAAAAAGTTGCATAAGCAGCAAGGCGTCAATATTTCACATAGCATTGACTCGTTTTAGAATTGTATACGTATTACCAGGGGTTCGGACCCGTCAAAAAAATTGTCGGGTCCGTGGACCCGGGTCTGGGACCCGTCCAAAAAAACTCGGGTCCGAAGACCCGCGTCCCCGTAATTTTTTTTTCGGGTCCGGGACCCGGGTCGAGACCTGTCAAAAATCTTCATCGGGTCCGGGTCCGGGTTTTCAATTAATTAATTATTTATTAAATAAGTTCAATAAGTAAGTGCCGATTAATTTTATATATATATATATAGAGTTTAAAAAAATTGCAGCAGGTTCAGAAAAGGATAGCAAAAGAATGCAAAAAATAATAATAATAATAAAAATAAATCAATGGTTTGATTTGCTACATCTTGTCAATTAGCCAAATAAGAAACTTAGTATTATTGCCTGTATATTCTCATTAATAAAATTAAAAAAAAAAAAAAAAAAAAAAAAAAAAAAAAAAAGATGCAGCTCCTACAAGCTTTTTAATTCAGGCGTAATTTTTTTTCTTTTGGAACATAATGTTTTTAACATAATTTTTGGTGTATTCTGAATTATTTCTGATAGGATATTTTTAATATATTGTGTCCCAAAGAAAAACAAATACATCCCTAAACTCTATTCCAAAAAATAAATTTAAATATAGACAGAAGTCAACTTTTATTATTATTATTTTTTTTAAGGTACCGAAAGTTAAATTTAGAAAGAATGTTTTACTGAAATTGCATAACCACCAGGATACTAGAGTAACTAGACTAAAACTTACTCTTAAGCATAGTTAAACAAATGAAAATAAAATAAAAAATCTTTCCAAATATTTAAATAAATTAAATGTTGTGTTGTATGCATGTATATGTTTCTGTAGCAAAAAAAAAAATAAATAAATAAATAAAAAATAATAATAAGAATATTTAAAAAAAAATATATTACTAAACAAATTTACTTTATATTTTATCATGTTTATGTACATTTTTTAATATTTCGATCAACATTTTTTTCAAACTTAACGAAAAGTCGGGTCCGGGTTTTTGAACCCGTATTTTTCAAATGTCGGGTCCGCGGACCCGGGTCCCGGACCCGTCCAAAAATTTTTGGGTCCGGGCCCCGTCTTAACAATTGTCGGGTCCATTGAGCTAGCATAATTATTGCGTATTTACTTTTTGTCCGTGTATATAAGTTTGTTTTTGCATCGTAATAATATATAAAATTGTATAATTAACTTACAGTTTAAAATTTTAATTATGTACATATTTTATTTTTACTTGTGTACTGTACAGTACAAAATAAGACACATTATTATAAGAGAAGAATTAATATACTGACCAACACAAGGGATGCTCCCAGAGCTGTGTTTGTAGCCTGCTGGACAAGGAGCTTGAGTGGTGGATGCAGGAGCAGCCACAGCGTGACACTCGTAGCCACCCACTGTGTTGAAGCACGTCTCTCCTGGAGGACACGACGCAGCCAACTCACACTCGTCAACGTCTGACACACGGAAAAACAAAGTATATATTTGCAGTAATTGTTTCAAATGTTAAAAACTCAATTAATAGCATTAAAAACAAGTATCTTCTTATAAAATAACACAATTTACATTAGGTTACATTTTTTTTTAAGTAAATGTTTTAATTTATTTCTGTTACCATATAGAAATGCTATGTATGTAAAGGTAGAAATAAGTTCTTTAAAGTTTATGTTTTGTAATGTAGTACAGTACATTAAAAAAAATGCATTTAAGTCCCAACTGTTGCAATTGTACTGTACATGAAGTTAGATTAAAATTAAATTAACATACAACTGATAAACAACTGATGTCTTACTCCTTCAATGAACAAATTAATCAATCATAAGTTAACTGTGCATATTAAATTTTAGTCTACACACTAAAAAGAAAGAACAAATTATTTGTGAGTAATAATATCAATAACCTTCAAGCAATTTGAATTGGTATGTTAAATTATGCAAGCATGATAGTGCGAAATAGAACCATTATGAATTATGAGTAAAAGTGATTAGTGTGTATACTTATGTTAGTGATACACAAAAGTATGAGCCATAATTGTATTTCATATATCATTTACAAATTTCTCTACAATAATAGTAGTAACCAAGTTACTAGAAGGAAATGGTTTCGTAAAAATGTAAGCAGAGTAAAGAGAAGAAATTTCTTTAACATTCGCATACTTCTTAATATATCTACCCTATTATATACATGTATATGATATGCATATTATTATCCTGTTATATTTTGCAGTTTAATACAAGACTTTAACATTTTAAAATGCAGTGATTCTACCTAATGCATCCATATTGTATAATCTCCGCATTATTCTATAGAAGTGCGTTCAAGTTTGATGATTATTATCTTTCATTATGTAATTATAATTATTACGTTATTAATGAGTCCTGTTAACCCAATTGTTCGCGAAGTGAATGCTTTACAGATGATAGGCACAATTTTTTAAATTAAAATAAAGTTTGTATCATTTATTCTTTAATTAAGAGAAAAAAGTTTTCCTATATATACATATATATATATATATATATATATATATATATATATATATATATATATATATATATATATATATATATATATATATATATATATATATATATATATATATATATATGGCAAGCAAAAAAAAAATCACAATATTTGTGTTTATTATAACAGTAGGATGCTTATACATTGAATTTATGTACACAAACAAATTTTTAGTGTAAAATAATTGCAACTGCCTTAAATCTACCTTAAGTGTATTTTGATTTAAGCTAAATTTACCTACGTAGCAATGAAAATTTACCTAAGGTAAAAAAAATCGATTTCCAACCCAGTGGTCTCGATTGGCTCGGCTTTTCTAATATGTGTTCAGTATTTGTATTGAGATCGCTTAAAACAACTTTTAAAAAGTTTTTTTTATTTTTTTATTTTTTTTTTTGTACAATAGATTGAATGCTTTTCTTCTTTTATTCATGTGGTGTTCTTGAAAGCTCATTCCGGCTAAGCGATTTTGCTATTTTAAAATGAGCGCAAAAGCAGTAGTTATTGAAGCATCTAAACATAATTTAATATTGAATGAAAAGAATAACAATTTCGTACCAACACAAATTCTTTCAGTAGGTTTAAAAAAGAATCCTTGGTCGCAAGCCACGTCGCATTCAAATCCTCCCTTGGTATTTCTGCAAAGCTCGAGTTGATGTTGACAACTATGAATGTTCTCCGCACACTCATCCACGTCTGCAGCACACCCAAGCCAAGCAAAAAACCACCATGCCCACCAAGTTACTAATTTCTTACTCACAGCTATTGATTATTGAAAAATCAGCACAACCTTATTTAAATTAGAAAAGAAAATCAAATGTCTAATCACCGACTCTACGTATTTTACATACGAGCGAGAGGTGCGTACATTGAAGTCAAATTTATTTGAACCATACAAAAGAAAATCTATATAATTTAAACATTGTCTCAAATGGAGAAAGGTTCTACGTTTGCGTATCAATTAACTGAAACATTCCTACAGTTTTTAAACTTGTTGCATATCAAGAGACAAAATCATTAAATAATATGAACATAAATTATAAAAGCCTATTGACATTTTCATGCAGAATAAATAGTAAACCAACACCGTCAAAATCACCATGAAATTGAAAAAAATCACAAGATATAAGGACTATAGAGTTCAGCACAAGTGCTGAGGAGCAGGTCAGTAAAGTAGAATTTGAATGGGATTAAACATACCTTCACAGGTTTGGTGTGTAGAGCTGTATTTATATCCTGCTGGACATTGGCGACTAGGTAGTTTGCCTTCACATATAAAACTTCCAACTGTATTGATGCAAAATTGTTTCTTAGCTCTGCAGTTGTCAAGTTCTTGGGTGCATTCATCAACATCTATATATAAAATTACGCAAGTTAAAAGTTATCCATCCATTACATATACCTCGATTATTTAATTGCTAGAAAATGTATATAATTTTTGTTACTCACCCACGCACTCAAGCGATTCTTCTTCAAATTTGTAACCAGCAGCGCAGCTACCTGCTGATCCGGCAGCACACGTGAAAGAACCAATTGTGTTTTTGCAAGTCGTATTTGGAGGACATTTGTGTAAGCGCAGCAGACATTCATCGATATCTGGAACACAATCACTTTTTTAATATTGCCTTCATTTTTTTTTATTTCAACTGACATTTGATTTCAATTACAATTTTAAAATAACTAAATTAATCATAATGTTATTATTTGTTGGATAATTTAAATACAAGGATCATTAATGGGTCCCATTCTTTTCTTAATTTATATTAATGACCTTCCGTTATGTGTAAATGACTCCGTACATCCAGTTGGATATGCGGATGGTTCTAATTTTAAAATAATAGGCTCAAATAATAACATTCTTAGTAATAATATTAAATCACTAATCTCAGAAGTTAAATATTATTTCAATCAAAATGGCTTAATATTAATATTAATAAATGCACACAAAACTAAGTTTCTCGGCATTATTATTAATGATAATTTAAGATGGTGTGAGCACATTGATTATATTTCTAAAAAACTTGCATCCACAATTTTTGCTATTAGAGAATTAAAACACGAAAGCCAGATTGATTGTTTAATTACTATGTATTATGCTAATTTTCACTGCCACATAAAATATGGGGTAACATGTTGGGGGAATTCTATTGATGCTATTAGAGTGTTTAAACTGCAAAAAAGGTAATTAGGATTATTAGTGGTACAAAATATAGAACAGAATGAAGAGAAATTTTCAAAATACTAACTATTCTTACCCTACCATGTGTATATATTCATATATAATAGTGCTTTCAAAGTCAAAAATAATTTGGAATTTTTTAAGAGTCATGAAATTCAGCATAGTCATAATACAAGGAATAACAAAGGCAGAAATTCAAAGTATCTATAAAAGAACGGACATTTACAATAGGGGTCATTTTTGTGGTTCTCTAAACATTTATAATAATCTGTCATCCATATTAAGAAAGGAACCAGATCAAATTATGTTTAAAAGAAACTTAAAAACATTTTTATTAAATAAACAATATTATCAGTCGATGAGTTTATTAACGACTCAGATAAGTAGTTATTTGAAGTATATATATTTTTTTGTGTTTAATGTGTATTGTATTATTTTTAAATTGTGTAATTGTTTCTGTGTATTGTTTATTGACTATCATTTCTATTTGCTTGTTGTTGTTTTTAAAGCAATAACCTGGACAGATGCATATTTTTATGTATTGTGTGTGTAGGATGAAAGAAATGAATAAAGAATTTTGAAACATAGGAAAACTTCTTTATGCACTCCGGCCTTCCATTACAAAAGTGCATTAATGAAAGTTAAACATTAAAATAGAGGTTTACACTCATGCAATATATTTTAAAAATAATATTAAAACTGCGAAACAACTTGCCATCACATAGTTTCGAAGTGAAATTTTGTTGATATCCAGTAGGACATCTTCCAATTTCTACGTCATTTCTTGACGCGTGACTGCTGAGAGATGGCATAGATGCAGAGCCTATAATATCACCTTTAATGTCATTAAACATGTTAATATTTAAAATAAAAAATATAGGATATTTTTCCGGATATTGTAAGATGATTTGAATTACCAACTGGTGCAACTTGTCCGGGTTCCAGAACTGCTCCGTCACTTGTGATGCAAAGATAACTGCCGATCTTATTACGACACGTTAAGGTATTGTACTGGCACACGTTATCTTCACTCGCACACTCATTGATATCTGAAATGAGAGGAATAATTTTAACACCTCTAGAAACAAATAATACACTTTTCCTCATTTTTAATATTAGTAGCAATTAATTGACGTACCCTCGCAAGTTCTGTTGTCTATGTTCAGTTGATAGCCTTGGTAACACGAACATTCAATTGCCACTCCCGTGTCCAAACAACGTTGACTGCAAGGATTGGTAATTGAACATCTGCAAAAAAGGAATGGCTTATCGTACGTGTTACAACAAACCTTATGAAATTAATGACTATAGTAGACAATGTTACCTATTTGGTAATTTTTCCTGTTGACATGTTTTTCTATCAGCCATCAATGCGAAACCTTCTCTGCACTCGCAAATGTACGAGCCAGGCACTGATATGCAAATGTCTGCACATAACTCACCGGGATACGTTTCACACAAGTTTTCTGAAAATTATCGGCCAAGAAACAATATATATTTATTATATTCATGTTATAAAGACGCAATTACAATATTTTATAAAATATATAAAAAGTATCGCAGGTTATATATTATTCAGTTGTTACAACAAGAAATGCTTCTGCATGCAAGGTACATTATTTTTATATGCAATAAATTTGATTGCATATGCAATCTCCATTAAAAACATGTCATTAAATTTGAATACAATCAAATTGACTGCACACTGCAAATATACTGCTCCGTACAAACACGATTTTAGAATAAAATTTGGCGTTATAATGAAACTTTTATTATTTTAATATATTATGTTAATATTAATAATTTTGAATTTTACATATAGATATAGAATAAGATTAATCTGTTACCAGTGGCAACTGCTGGCGGAGACAGTGGTGTGACGTTAGGTTGGGGGTTGAAATTGCGCGGACTCGTTAGTGGTCCTCGTTGCACATGCTCGATGGGCTGACGTGGTTGATGTGGCTCAGCCGTGTCACTATCACGGCAACAGCTCAAATAGCTTTCATCCCACGGTGAGCCAAATTGAAATGTGTGGAAAGAACAATCCATTGACATCGATGCTGATATCAGTCCGAGTTTGCATGCTTCACAGCAATCCTATTACAAAGTATAACAATGGAACAAAATATTTCATAATAACTCATTAGTGTAATTGAATTCTGACCTTGTGGAATTCACCTCCTGAACTTGTGGACAGTGTGCAATCGAGACCCGCACGTGCAGCCTCCTTCCCTGCGCTGCACTCGCGCTCCCTGCACCAACAGCAAGTTGAGCTTTTAGTATCTCAATTTTACTTGCGTCAGAAATATCAATGAATTGTTTAAAAATAAAACCAATTAAAGCAACGTTATGTACATTATTTAATCTTGTAAGTGGAAAATTTGTATAAATAAAATCCTTTATAGAACCAGAATCAAGTAATTATTCAATTAAATTTATACTATATGAAATATGAAGAAAAAAATATATAAGAAAACCGTACAGATAGCACACACCCACACACATAGACACACACGGTTTTTCCATCAAATCATACGTACTGTAAACACCCTACACCCACCAATGTGAGAAAATTATAATACATATGAGAGCAATATTATGAATGATGTAGATTATTCAGAATAATGAAACATGTTACAAAACATTAAAAAAATAAATAAAAATAAAGTCATTCGTAACGTCAGAAAAACAAAAAGTTGTAAAAGCTATTTTATTTTATTATATTATTATTTCATAAAAATGTTAAAAGCAAACAGTGAAAACTATAATTATATGCAAGTAAAATATAATGACAAATGCCTACTTTTTATTATAACTAAATTTGTGATTATGATTTCATCGAAATATTAAAATAACTATTATTTAGTCAACAAGAATTTGTTTTGTTGTATATTTAATAAATAATAATAAATGTAAAAAGGTCAGAAATCTGTCTACAAGTTCTCTCTCTCTCTCTCTCTCTCTCTCTCTCTCTCTCTCTCTCTCTCTCTCTCTCTCTCTCTCTCTCTCTCTCTCTCTCTCTTTCTTCTGTGATACAGTTTTTTGAAATGTGAAATTGAAGTATAAACAAATACGATGCACATGTTTCTTTGTTGAGGCAGCTTTTGTTTTAAGTGAGGGGTACATGTGGTCGAAAACACATGTAAAGAATGTATGTATGTACAGTATAAAGAAGAGCAAAAGAACTGTTTATTGAGACCTGTGCGTTCGTAGACAGCAGATTTCTACTGCAGACAGACACACGCCCAACTGCTCCGCAGCGATGCCCACCACGGGGGTGGTGAAGTTACTACTACTGCAGCGCAATTCTTCTTTGCCCCAATTTGCGCCTAGGGAGCAGCAACGATTCAAAGTGGGCTCCAAGTTACCTGAAATAATACACTTAATTTACTTTTCAATTTTAAGTCACATTGTTGGAGAAAGGTTGAACACAGGGAATGAATTGATAATTTTCGGAATAATAAATATTCAATATTGAAAATTTCAAAACCTATAAACTAAATAACAGCTTCCCTTGATCAATTACTTCCTTTCATGTAGCATTATTTATTCTTTCACAAGGCAATACAAATAATTTTAATGCCTTTTTACTAACAAAAATGTTTAAAATAATGCGTAAAAGAACAAATGTGTATCTTCTTGCTTTACAACTTGGAACATTTGTTGACGACAATTATGTTATTTTAAGTATTATTCAATTAAATACCTCCATATATGATACGTCATAAAAAAAAGAAAAAAAAAATGCAGATATAGGCATAAGGGAAAAAAAGAAGAAGCAGAAGAGAAGTAACGCAGTGCGTCACGTAGGCTTAATTGAGTGTCACCTTGCAGCCTTGCACCCTAACCTTGATGTTAGTTAAGTGCTCGCAGAGACACGCCGCACTGATGTCACGCACTGTAGAGGTCAATCTGCATTATTTACAGAGCATCAAGTCTGGGCTGAGCATAAAATGTACGAATGGTTACAATTGGTTTAATTATTGTATACAACGTACTGTTGGCAAATAATAAATTTTACCTATATGTATATGTATAATATAAAAATAATTAATTTAACTAAACAATATTTAATGAAATTTTTTTTAATGAAAATCATTGTAAAAAAATAAAATATAGTATGTTTCAATAAATCTAAATTCTATCCATTGAGTACGGTTTAAAAATAAAGTCTGGTAATTTTTCTTTTTCGTCTTTTTATGAATATTGGAAGACTCATATTTTTATTAAGAAATAAAAATAAAAATTATTTAACGAAATATGAACGTTTATTATATCGTGGAAATAGGATAAGCCACTCACAGAAGTATAAAAATATAATTCTTCATACTGTTTCGTCCTCCAGTTCATTTATGCTATATCTACTACTATTTATGCTATAAATATATAAATATGAAGAGTCAATAACATGTTATGATTTATTTTGTATAGGGACCTGCATACATATATACTATACATATTACTATATTATTATTAGATTTTACTATTGTACGAATATTACAGAAGTGCATAGAATCGAATAAGTCAAAATACATGCATAGTCAAATTTCTTTATTTTCTACAAATTACACCTGTGGATTGAAACAGGATTGTATAGGTGATCAGAAAATATTTACAATATTATTTCATATGTACATTTTCGTTTTTTATGTACAATTATAACAGATGTATATTATAAAATTAGAAAATATAATAAATTATAAATTATATAAAAAAAAGAAGTTTTTAGTTTGTAGCATTTTAATTCTAAATTAATTAATAAATAATTTAATTTAGCATTTTTATCTTAATTCATTCAAATATATTTTGCGCACATATTTTAATTTATAATTTTTTAATTCTGATTTAAATGCAGTAATAACGCGCTTCACGCACCACTTATATGAGGAAGTAATTTTAATAGTATATTATTATAAGCCTCATTCCTTCCAGAGGAGTTGTTTTTCTAACTGTATGTATAAACTTATTCTTTCCACTCTTGGTTTCATTTCACCCCAAGTTGATAATAAACAAAACAAAAAAGTTATTTTCAGTGTAAGTTAAACATTTTTTTTATGTATTGAAGGGATAAAATAATCATCTCCGAAGACGCACGCCAGTGGTAAGGTTGTGTTGTATTTCATTGTACCCGAAAACAGTACAATTTGTTACTTAAATCCAACCAATGGTTATAATAATTATTCACGATAATGTAATGTGTGTGAAAGGTGTTACAATGCCGGTGTTTCCGGTAGTACAACATCCAATAATAACAAGCTTATACGACAGCGAGAATGCACGTATAGTAAAAGGGGCTCGTGCGGTGGATGTTGGCGCAAACAAATTGTGTAAATAGTCGACTTAAGGTTACTTCCTATATACCTGACTGCTTCTTCAAGATAATACTAAGCACATTTTAGGGAAGTAGGAAAACATTGAGATGATAATTAATAAGAAATAGACAAGCAACATTGCCACTGTGGACATTTTCCTAATGAGTACGACAGAGCATTACAGCTTATTGCTTATATGCATCCATTATTAGTCTGAAATACAAGATTCAATACATAACATAAAAATAGCCTTGAAATAAATAAAAAAGCAATGAAAATATTAACTACAAAATGTAAATCATAAATTAAAAATTGAATATGTTCGTTCAGGGGATAAAATAAAAATTTACGTGGCGATAAAAAATAATAATAATATTAAAAAGAAAGAAAAAAAAAAAAAAAAAAAAAAAAAAAAAAACTTAAAATTTTCATACAATATTTTCTTGATGAAAATTATATGACAACAAAGTTTGAATCCTCTAAATAGAGATACGGATATCAAAATTGAAAATTATGATTACTTACCAATTTTTAAAGTTAAATTGGCATTTCCAAAGAAATTAAATAATTGTGTATCGTTCAATCTAAGTAAACTATTTGCTTACCTACACTTACTGTTGCCACATAATTATAATTGAGATACTCATATAATAATATATTATTATTTCATTTCTTTTTATGTAATCTTGCGTTTGAAATGCGCACACAAATTGCTTATTGACAAGTTCAAATTATTTGACGTACCTTGGATGACCACAATATGAAGGAACAAGATGAGAACTGATAAGATGTATGAGACTTTGACTTGATTATTGTGACTTGATGACAATGAATCCATGGTCCTGTACCTTCGAGAACTCCGCAGCATCTTCGGCGATCGCAGATCTTCCCGGACTTGGGGTGTCTTCTTATTGTTATCTCGGTCCGTTTCGGTATCGTTCGTTCGTCGTCGGATACGCAAAACATTTAACATTTTTAAGAATATATTAAATTTAATTTTTAGAATTTTTTATAGGTGTCTATATAAAGTTTTATTTGCCGTGGTGTAGGTATACAATTTAAAATTATCCACAATAAAGGTATAAGAATTTTAATTGATAACCTCACATGCAAATTAATATGTATACATATTAATTAATGGGATAAAAGTAAGTTGTTGTTTTCAATGATTCAATTTGATTAAAAATATTCCCACATGATTTTCTTTAACAACTAAATGCATAAATAATTAAATAATCCTAATTATTATCACCTGGACATTTTGACATGGTCACCTAATGTTGAAACTCTTCTTTTGTAAAAATGAACCAGATTTTTTAAAAATAAAACATTGGGTATACATTTTTCATACATTTTCGGTGCCTTAAACCAAGGTACAGAAAGTCCTCGATTAGAGCTGTGTATAGAGAAAAGAACGGTGAAAAAATATATAATAATATGACGATAAAAGAGTAGTAGTAAAATGTAACTGATGTCATAAATTATTATTACACTTATATATAATATATATAAGTGTGGCTATATGCCTTCTAATTATCATAAGAGCGCAATGATAACTATTATGCATGGTACTTGTAAGTGCAAACGAGTAATGTGTATTATGCGCAGTTTTATTACACCAGCTCCCTTGAGAGTTAAAATTTCAGCCAGACAAATTTTATTTGCTGCACAGTGCACAACTTTCTGCATTTCACATCTTTGCAGAATTATTTTGATCATGTTTGCTTAAGTATACATATAGACCTCTATATATAAATAGCAACGTGTGTAAACTGTAAAGATTTAAATTTGAATTAATTAATAAAAGCAAATAAGTTAGAGTAGAACGTTGCACTAAATTAATGTAAAATTTTACTTGTAATAACTATAGAGCTTATGTTATCAAAAGTAATTGTATGTATAGTGCATACAAAACAAGAAAAAAAATGTGGTGTATGTTTCGAATAGTGGTTAATAGGGTTTGATACCAAAAAATCAAAAGATTTATCAGTAAACAATATTTTTCCATTTTTATGTGTAAATTAAACGGAGGCATTCACATTTGTTTATAATACCGTAGCGAGAATAAATAAACACAAAATCTAATACGTCGTATTATATAACAATACAGCTTGCTCCTTTGTATAATCTTAATAAATTACTATTATGTAAGTATATGTATGTGTGTGTGTGTGTGTATATGTATATATATATATATATATATATATATATATATATATATATATATATATATATATATATATATATATATATATATTCGATCAATAAAAATATGACGCGTTAATCAATTAACACTTTATTATTTGATTTGTTATTTCTCTTGTGTAATATATTATATGATGATTAGGTGTAATTGATGCGAAAGAGTTTGGTTAGGTCAAATGGTTAACAGTCCATGTGCTAGTGGCGAAGCGTAACCAGGATTTCATGATGGTTCATTAGAAGGTGAGAAGTATCATGCACGCATGTGAGGGTGGTGCAGAGGCATGCGCTTTTTTTTTTTTCTTTTTAATTGATCAATTGATGTCAAAATACGCTATTTTAATGCATTTAAAAAGCAATCTATCATTTCATATTTAATTATTTATTTAAATTTCAAAGCCATAGTTTTAAGCTCAAAATATTATTAGCTGGTTTTAAATTGCAGAAATATATGAAAATGACTTGAATTTTCATTGATATAATAAATAATTAAATATATTAATTAAAGACATAAATAATTAAATACATGTACACAAAAGAAAACTCCTTTCAATTAATGTATACCTTACCAAGGTTTACATGTGAGACCTTACCATCACATTATTCAACATAGTCTTATTAATTTTCAACTCAGACTTTATTTGATCACGCGATCACTAAAAGCGCATTAAAAAAAATTAGACCCCGCAATATGTAAGACTTACCAGTTAACATTTGATATCGTATCCAAATTAACTACATTTTCTCTACAAAATAGTTCATGTTTTAACAAATAATTCATATTTTCAAGAATATATAAGTTAATTTTAGGTTATAAGGATAAAATAAATTTTATTATATAGCATTACATCCTAAGATAAAAAAAAAAAAAAAAAAAAAAAAAAAATTGAGCCACTGGAAGTATTTCAAACGAATTTTTTTTTAAGTTACAACGAGAGGCGATAAAAATTTCCTGCCAATACTTACGAACGCAATAGTTTTATCTTAATGTAATAGGAAGTGCAAAATATCATTTTTCATTGCAAAAATATAAAACTGCCTAAACTGCGTAAAACTTAACAGGAGTGGGTCTATAGATCTTTCTTGATACGCCCCTGGCTGGTGGTGTTACGCCAGAATAAAATTTTGATAGCTCCATACTCCATACCATACCTTCGTGCGATGATGAATTGATTGATTCATGTTAGTTTTTAACTGGTCCGATACTCCCTATTATATATGCACAACATGCACATGAGTTGCGGATCACATGCATACAGTATATTACATTTCGAGATGGCGTTAAATATAGTCAGTCAATGCTTCTCCTTGAGATGTAAGCCATCTTGTCTAACTGGGCAAAACAGTAACTTAATTATGACAGAGTCCAAGCCGAAGACGTTTACGTTCAAGTTCCGCGAAAAAATTGCAAGCCCCAGACGATTCCTATACCGCATCCATTTTCACTTTACTCTACCACGGCTCATTGGCCATGTGTCGTCCGCTCCATGTGGTGAATTACAATAAAATGGATTGCACGATGTAGCCGATGCCTGGTATAGTAACAATTTAATGGAAAACAAAGACAATAGACTCACAAGGATTAGAGGTTAAAGGGAAGACTAAAAAGCAAGAAAATTCATGACAAAATATAAGCTTTGATATAGGCACCGGCGTTTATTCCGATGCATATTTGTCGTCATCTTTCTCGAAAACCTCAGAAGTCAGTACCATCGTGTGTCAAGCTGCACAACACATACACTGAATTATGGCAAAGGTCGTGCTGCCTGCTGTATGTCACCATCAACACAATATGGATTCAATTACAATTAGCCATGCATACATGAGCGAACTTTTTTCTACCATGATTTTACTCGAACGTGATTTTTCTCAACTTTCTCCCAAAATACTCAAAACAATATATCAACATACTACAAACACTCGTGGTAAATTAAATATCAACTTTAAACCTTGCATAACATCTTCTTTCTTTTTAAAACTTCTAATTTAATTCTGATTTAAACAATAAAATAATGAATTCAACAAAATGATTTATTTTTAATTGCTTTGCAACTACCTACCTACCTATGTATATATATATATATATATATATATATATATATATATATATATATATATATATATATATATATATATATATATATATATATACTGTATAATATATACATAATAATATAATATATAAGATTTTCATTTATTTATTGTGTTTATTTAGTCTTTCACTCGCTCTCACTTACTCATTTTTTAAATTTTATTTATCATACTCTTCGTATTTAGTCTCATAGTAAGATACTATCTGAAAACATCATATAAGAATGGTTTTAACACTATCTTTTATCATGTTTAATATAAATTTATATTTTCTCAAATTTCAAACTCAATTTCTAATTTCACTTTTCACATTAAAAAAAATAATAAAATAAAGAGAGAGAGAGAGAGAGAGAGAGAGAGATGCAGTCATTAAAATTTTCAATTGTTGTTTACTTTGCTAAATTTATAAAATGATTCAAATTGAGTACTTCTATTATTGTAAAATACGTTGGAAATACCCATGATTTTCAAAAAGAATAAAACACGGCTGTCTTGGCACTTATAATCATATTTATTCCGTAATCAGCATGGACAGAATGAAAAATGATTTTACATAAAGTTAATTAAATATAAAAATTGGTTATAAGTCACATTAAAATATAGTACAATTTATGTAGTACACATGGTACGATATAAAATTTTACGCATAATATTTTTTGAAAAGTGTTTTTGTAATGTTAGTACGTACAATGAGTTAATCAATAAGTACATTTCATAAAATACAGTCTTGTAGTCGATAATTGGAATTCACTAACGATACTTGCAAGTGGTTATATAGACATAATATATAGCATAATAGATTACCGAAAGATTCGAAAAAAGTGACGTTATTTAATATTGATTAACAAATGTTGACACAATAATCGTGACATTCGTTAACGATAACTAAAGCCCAATTTTCAGATCATAAATTCAAGAAATATAAAAAGCTTAAAAAAAATAATAAACGTGCATTTTTTTTAAAGCCATCATTTAAAGCAAAACTATATAACTTATCGGATCGTCACGGAAATTTATATATCGACTACAATACTGATTAGCATTATAATACGTACACCAAATAAATAGAATTAAAACAACGAAATGATAATATGCTATACATTATATAAATACAAGTTTGTGTCTGTGTACATGTGCGTGAGAGAAAAAGAGAGAGAGATGGAGAGAGAGAGAGAGAGAGAGAGAGAGACGCGTTAAAATTATATGATACAAAATAATAATAATAATAAAATAAAAAAAACATAGGCACGTATTTCTAAAATTTTTAAGAGTCTCTATTCTCTCTGCATGCATAAATTGCATTTACGTGAACATGCTGCCACGTGTCCGATTAGCTGAACTTATTTAAATAGAATCGGAATAACAATTATTTGATTTTCAACTATTCTATAGTTCTTGCGTGACAATTAAGCACTACGTTTTAGATTTCAATTTCAATTTTTTTTTCGACAGTAGTCTATTTAGTTGCATAAAGTAATTCACATTGTAAAGCACCAATTAATGGTCACACTTTTAGCTGCGTAGCTGTTAAGCTGCAATAATGGAAATATGAAATCGTTTTTGCTGCCAGTTTTTCCCGAAAATTAAATTATCACAAGTCAGGAAATATATTAAACTATCTAAACTTTTAACTAACTATACTTCAGCTACATCAAGGCACTGTAGCGCCATTGTGTGATGTTTATAATATTGGTTTGTTACAGTAAAATGATCTGCTATAGATTAATTATTAGAGTAGATCACTCATATACCCCTTCAGTGACAGAATCAAGATTAATTTTCAGAGTCTTAAAAAATCAGATTATAAATACACACAGATTCACTCACAGACGCAGAAACAGACACACGCATATATATATATATATATATATATATATATATATATATATATATATATATATATATATATATATATATATATATATATATATATATACACACACACACACACACATACAACACTTAGTATTTAAAAGTATTTATTTAATTTTTATAAATTGTTGAAATTTAAAATTTTGTACCCAGTCTGTAAAGACTTAAATCACAAAATATAGATAAACTAAATTTCTTTGGTGATTACCTTAATTATGTTGCTTACTGATTTTGCCTGCCTGTCATAGTCCGTATTTACCTATAAAGACAATGTGAATGATAACATATTATTATATTACATGCAACCTGATCTATAAGATATCACAATTTCAGGTTGTTGCAAAAATATATTTATATATATATTTTGGTGAAATCACCACAAACAATTTGTATTTAAAATAAATGAATAACTGCAGAATAAAATTTTTATGGTGTTTACAAAAATAGCATAATATATAATATATTATTTATATTGCTTGAAAAGATAAAATTTCACTCATTATAGTGCTAATTATTACTTTAACAAAATAAAGATATTGAAATAGGTGATTGTTGAAATGTAAGAATAATAACTAGAGACCGAATGTTTAGGTGAAACTAGTGGCTGCGCCTGCAAAAATAGTAAGTTATTTACCTGTATCACAACCTACTGTCATTTTACATATAAATATTATTTCTAAACTTCTAGCAGTGAAGTACCAATTTTTTATAAACACACAGTAGATTGTGAAGCAGAAAGCCTAACTATGAAGCTTGCTGGCGTAATTGTAATTTTCACCAAAAAAATCTGGTCTTTGATAAAAACTAATTTAAGTCTGTCCGTTTCAAAACTAAACTTGCGACTTTGTTATATATTTGAAAGACAAAATAGTGTAAATTGAAAAAAAGTCAAAAGTCCGGTTTTACAAACGACGGTTCATAATATATGTTAAGTACAAAATATTCACTGGAGCTGCAGTGCTATTTAATTTAATTGATGAATTGAAATATAATATGTAGAATTGAAAATAAAAAATATCAACACACCTAAAATATTACATCTATCTATAAGCATAAAATGTAACAGCTGCTTTGCTTTATTAGTAAGAAAAAAAATTATAATATCTTAAAAATAGTTGCCAATAGTTGCAATTAAAAAAAAAAACTAAGAAAAACTCTGAAAATAAATACAGTACTATTGAAGAACAAAAAGATTAAAAATAATAATAATAAAAGGAGGGGGGGTGGAAAGTAAAATACATGAGTAATCAGCAAAATAGGTACACAGTAAAGTTAACAATCACTTGGCAATAATCTGTGATGTCCTAAATTTTTCACTGCACTCACAGAATTGCTGTCCTGCTTATTGAGTGGCGGTCTGCCTCGCCGTGCAGTTGGTCGCAATGGTCGCTGCACGGCCGTTACATTATCCACGCTGATCGAAACACTCACCCAGCGTCCCTGACGGAGATGCACCTTGAGATGCTTGGATAGGTGATCCGAGCGTGCGAAACGTTTTTCACACATTTCACAATGATATGGCTTGTCTCCCGAATGCGAGCGACGATGCCGGGCCAGCTCGTCAGAACGTGAAAATCGCCACGTGCAATTGGGCCATGTACAAGGAAAAGGTTTCTCCCCAGTATGACGGCGTAAGTGTGCTTTTAAATGAGATGACTTTGCGTATGATTTCGTACAATCAGCAAATGAGCAGGTGAACAATTTTTCCTCTGTTTTCAAATTACGAGAGGAATCACTAATATCATCATTAACAAGGCGTCGTTGTTTAACCCTCTGTTGATGGGGATTAAAATTGCTGCTTCTATTGATGCAATTATATTGAACTTTGTTAGTGTAATCGTGCATAGCCAAAGCTGAGTTCACAGATGGAATAGGAATCACTGAGTTTACGTCTTGCTGGGCTTGTTGATTGCTAAGAGAATCCAAGTTGACACCCAAGACAACTAATGGCTCATTTAGACTATCTACCATATCGGGTATATAGTTGAAGTCTGCGGGTTTGGGGAACTGCAATGCCTGGCTAATTTCGTGCAGATAGTTGTTGCAGTGTGGAGTGCAAAGGGCCGTGCGCTCAGGAAGGTTCGATGAGCAAGTGATTGTAGGCGGTTCAGCAGCACCATCATTATGTAGTAGATTTTCAAACTCACTGTCTAGGCTGCCTAAATCAGTCACTCCTTAAACAAACAAATAATGTGCACCTGTGAATTTCAAAAGCAGTTCTGTACCTGAATGTCATTTACAATGAATTCTTTATAGTCCAAAAATATTTACATAAATAGCAAAACAAAAATAGCAAATATATACCAATCACAATTTATTTATTTATTTATTATTTTTTTGCTTATACTATGAAATATAATAATCATGCATGCTAATTTTGTTGTTTCCATGCTAAAGAAAGAAGTTTCGCAACAAATATTACGGTATGAGTATTTCAGGAACAGGAACCGGTTCCTGGAACCGCTCAGAACCACTCTTTACGAAGCAGTTCCAAAAACCGGTTCTTAAAAACTGCTTTTTTGGAAGCGGTTCTCAAAAAAATATTTATTTTTAATGATCTCTCTAATTATTACGAAATAAATCAGTTGCAAACTCGTCGACGAGCCCTTCAAAAATTGCACTATGATTGCATTAATTTTTCACTTGCAAAATGCATATTTTAATTTTTACGCATGCAGGATGCATTCAAAAACAAACATTACATTTGTTATTGACATAATTTGAATTATTATTAAAAATATGATAACTTATATTATTTCCTTTTTTAGTGGTTAATATTATTAATTATTTTACAAGAACAAGAACCGGTTCCCGGAACCACTCAGAAACACTTTTTTTAAGCGGTTCTGGGAACCGTTTCTTAAGTACCACGCTTTGAGAACCAGTTTTTAAGAACTGCATGTCTCGGAACCATGATATTTAAGAAGCGCAAATATTAGAGATGGTTCCGGTCCCTGCTCTATTTTGCCTATCTGTTCTCATATAAATCTAAATATTATTTACTGGAGAACTGATCGGAATACTATTTAACGTATTTTCAAATTACAACGGCGTGCTATTATAGAGCTATAATTTTTGTAGATGCATATAATATACTGTAGTACTTGTCAAAATTAGTTCAAAACTTGAGAATTATTAACGGTGTCTACTGTCTATTATTTTCATATATATACAATTATATCATGTATGATAGGAAATATCCTGAAATACATCAAAATAATATTGACTTTCACAATTAATTGCTTATGAACTTGGATTTTTAGGTGAGAATGCACCTTCAAAAATTGTAAGTTTTGCACCTGCATCACAACCTATATTTTGAGTTTACAAAATTAATATTTTTATGCTTTTAGCAGTGAAATACCAACAGTGAGGCAAAAAGCTTATCAAACTTGCAGGCGTATTTGTAATTTTTACCAAAAATGCCGATCTCCTTTTATAATACTAGGAATAAAAATAAAGTATAGTTATACCTAATCAAATCATGATTCAAAAGTTCTCTGGAGAGAAGTCCGTATTAGTGTAAAAGTGTGTATGGTGCCTATCATCTTCAGTCCAATATACAATGAGTTGCACATCAAAAAAAGTGACAAAAAATCTTTGAACCATCGAAAAAAATAGAAAAAATAGAGATAAAAATATGACCATTGTGCCAGAAAAAAGCCAGTAAAATTTCGCGTTTTTTAGAGCTATTTTGAGCAATGTAGAGTAGGTAGGGGGTCCGTGAAAGTAAGAAAAAGCAAAAAAAAAAAAAAAAAAAAAAAAAAAAAATCGACAAAAGAGGCATATTTTTGTCATTCTGAGAGCCGCACAAAAACGTGGTTAAAATTTACGACACTGAAATATTGTTTAAAAGTGTCTGGGACTGAAGAGGCTATAGTGCTGTTGTTTACCCCTCACCCTGTACCTTTTTATTCATGTACTTTATTTTATTGACTGGGTGTACAAAATAAAAAATAAAAATAAATAAATAAGTAAATAAATAAGTAAATAAATAAATAAATAAATAAATAAATAAATAAATAAATAAATAAATAAATAAATAAATAAATAAATAAATAAATAAATAAATAAATAAATAAATAAATAAATAAATAAATAAATAAATAAATAAATAAACAAATAAATAAATATATATATATATATATATATATATATATATATATATATATATATATATATATATATATATATATATATATATATAAATAATTCCTTATTTTTAAATCGTAAAAAAAAATGTTGATATTCTTTGAATATTCTAGTGTTTAAAGTTATTTTAATGAAAATACATACTAAAATTGTAAATTTAAAACCTTTTGAATTAATTAAATCTGAAACTCTGTAAAGAACTCTTGATGTTATTGAGCTGTAAACATTTGTAATATTTAAATTGTATGTTTAATTTAGAGTTTAAAAAATTGACAAGACGAAGTTAACATATTGTAATATACAATATGAAGTGCGATGTTACTGTAAACTAGCAATGTCTGATAAAATAAATAAATGTAAATATATTGTGCAAATAGTTCGGAGAAAAGCTAGAAATATGATATTTGCATAGATTAGTTTAATAGCATTAATGTGATCAAGTTACATTAGCCGGTGGTCGATTTATAACGCATGACTTATTATTGATTTTTTTTTATCCTAGACGTTACAAATGCAAATTCAGCAAATAACGTAGAGCCTCTGGAGTCCGATCGTATATAATTCTAGGAAGATATTTATATATGATTACTTTTTTTTATCACACTGAAATATCATTTATGTTTCTTTGTCTTTTTTATTTATTTTATAATTATTATTTCGTCTGTATAAAATTTTATACTACAAAATAATAATAATAATAAAATAAAAAAAATCAGGCGTTTCTTAATTTGTTTAATAATATTGCATTATCGAAAACAATATTTTTGCAACATAATATTCAAATTGTTCAAAAACCAACAAAATAATCTGAAACCTTTGTAAAAATGTATAAGAGCGCAGCATGACGGGTCATGTAAAAATAGGAGGTGATTTTAGTTTTTGATTTGATGCGTGCATCCACTGACTGCACAATCTGCAATCCTTGTATTCCAATTCAATTTTTTTATTCCTACCTTATATATTTATTGGTGTAAACAAGATCTTAAAATGACATTTCAATAATATAGTTTTGAAATAATTTTTCAAAAATGTCACATGTTATGAGTATAATGTGTACTTTAAGAGTAGGCCCTATAAAAATGTTCAGTTAAAAAAAAAATAAATAATAAAAAAACTCTTAATCTAATGTTACAAAATTAACTTGACACTTTTTAGTAACTAAAACTTGTCAACTGTTGACAAATATTCTGAAACAATTTAATGAATTTAATTGTATTGCTCGCAAATGAGATTTTAAAAGCATATCAAATGCAATAATAATAATAATAATTTTCATTGAGTTGAAGGATATGTATCGGCTGAAAAGTGTTGAAATTGTCCCTGTTGTGGTTTCTGTGAATGGTCTGGTTAACAAAGATTGGTTAAAAGCAAGAGAAAAGTTAAACCTCGGGGACAGGCATTTACGTGTCATGCAGAAAGCTGCAGTTCTTGGCACAGCTATAACATCGTGCGCAAAGTGCTTAGTTTGTGACCCCTCTATATATACCACCTGCAGTTTCTGACATAATTGGTACTGAATTATTCTCACCTTCACCTTGAATCAAGTAGGATTCCGGTATTGGTGTTACAGAAAAAGAAAGAAAAGAACTCATAATAATAATAAAAACTTAATCTAGTCATACTAATATGATGTTTGAAATTAGCATGTAATATAATACCTGTTTAAAAATCTCAGCTCTCAAAATCAGATAATTCTTCAAAATTAGCATTTTAAATAATTAATTGAGCTACATTAAGAAATGTACGTATCTATATATAAATGAATTACCATTTCCCTATTTAATTACCGTCTATATAGTTCTATTACAGACTATTTTGAATATTATTTACGCCATTGAGGAAGACCATTAATATTTTAGGAGGGATTTTATTACATATTCTGAAAGAGGGCATCGTCTTGAATCGATTAATGTGTGATTTTGTAATTTTTGAGTTCTTCAAGTTTTTTTAATTTTTTTTATTTTATTTTTTTTTAGTTTTTGAAAATAGCGATTGGACGTCACGGTCGGTAACTTTTGCGCACTTGCTCATGCAAAAGTTACCGATCGCAACGTCATATTAGGATTTTTATACATTAATTAAAAATGCTTGATGAACTAAAAAATTACAAATATATAATAAGTATATTTATCGATTCATGATTATTCTCTCTTTAGAATATACAATAAACAAATTATTAGTCTTCCTCATACTTAATTAACATATTCTCCTCCCTACTCCATACTCTTATAAATTCACTACGATTTTTTTCCCCCTCAATACTGTATGCTTACTTTGGATTGTACTGATTTTCAGGCTAAAATAGTTACATGTACAGTATAACAAATGCCAACCCATTCGCTTCATAAAAAAGTGTGTATAGTATACACTAAACACACATTTTTTTAACACAATATATTATAATAATCTAACCAAGGCAAAGCCTTACCGATCGGTTCAATTTTCGTTTTATTATTATTATTTTTTTTTTATTATATACCTTACAATATGCATAATGTGTCTCTAACATAATGAAATAAAGACATGAAGAAAAAAAGTAAATGAAGTATTATTATTTTTGACATTAACAAAATAAACAAAAGAAAGAATATTTATAAATTGTTCAAAAAAAAAAAAAAAAATATATGTTTCTTTTCATATTATTATTATTTATTAAAATTCTTTAAATTGGATGTAATTTGATTCCATAATTTAGGCAATAAGTATTTTTTTATCTTTCAGTGAATCTATTTACATAAACATGCTAAACATAGTTTAACATTTAAATTCTGTGCGGGGTCTTCTCATAAGACTTTCTTTACAACTATAGAGAATGTTTTTAATTGGTAAAATATTTTGTCACCATCGTGTGCGTACACAAGTGGGTACAAAGTGGCATGAATTAAGCTTTGTACTAGATTGTAATAAGGATAAAACTTTACTTAATAATAATACTAATATAAAAAGATAAAACACCTAAATTAAAAAAATAATATAATATAATAATTTATAGTAAAAATAATACGTAATATTACTAATATATTATATTTAAAAATTAATAAATAAAAATGACTATTATTGTAATACTATACACATATATATATATATATATATATATATATATATATATATATATATATATATATATATATATATATCAGTACATTTAATTTTAAAAATTAAAAAGCAATGTACAGTACTTTATGGCTTTATGCATCATCAATGTGTATCCTCTTAAGAAATTTATTTACCTTGATTCAATATATTCCAATCAATCCAGTTGACAGGGCTTTCAAAGGGGAAATCTTGGTCGTGGCAAAAATAAGTCTGCGTCGGCCACTCTGTTGCGTTACTAGGTCCCAAATTGTGAGACTCGAGAAGCATGAGTTCTGAGCCAAGCGCTGGTTCTGTGGATTGATAAGGTGTATCTATCTGTACTGGTGTCACCCCCATGCCAATAGGTTGTAAAATACTGCTGGCCACTGCTGCTGCATTTCCAATGCCTAACTCCTCATCAAACTTGCATGCCTCGGAGCCCAAGCCGGCCAGCAGCGAAGCCAAATGTTCCGCACCTAACTCTAAAAATTAAAAAAAAAAAAAAAAAATAGTTAGGCTCAGTCTTTAGACACAACGCCCAACACTCTTTACATGCACTTTATTTTAATTTATATAATGGTTAAATAATTAAACCCAGGAAATATCACATTTTTTAAAGTTTTAATAAATGAAACAACACTTATGACACAACACTTATCAAAATCAATTATTATTATTATGTTTTCGACCTCAATTAATCAATCTTTTCTTTTTTCTCTTTTTGCATCTTTTACTTTTCATGCCACTTAAATTTAAAATTCAAAGGTAATTAAACTGTTGAGAAATTAACAATTGATCTGAATTCAAGATGCAAGATTCGGTGCAAGTTCAAAAAATATGTTTTTGATTTATTTTTTATTACTATATATATATTAATTCACTTTACAAAACTCTTTGAAATATAATTTTATGACTTTTAGTTCCGCATTATGTATTCTTCAGCTATTCTCCAACCCACATTTTCAATTTCATATGACATAAAAAATGACATTGAAATAAATATGTATTTCAATTGCACAAATTGATTTAAAAAACACGTAATAAAAAACGAGAGCAACGCGTGATGATGAAACAATACGTTGACGAGTTAGCCACACATGTTTTGTTTTAAGAAATCGTTTGGAAAAAAGTGCAATATAATAATAGAATAGACGCTCATCAGTTCAATATCATCACTTCACTTCATTATATATTTGATTACATACACAAGCTTTTTAATTTTTATTCACCGGATATACAAATTAAAGAATGTCACATATGTCACACTTTATACTAAATCAATCAATATATTTTAGGAATTGAGAATATAAAATAAATTTTAAATCAAATAATAGTGAAAGTGATATGAAATAAAAATAAATTTTTAAATTTTATTTCTCACGATCACAAATTAAATTACAAATAATTTCCATCAGTAATATACAATGGTGTCATGCCATATAATAGTACATTGTTTCATTTAAATCCTTAAAACCCTTAAAATATTAAGCTATTATATTTATAAGAATGAAAAGTGGCTACGGTAATTCAAAAATAATAAATAAGATTACCTGGCATATTTGTGGAACCCCCGGCGTGTTGTAATATAATTAGGTAATTATAATTGCGGCTTGGACTGCGGATGACATATGACTGTACGGCTTTTGCGAGTGTTACTCGATCAACAGCACGAGCAACAGTAGCACCACCGAGTGCTCTGCTCCTCCTCTTCACCCCTTCTTCCTGTTGGCCACTGCAGATAAGTCCTGCTTCCAAGTCGACCACTTATCACATATGCAAGTGCCTGGCTCTGCTCTTTTCTGTGACTGTTGTATAGCCAGAAGCAGCAACCAAGCACGTACTGAACCAGCAATAATCTTTGTTGTGGATTATTGCTACCTCTTTTTAGCAGACGTAATGTGTTTTACATACATATCGCTTTGACACGTCTATCATATCAATAAGTAACTTATAGCACAACAGGACCTCCGTGCCTTCACATCCTCCCTTAATCTCCACAATGTTTTCATATTCACACCACTAAAACAAATCCTGCCTACTCGCTTCTCAGTTTACCCTCTTAATGCTAATCAATCATTATTTTTGGCAACTTGGGCTCTAGTGAACTGCAACTGTGATTTTGTGATGTACAATTTTATTGTTAGTATTTTTGAAATTACTTGTTATTAAATTTATTAACTATTTTTGTCACATAAAAATATACTATCATAAAATGCGGAACGATATGAATAATAAAAACAGAGATAGAAAAAAAAAATGGAGAAGACAAACTAATATCGAATATGAAGTGCAGCACTGCAACAAAAGTACAATGTTCTCTAATTATTATTTTCTATTAATGTTTTTATTATTACTATTTTATTTTTTTAAGGAGTATTTTTTGCATTTATGTTAGTAAAAAAATATATTATTTAAAATGTAATTAAATATTATTTTTACTTTTGTTGACTGCATAAATAAATAATAACATAATAATAAATAACTTAAATAATAAAACTCAACTGAAATTTTAGCAAAACATGCCAGATTTCTTTGAAAATGAATTAAAAGCACTAATGTAATATTAAGCACGCTCAACCAAGATGGAAATTTGAACTACTTCACGCTTGCTTTTTTTTTTTTAGATATGAAAAACATTGAAAAATCGGTACAAATATTAAATTATGGTAAATAATTAATTCTTAGTCAAGTGAACGGTAACCATAGAAAAACTCATATTATGGTATATATGTAGGGAAAAATCATGGATGGATTATCTCGTTTTCTTAAAGAGAAATTCACAAATTGTAATTGTAAACTGTCAGAAAAAAAGATTGAAGGCTCGTATCTCTGAAATTGAAAAGTGGGTCCTGTCCTTTTTAAATTATTATTTGAAACTCAGTGGTAACAATTACCACGTATGATAAAAAAAAAAAAAAAGTTTCATTGGCGATCAGATAGGAGAGAAAATATTTTTTTTTATTTTGTAATGAGAGTGAAATTTTAAATTTGCATATTATATAAGTTAAAATTTCGCATTAAGCCTCAAAATGTTTACATATTTGAAGTTGTCTTATCCTTAAAGTGAGTTCACCCTCTGCAACAATACTATGTTGGCATATAATTCTTGCATTAACAAAATATTTAAAAAAATATTTTGGTGGGGATAAATTTTTATGCCAACGTAGTTTTATATCATAGAGTTAACTAGTCATTGTGCAAAAATTCAGATTTTTCTAACTTTACAATTGCTGAAATCACTGCAGTAACTCTTTTGTAGTGTTTAAAATAGCAAACATGGCAATAATACTACATAAATAGGGACGAGACAATTTTTTATATTTTTTTTATGTTATGTACATATGTATAACGAACATTTTTTTTATTATTATATAGCATTATGCTAGTTTTGTTAATTTATCAAATCTTTGAAAACAAATCGAATATATCAAGCGTTTGTCTGAGAATTTGAATAATGTCAATAAGAGATCTTGGAGAATTGAGTTGACATTATTAAAAAATATATTCGTTTACTTTTTACCCTGTCAGAGCTGCATAGTTATGGAAATTCTGTTATTATTTCATATTATTACATTCAATCGGGCATCAAAGTGATAGACATATTATCTAGTTTTGTCTTATTTAAAATAATAATATTAAATAAACGTAACAATATTTTTATTTTGATTGTATGAGAAACAAATGAATAAATCTGAATTTTGAACTCCACTCCAATGCAGCACATGGTGAGTATATGGGCCGTCTGGGGAATACTACGGCAGGCAGCTACAGACAGACGCAACTATAGCTATCGTGTCAAAAGCACGAGTCAGTGTGAGTGATCAACTGCGTGCTTCTGTACGCTTGACAACCACCAATAATACCACTCGCATGATAGCTAACACACAATTCACTAATCGCGACATTGAGAAAAAACATAAATTAAATAAACAATTATATAAGTCTCAACAAAGTTAGTTACAATAATATTGCTATGTAGTATTAGATAGTGACTGTGAATTTTAAATCCTTTGTCATCCTGTAACAATAAAGACGTGGATATTAAATTATTTTCACATTATAATTACATTAATTACTAGAAAAGACTTTATCTACCGACGGTTGAGAGTATCTTTAATTTTTACTAATGTACTCCTAATATTTATAATTAAGTTTGACTGCTGTAAAATAGTTGCATATATTATGCAATAATATAATATGGATGTTCTACTTCCAGAAGTGAATTTTGTCTTTTTTGGTTTTCTAATTCAAGCCTCAAAATGAATTCTTCATGAAAACTATATTTTTTTCTTAATATTACTTAATGGAGGTTATCGGTTTAGCGCGCGGGGAGATGCGGGGAAAGCTAAGGGTCCCCTAATTTAACATTACGCTTAAGGGGAAAAACACGTTTTTTGAGATTTTTGAGAAAACTACTCCACCGATTTTGGAGAAATTTAAATGAGAAATACTACACATACTTTTACGTGTTTTAAGACATAGTAATTTTTTAAGAATTTTTTAAACCGATAACCTCCATTCAAATTGATTTCATATTTTCAAGCACATTTTTGTTTTCTTTTCAATATAGAAAATTCTAGAGAAGTCCTTTAAAAGTTCTATAGCCATACAGTAGACAAGAAAGAATAGCAGAATATAAAAATTTGAAAATTATTAAAAATAAAGTTATATACTGTAGATTGTACCAATTACTTCTGGACGTGCCGCTGTTTATATAATAGTACAACGTAATAATAACTGAAGCAAAAATATGTAAAACGTGTTTACTTTTTATAGTTATTGTTGTTTGCGTTTGAAAATGCATTTTTTTAAAAATATAATCTCATTAAATTAAAATAATAACAATTAATGATGAACTTTCAACAGCTTACGTAACTCAGCTACCGCTTGTATAAATTACAGAACTCGAAAATTCAAAACAACATTATAACATTATGTAATATTGTCCGATTCAAAAAAGCCCTATCAAAATAACATATTTTATAACATAATAATATAGTCAAGGTTAAAAACAAGTGCATTAAATAATAATGACAATTACGTACAACATTAACAAAACATATACCATAAAAATGTTGAATTACCGCCAATGTTTTAGATATAGCTCAATTTTATAGCAGGGCATTTAAAAAAAAATTTAAATACCTAACATTTATTAGAAATTTAGAAAAATGTTTAAAATAATGCGGAACAAATATTATGATAATGTTACCTATCATTAACTTTGCCTAATCTCTCTGATTGTAATCTTAGTTTTCAAGAATAATAAATATTTAACTTAATTAATTATGAAAGTGGATAAAAGTTTCAAACAAAAAATTATAATAATTTTTAATTTATTTAAAAACATTTAAATAAAACTACTTTTTATGTAACTTTTTATTATTATTAATGTTATGTATTTTTATTATTTTGTTTTGTTATTTCTTAGCTGCATAAATATGCCATTTTATTTTTAGCATTTGTTTTTCTTACTGTAAATTAAGGTGGATAAAAAACAAAAATTAAAAAGACATCATTAATCTACAATCACAACCAGCTCAATAATGTCTAACACAGATTCCACGCTAATCTAAAAAAAATAAATAAATAAATAAAAAAAATAAAAAATGCAAGTACAAAAAATTTAGTACCATGCATTGTTCGTCATTTTCCCAGAGTAAAAATTGCAAACTTGCGAAAGTTACTCTCACCTACCTCAAATTACACTACCACTACACACTTGAACAAACGTAATAAAACATTAATATTTATTGATTTAATTTTTACTACATTCTATATTATCTAATTGCTGTCGCCGCACAACTTGAAATTGAATACGTACACTGTTTTTGTAAAGTTATTTTTAAATTCTATGAAGTAAAGATCTGTAAATAAAATAATGCTTTACTCTATTTTTTTTTTACACTAAAAATGATTAACAATCATTTGTTAAGTATAATGGCAACAATGCAAAGCCAATTTTTGTTATATTAAATATATATATAATATATATATATATATATATATATATATATATATATATATATATATATATATATATATATATATATATATATATATATATATATATATATATATATATATATATATATATATATATATATATATATATATATATATATATATATATATATATATATATATATGTGTGTGTGTGTGTGTGTGTGTGTGTGTGTGTGTGTGTGTGTGTGTGTGTGTGTATGTGTGTGTGTGTGTATATTATGTACAAATATTCTTAATTTACTTAATAACAACATAAGTGATTGAGTAATGATTGTGTATTTAGCATTATGATATCAAAACAAAACAATTGAAGCAAATAAAGTTCTTGCATGAGATAAAGTTGAATAATAATTAAATTTCAGGTGTAATTCGGTTGTGCACAAGCCAATTACACCTTTCTACTGCTGATTTTTTTATCCCTATATAATACATTATAATTTGAATTAAATTTTAATAATATTACATTTAAATTACTTTCCTCTAAATTTACTAACTCGCAAGCTTCTCCCTCCTGCTTTTGTTGTGCATGTTAATTTTAACACTTTTTCTTTTCTCTTCTAATTAATAATAAAAATAGTGAAAATCGTCAATATAAAAATATTTAACGTGAAACTATGCAACATAATATCTTACTATATTATACCTACCATCAATTACCATATTATTACATCAAAATGATGAAGAAACCTTTTTATAAATCAGGCTGTGAGAAATCTAAAACGAAAATGTGACTTAAATTAGCTATTATTGCTAATGTTATCGTTTATTGAGTATTTCATGTAAAAGTTTAAGTTTCTTTTCCTTTGTTCACTGAGCGGTTTCTATCTAACACTTTACAAATTTGTACAAAGATTTAGACCATTATTAAACAATTTTAAATAAAGAGACTTTGGTGTATGACTCACTTTTTAAATTCTAGAAAATAACTTTAGAGTATAATTATATTACATTATGAATAAAAAAAGGTCCTTCTATATAAATATGTAAATTTTTGTTATAAACTTTAAAGAAATTGCAGGGTATACTAGTATCAATGTCTTAAAAGTAAAAATCTAGTATATGTATGCAATTTGAAATATTTCACGTCATGGAATAACTTAAGCCGGGTAATAAAACACTCTTTGTAGGCAATGAAAATAATAATATAAAAATAATATAACAATTTAATTATAACCAAGTTAATTCAATATAATTTTTTTACTGTTTTTATTAATTGAATGAGGTCAGTGTTGCATTGTGCATTGAATGTCTTACACCTGGAGCAAGTGATTATTTTGGTTCTACTTGAAGTGATTGCCGACGTTTTTTCCTCAGGAGTTGCTGGAGTGGGGAATAGAAGGGAGTTAAGGTACAGCTAAACTTATAGCGGTGGGGTGACACACAGACGGACAGATAGACAGGTGATATGATTTAGTGTGCATCTCGTGTTCAAACAGTCAGGAGCATGGGTGCAATATCTCTACTTTGGTTAGTGGTGAGCAGTTTGATACTAACTCACGGAACCGCGCAGTTGGACTTCACAGGTGTCTCAATAGAAGAAATACAAGGATTATCTACCACAATCACTCCAGAATTGGCTACTCAAATTGTTTCTGCTACTCCTCCGCCACTACCTCCCAGGTAATTCAACATAATATACCAAATACATTTTATTCGATATAGTTAGCACATGCGATATTTTGTGCTTACAAAAGTTTCTTTTATTATATTAAAATAATAGGCAACAGAAAAAAAAATTATATTGGTTACAATATTGATTACAAATTTTGACAGTAAAACTAATTTCTCAGCAGCTACTATGTACTTACTTTTAACAAAAACATCATTCAATCATTTGTCATTTTGCTTACATAACAATTAGCTTTTTATTGTCTAGTTCTGTTACTCCTATATTTTCATTTTTCAGTTAATTGTATAGCTAATCAAAAATGAGTTTTAAAATTAATGTGGGAATACATTCACAATTATGTTTCTTTATAGTATAATAATGTTACAAATACACCGATAACTCCCATACGAATTGAATGATATTGCATTATAAAGTAACATATAACAAGATTGCGAGCGTATATGCATTTAAAAAAAACGGACTTTTTAAGTATGATTGTAAATATTATATTTTTATGTTTTACATATTTGAGAATTAAAAATAACATTAATATAATAAAAACATGCAAATTTTACTGTAAACTCATGAAATAAGCATGGATTGATAGATTTTTTTTCCTGGGACAAATTGTATTTTTTAATTATCCCGCCATATTTTTACGATAAAAACAAATAGCAAATAGAACTGAACAAAGTTATTTACATTTATTTATTAATATCATATTTATATATATAAAATTTAATTGCACTCTCAATTGTTCCAGTGACCAAAATAATTGTAGTGAAATTCGATATCGTAAAATTCTGAATACAGTTGATAGCAATTTAATTATCGCTCACTTACTACAAAGTATAATACTTGTTTCAAAACTTATGAACGTACAGTACATCAATGTACAGTACTTTAGCAATTTACTGTGTACATTATTGTTAAAATTTTTGACCCTCTTTGTAAACAAACTTAGATTTTCAGATTATTTGTTAAGCAATGCAAAATTTAAAATAAATTTAGGACGAAAAACTGATCAAAAGTCAATTTCCTATATAAATAAAATATAAAAATGGACCATGAAAAGTGAAAGTTTCATACTTAAGCTATCCCTGAAAAAAACTCGAATTTTCCAAAAAGTTTACTGATTGTTTTCCCGCAGTTGTCAGTGAACGCGGAGATATTAATGAACTAACTGTCACCGTTGACTCCGAGCATTTTTTTTTTTTTTTTTAACGTTGTATATTTTATACTTTTTTTTATTGATAGCCCGTGCTTTCATGAAGCGTGAATTACACCTCTCTCATACACGTGCAAAGTGAACTGAAACTATTATGCACAGATCGACTTTCTTTGTAATAACATTTCCACCCTCTGTATTGTCCCAAATCATTTATTCACATTATCCTGACAAAAAATTCAAACAGTGACTAACATAATGGCTATAACATTAAAATATTTATGTGGAAATACCATAACGCTATAGAAACTAAGATTATCAACAATGCAAGTCCCCGTACGTATGTATGTATGTATGTCAGGCAAAAGTATAATTTAATTATATTGCTCGTTTTAAGTTTTAGAATAATCATTATACGTAGAAATAAATCTGCATAATACATAAATAAATAAATAGGTAAATAAATAAATAAAATTTTTTTTAAATTAATTAATAGATAAATAAATAACTAAATAAATAATATATACACGAATTGACAGATAGAAAAAAAAAGTATTTCATCAGAAGAAGTTTGATATGCTTTGTGGGCAATTTGATATGTCTTTTATAAGATGATAAAAAATAATAATGGCCCTAGACTTAAAAACAATGAAACTGTCTCATTAATGGTTAATTTATTTAATAGCATTTTTCTGGAATGCATTTCAAGAAACTGAAGTGAAATATCCGAAAGTCATTGCCCTGAAGAAATTCAATGTCTTTCAAAAGTGAACTAAAGGAAAAGTTTAAGTAAAAAACCTTTAACTTAAAATACAGAACATGTAGGTGTAAGCTATATTTACTGGTATTAATAAGAACATCCAATATCCGAATATCATATCCGTAAGTGATTGGGATTGAACTTCAAATTTCTTGTAGAGAGTGCATAGAAAGCATGCACATTACTGCTCTACATAAAATATAATTATTTTATTTTTTAATGTTATTCATTAATTACAGTCACTTAATTTAAAAAAAAATAATAAAAACAAAACAATGAAAAACTTTAATGTAGAAAGATTCTAAAAATCCCGTCATTTAGATTTTTCTATTAGATGACGTGGCTCACTGATTTTGTAACGTTAGAATAAATAATAAATAAATAGAAAAGCTGTGCGCGTTAGTGCATAATGGCAAGAAATAAAATTCGATGTAATACTTTACCACTAATATCAAATATAGTGAAGAAATGATTTATTTCTGGGTATTATATAAGAGCATTATATAATATCAAATGATAAATTATGCAATGGAGTTATGAAGTCTTCTGTGCTCTCTCTCTCTCTCTCTCTCTCTCTCTCTCTCTCTCTCTCTCTCTCTCTCTCTCTCTCTCTCTCTCTCTCTCTCTCTCGTCACAATTAGCAGTTAGTTCATGATGCACAAAAAATTGTCAAAAAGAGAAGCTGACTAAATGACACATGGAATAATGTAATTTGCACCTATAATAAATACAATATATTTTTAAACTCCTTTAATATTTAGTGGTGTAACCATATAATTAAACCGCAAAATGCAACAATTTTAATAGTAAAAAAATATTTAAGATTATCTTACCATATACATATAGGTAATAATTTTTTAGCAATGAATATAATACTGATTATGATACATAATAATGTTGATGATACATACAATATTAATAATAATCTGAATATTTATATTGAAAAACTAAAACACTATGAACAAATAAAACTTCATCAAATATATAGCTATAGTGAAATAATTGTTATAAAATCCCTAAATAATAAATAAATAATTAAAATAACACATGATACTAAATTTGGATTTCAGCCCAATAATTTAAGAATAAATTTAAACCTCGCCGTATAAAGTTTTTCCTGAAAATGTCCTTCCATTTGTAGTTTAAAGAGTTAATATTTTACAATTTTTATATAAGTAATTAAAAAAAAATTCGAGTGAATTATTCAGTTCATAATTTAATTTATATTATTAATGAATATATTTTATATTTTTATGAACACAACATGCAAGAAATGTATTTTCTTAAAAATAACATTGAAATTAGGTCATTTTTTATATTACTATTATGTAAGTTGATACATGTATTGTGATGTGCCTAATTTGCTGTTACCAAATTTCAGTTCTGGGACTGATCCTTGCCTTAAAGATAACCACGTGATTCTAAAAGATGAAACGCTGAGAAGTTTTAATCAACCAATCGATGAAGAGCATGGACCTTTATGTGACAATGAGTTAGCCCCAGGATGGTACCAGTTTCAGAGTCTTGCGGGTACCACAATCCCCACTGGATGTCCGGCTTTGAAACATTGTGGAACTAAACATCCCATCTGGTTGCGAGGTAAGTTCATTCAACTCACATCATACTCAAACTTCAAATAATAATGAACTTCTATTTATTGTGTTATTTCCATGATATTTGGTACACAATAAATTTTTTTCATTTCGAATTGAAAATATAAATGTTAAAATAAGAAATAGAATGGGTTTAAATTCACGAATCTTTCTTTTTTCTTTTTAAGCGTAATTTTCTGTTGATTTGAAAACAATGGTTTTTATAAAATACTTTTGGATATCAAATTGTGAGTTAAAAATTATTATTTCTTTATTATTTAAAGAAAGTTAAATTTTTTGAATCTATACAACTGTATACAAGAACTTGTAATTGAGTGAAAAATTGTCAGTATTGACACAAAAAAAAACTGAAATTGTTAAATCAACATTTATTTATCTTACAAGAGTCAACAAGAAAGCACGTCTCTAAGAATCGAAGTGTATTAATTCTCCTTCTCCGAGCAAAGCACTGGAGTAGAAAACAATCTTTGCCATTCAATAAAATGGATAGAGAGAACATACAATAAGGCGAAAACTGTGTCCACTCTAAATAATTTGTTTCATTTTGTATTGTTCTCAAATTCAACCCGTATTACAGGATATTGAATGGAATAAAAATCATGGTACCATCTCGATCCATCACAAATGATTGAAATTTTATATTAAAAGAGATCACTTCATCCCATATTGTATTGGTTAATATAATATACTTGTAAGTTTTCACCGAAAAAATTGATTATTTTGCATAGCTTTCTAAATATACAAACAAAATTGTGCGATTAATAATTAATCTTTTAATAACTATATTACAATATTGCTTTCTTTAAATATTTTAATGATGCGTATACACTTGTGGCTGACGTTACGATTTACAACGTTGTGGAGAATAATATGAGAGTTATTTCCATTTTTACTGAAATCACAAAAAAATGCGAAAGAAATACTTTTACTTATTTTTATTTATTGTTATGATGTTTTTATTATTATGGAAATGAAAGTATTAATATATGAATCTATGTTTACGCTATAACGGTAACCATATATAAGTATATTACACCACTATAACTTTCAATTTAATTCGCCGCGAAAGTTTGCTACTTTTTAGAGTATAATATATTAAAGTGTAATTTAAATATTGAAGCATTAACATGATTAAATTAGTTACAATTTGCACTAACGTATTTGTCATAATATTATATGTTTGCTCTAACAAATTGACAATAATACTATACTTTTGAGTGTACCTTGAATTGCATATAATATTATATACTAAAAAATTTAGACAATGGCTTCGGAGTTATAGATTTATAACGTTTCCAATTTACCATTACTAAATTAAATGAATGCATCCAAAATAGCAGAGCCATGAGAGTAAATGTTTTCTCTATGAACAATGTATACTATACATACATCATGATACTTTGAAAAGTGCATCCTCATACCAATTTTCTGGGGCAAAAATCCTTTTTTTAAAGCATGATTAAAGATTTCTAGTCGTGACAGTGAAAATTTAAAATTGGTCTATTGAAGTGTTTTGTCTAAGCATGTGATCTTTCACAATTCTATAAGTAATCAAAATTATATTGCTTTTCAAACTACATATTCATGCTTGTTAAATTTAAAAGTGGGTGAATTTCTCATAACCTAATGTGTTATTGCTACGTTTGTTTGAATTTCTGTCCAATTTAAATATATATATATATATATATATATATATATATATATATATATATATATATATATATATTATAAAATCTTTTATTCAAAAGTTTTAAAATATTGTATGAAAAAAAAAAATATATATATATATATATATATATTAAATAAATATAAGTAAAAAAATTATACATCCTTTTTAAAATTTTAGTAGAGCAAATCTGTATTGATAAAAAGAAATCAATTGTTAGAAAAATGATAAGAAAGAAGTTGAGGAATGTGTGAATCCGAAAATTGGTGTGAAGTGTGGGAGAGTGGGTGACGGCGCGCGGCGCGGGTGCTACACTGTACTGCCAAGTGATGCAGCGAAGCGAGACCAAATTTCAATAGCCACCACAGCAGCTACCGCACACTCCATCAAGCTGCTAGCATACAAATCCACATGCGAATTCAGGCGAAAAAATAAATAAATGTAAAAACCGACTAAAAAAAAAAAAAAAAGAGCATGAGAGAAAGAGAGAGAGAGAGAGAGAGAGAGAGAGAGAGAGAGAGAGAGAGAGAGAGAGAGAGAGAGAGAGAGAGAGAGAGAGAGAGAGAGAGAGAGAGACAAGCGGTCAATTTAAAATAAAGTGGAATGTTTAGAATTTAATATGGTTCAAAGCTTCTATAATATACATTGCTATTTGAGAAAGCAATTAAAGGATAAATTTGATTTTATATAAAGGAATGTTAACTTGTAGAGCGATACACCAAATTTCAAGCAAATTACATTATGACACGTTTTGAGGACAGTGTGTACTCTACGATGTAATCACTATACATAATACTTTTGGTTAATAATTCTTTGAAATATTTATAATTTGACAATACTTTGCTTCGTTTAAGATTGAAAATAAGAAGTGGCAACAATATTGCACCCAGCGAGCTAAGAGTTTCCTTGACTATTCATAGATTTACAGCTTTATAATACTTTAGCATGCAAGTTGTTCTTTGAGTAAATTTAAAGATTTTTGTAATATATACTAAAAAGTATTATGCTATATTAAGCTACAAAAAAAAAAAAAAAAAAAAAAAAAAAAAGAAAAGAAAAAAAGTAAACTCTTTTATGAAAACAGAAAATGTTAAATTATATCATTACATAAACATAAAAAAATAGCTCACTGTTTCTTCAACACAAAATAAAGTGATATCATGCATTAAATATTATACAATTGGAATTGTGATGAAATTTTAAAGAAGTATGTTAATGAGAAGAAAAAAAAATATAATGACGATTATATAAATATATTTTATATATATTTTTATCTCCGCATCAAAATTGTTGTATTACAAAATGCAGATCTGTTTCCTGGATGATGGTTAAAAATGCTTTTAAATTCACAGAGATGTTGGGCAAGAGTAATAATATTTACAAGTAGACACAATGCCTTTATTTCTCTCATGCGCAAAGAAAGCTCGAGCTCATCAATCATGAGTTAATTCATTCAAAATACATACTTGTTATTAATGTTATAATTAGGTACGTATCACGGCATGGTGATTAAATGTTATGTCTAATTTAAACTTACGTGATATAACTTCATGGAGATAATAATTATTATTTATTAACCTGTACGATTTTTAGTTTGATTTATTTTACATATTTATTATTTAATACAACTAATGAATTTATTACAATGAGACATTATTACTATTAGCAGAAGACTGTCGAGACGAATGTAGTTTAACATGTTGATGTGTATAATGTTACTATAAACTATACTTGTGTCTATTTAATAAATGAATAAATAAATGAATATAATTTATAGGGATAACTCAGAAACAGACAACAAACTAAACTTATTATGTGCGTATATTATACTTAAAAAAAAAAAAAAAAAAAAAAAAATTCAAATGCCATGATCTTCATACGGAATATTTGCTATATTTATTTTAATCTTTGATATCTTGGTCAAACAATTAAGCACTTTATTAACTTGTAATATATTGGAGCTGTTCATTTTGCTATCAAGTATTGCAGCATTTATTAAGATATATAAATAGATCATGTAGACGGTATTTTGCATATTTAACGTATTTAAAAGTCACGAAATGAACTTTTAGTTTATTTGCTTTAGCCTAACAATAAATAAACTTTTAATATTATTTGACCCGATCAGTGAAATTTAAATTTAAAAAAATATGCTAAACTTATGTTTTGCTTGTACTATACTCAAACCCATGCTTCATGATTATACTATAATATAAGAGTACCTTAAAGCACCCTGTAATTTAATTTAGAAAGTTTCGGGAAATAGGAAGTACGCTACAAAATAAACTTTGAATTTCTGTAAAGGATGTGTTTAAAATAGCCATCAATAAATTAAAATATAAAGCAAGTTAGAAAATTAAACTAAAGTGGTTTAAATATCTGAATTGTTTTTTTTTTCTGACACCTTGTCTTGGGGTTATGGCCTGGGGTGAATACCCATGAGGCCATGTCTGTAATTTTAATTATTTATTTAGTTCAATAAATCTAGTATTACATGTAAGATGTAACGTTATTAAAAAAAAGACTGCTTTACATTGTGTACAGAAAAGCATAAACAAAAATAATAATAGCAATGAATGTTGGTTGATGGAAAGGATACAAGAAAGGCATTCATACCACTACTACACAGTGTAAAGATACATCATGTAGTAATATGGTGAGGATATTACTCTACATAAATGAATGATGCTCAATTTTAATTTTGGTATTTTGTTATTATTTATTGTTCACCTATCTTTAAAATTTTCAAAGGTCGACCTCCCATATTGAAAGTAATGTTTGACATTTTTGAAAACTTTGTTTTGTTTTGTTACATTTATATTTATTTGTATATATAATTATCTTACATGTGTAATAAATTTCAACTTTAAATCTGAGTAACTGAAGTAGAGAAATAGAAAATATAGCCACAAAAAAAAAAAAAAAAAAAAAAAAAAAATGCACATTTTAAAATTCAGTACTTCAAACCACCAGCAGAAATATCTAGTGTCTGTACAGTTCTTATGTATATTTTACGTACCATTGCCAAATATTGTTGAATTCACATTTTAATTTTTAACTCTTGGTGTTCAGCCATTGATTTTTTTTATTTTTTTTAAGGGTTATAACTTATAAGGCCACATGTTTTCTGAAAAGGACAACTTGTAACTTGTCAGGTATCCAAACCCAAACCAATGTAGTTAAATTTTATAACTTTCTTCAAATTTCAATTTATTATCTATTTTTAACACCTCCTCTTCTAAAAAATCCAAATTTTATAAAAGAGCATATTTCCTGGAATTTTCTGGAATTTTCCGACAAAAAAAAGTTTTTTAAGCACTCAAATCATAATCAAATGGCTTATTTTTTTTTTTTTTTTTTTTTTTTTTTTTTTTTTTTGGTTCCGATGGTTGGTCCTAGTTTAGTTTAGTTCATTTATTTTTGGCCTGTAATAAAAAGTGGATGTTAATAAATTAAATATACTATTAATAAAGTAAATCTAATAATATACTAATTGATGTGATATGTATATTATGTAACAGGTGCTCAGCTCATTAATGTTTTTGGCCCATATAATATCATTATACAGAAAACAAATATAACAACCATAATTAATATTGGCATGGATTATTAAATGAAACGTGTATTATGTATAGCACCGTGAAATTATTCTATATTATAACATTGCATTTGTATGAACATTGCAAATTTAAGCTACATGTAAGATTTTTTTCTTTAATCATAAAAATTATCACGGAAGAAAATGAGCAATGTGACTAAAAAATAAACGCCAACATCTTTTTCCCGCTCAATAAAAATTACAATGAATTATAAATATTAAATTACTTCCTATATACAGAAAGTGTCGAAAGTATTAGATCAGCTCCGATTCTAATCATTTTATTATACTCCTCCTTCACTCATGTGATGTGATTTCAAAAGTCTTTTAATTAGCGCTATTGTGATATAGTTTGGCGACGCTGCAGCTCTGGTAGTTTCCAAAGAGAGAGGTTGCTATATAATAATACTCATGCATGTGGCGAATTACGTGAAATGTATAATTCACTAGGGAAATACGGCATTATAAAATTAATTATTTTTAACATTAAATATATAGGAAGAATTTACATCGCGTTACTTAACAATTACTTTAGTTTTTTGGACACTTTTTATTTTCATTTTATCAAGAAATATAACATTATTTGTGTGAAGCATATATAATTATCTGAAATTAATGATAAAAATGTCAAAACTTCTTTAAATATAAAATATGTAATTTTAGTTGTTTTTTTTATTATTATTATCATTATCAATTTTTTGTCAACAGTGAAAAGGATGAGCGCACACGACTAAAGATTAACGGCAATAACAGTTATATTAAAAAAAAAAATAATAATAATAAAAAAAAAAAAAGACATTAATAAGAGTGTAGTTTAAAATATGAAAAAGTGTTGATGAAACATTGAACAATAACCTACATATTTGATGAAGATCAGAATGCTATTATAGTTCCAAGTCTTTTTGCACTGCGTACGTAATTCTTACTCATTTTATGGATCATTTAACATCTCAATTATAATACACTTATCATGAATGAAAAAAGAGAAAGAAAAAAAAAGAAACAATATCACACTCTCCCTGGGTTTGGAAGAATTGCCGCTTCAATCACCTCATTCAAAATTTTTTATTCAGTGCGAGTATCTATTTATTTTACTACTTTTGCTTCATAAAACAAAGTTCTTTAAAAATGTAGGACAGCAGGAAATTTTTGTAAATTATGGTCTTTTTAAATTGAGTTATTTTGAGATCTGTCAAATCATGTTTTTAATGTAGGAAAAATCAATTGAGCACAATTTCTTTCGCATAGAATTTAAATTACAAAATGTTGAATGTAAATTCATATGCATGCAAATAACGTTTTGAAATTAACAGAGTGTAAAATGTAAATTAAAACTGATGTTAATCTCTTTTCAAGGAAACGAAATATTACGTAATTTATTCTGAAATTAATAATTATTATGTAAAATAGCATAATTATTGCAGGTTTAGAGTTACATAAACAATTATTGCTGTACAATAAGGCTGTTATATAACACACACACACACACACACACAAATTATCAAAAAAATTCTGTAGCATATAACACGTAAAAGTATGTCTAAGTATTTCTAAGTATAAATATCCCCGGAATTGGTGGAATTTGGTTTTCTCAAAAATTGCAAAAAAACACACATGTTTTTCCCTATTATAGAGTTATGTTAAATTAGGGGACCCTTAGCTTCGCCCGCCCGCTAAACCGATAAGCTCCAATTCTATTTTTATTTATATTATTATTTATTATGCCTTCTTGCATGTTGCATAAATTTGTATTTTTATAAATTTAAAATTATAGCATAATATTATCATATGAAGAAAGCTAGCTTATAAATTAGCATGGACAAGATTATAGTTATTTTTTATGATTGCTCAATTGCAGCAACATTCATTAATAAATAACAACTGAATTTAATGATATAATAATAATATAATATAATAATAAAAGGGTACTTTTTTGTATTGAGAAATAATAAATAATTTACTATTATGTGTTCCAGGTGAAATACCATCAATTAACGAAGGGATTGTCAATAGCCAAGGTTGCGTGCACATTGATAACAGTTGCTGTGGACGGAGTGTGCCAATTCTTCTCAAAAACTGCTCCTCATTTGTGGTGTACTTCTTGCAACCTACACAGTCCTGCGACATGGCTTACTGCGCAGGGCACATGGTACCCTGTCCTCTAGGTCTTGAGTCAGATACGGGATTTACGCCTTGCCAATGTAAGTTATTTGAAATTTGAATACCTAATTCCCTCTCCCACGTCTTACTTAAAAAACAATCCAATCAAGCAAGCAAAAATAAAAATGAAATTAACGACAGATTAATTGAGCTGTATAATTTTTTTGTCTATATTTTTTGAGGACCATGTAAGTGGGTGTGTACCCTTTTTGGCCTCGTAATAAAAACCATTTATTATTATTATTAATATACTAGCTTTTATGTTAAAACGTAAATTTTTACTGCCCTAAACTTTATTTATTTATTATATTCATCAAAACTAGTTTCAGTCTGAAACTTCATAATATTGCATACTTCATACATAATATTATAGAGATAATGCATAAAGGTCTGTACTGATCATGTACTGTAGAGAGAAATATTTCAAATTTTAGAGAAATAGCTGCACTTAAAAGAAGAGTATTAAATTCAACAGTTATAATTGTAAGTAAAATGTTTCAGTTATGGCTCAATTGGTGGATGTTTCCATTTCGGTATCTCTCAATAAAGCTAATAATATTGAGATCCGCTGCTCGGCTCAGATTGAACAGGTAAAAGCGCTGGAAACGATAGCTGTGGAAGTGGATTGGCTTGCGGATGGCAATATCGTGCACCAGCAAAAATATCTGCCCATGGAAGATGATTTTGCTATTTTACCTCGGACAGCCTGGAACTTGGGTCAAACAGTGAGTTGAAGAATTGTCTATAAACATATAAAAATTATTGTCATAATGAAATATAGCCTAAAAAGCATAATCACATAAAAAAAAAAGTATAGGAATTTATTCTATAAAATTAAATATATTTGTCGGACATGAATTTGAAATCTTGTCTTTATTCTCTAATATTGCTCTATTATAATACCTCCTCTGATAATGGTATTATTAAATTTATAATTTGACTATGCGCGTAGACATTGTGATGGGATTAGATGTACGCGTGTTATTATAGATTTCCAGCATAAACTTTGCCCTTCCAAAAGTAATAAATTAAAAACAAGACGAATAAAATATGCTCTTTATTTGTATATGGTTATTTAATTTAATATATAATATACTGTGCGTACAAAAATTAACCCTTGATTCTTTTTGCATTCATATTAATTTGTTTAATTTTATAGTGATTCACCTTCAAAAAATTTAATAAATATAAGTTATGTCACCGAATTATGATTTTTATGATGTGTTTATAGCTCCAATGCAGAGCAAGAGTGCGGCACGTCTCAATAAATACATTTACGCCTCAAGTTATAAGTCCAGAATTTTTTGCTGGTATACAAATAACTTCACATTCCCCATTAGCACTTCTTGAAGGTAAGTGATATATATATGCCTAATCAAGCGATTACTTAATAGGAATTCATTGTCGTTAACTCAATTTTCAGGTGGTGATACGGTCGACTTGGAATTTTACTCTACTTTGCCAGTAGGCTGCCCTGGTGCAAGTTGTTGCATCAACCTCAAAGTTGACGTGCTCTATCCTGAACACACGTTTTACTGTCCTACTGGAGAACCTCTGGACAGAGTAAGTCTATTGATTTATTGATGTATCTGTAATGGCCAGTAGTTTTTTGAAAATTAATTGCGAGAGTTGAAATTGAATCGCTCTAGAGGATAATAGCTTCGGCCAATTGCCTTAATTATTCCAATTTCCCACGCTTTCGATTTTGTGTTCATAAAAAAAACAACGCATAAACATCTTTAAACATATTTAAAAAGAAGAATTCATATTATACAACTATAACTTCGTAATTATTTCTATTATAATACTGTTTCATTTCATTGAAAAGAACTTATTTTTTTCTTTACTCGCCTTCACATTTTAATTCAAGTAATCTCTAAGTATAATCTCACATGCGATTTCCTTTATAGCTCGGTCTAACAGACTGTCTGTGGAGTATTTGCAAAAATGACTGGAATATTACACACAAAATACCACTGAGGGTAAAAGATGACGATTTGTACAATGGTAATCAACAACTGGCAATACAGTTACAAACATTTGCTCCTCTACATAAAGACTGGTCCGATTATAAATTACCTCTGCAGCAGGTATGACGTTACAACATGCAATAAATTTGATTTATTTTTATATTCAATAATTTTTTATAATTCTACAGGTAATAGTAGTTGGTGAAGATGTTAAGGAAAAATGCGTCTCTGATTCTTACATTCACACTTTTGATGGCACAGTTTACGCACATCACCTTGAAGGAACATTTATGCTTTATAAAAATGGATTTTATGAAGTTCATGTAAGTATAATTTTATTCAACTGAAATTCCAATTCTTCGTAAACTTTTCCATAAAAACGTACTTAAAATTGTTATTACAAATTTTGTTTTAATGTTTTAATTCAAGGTAACATACAAGCCTTGTAGTTTCCGACGCTTCTGCAACTGTGCAGTAAAAGTTCAGGCGAAACACTCAACATTTTTAGCAGACTATTGTTCTAAAGGATATCTTCAAGTATGGAGTGAGAGTAATTATGGGGATGAATCCTTACAAGATATAGCAATCATTCAACAAAGTGAAGGTCGAACTTATAAGGTATAGTAAATACACTTCATTCATTATAATATGATGAAAATTATTGGAGTATAATACAGTATATTAAATATTATTTGGTTGAATTTTAGAGTAGATTATTTATATTTTATATGATTAAAAGAAAAGAAAGGGGGGGGGGGGATTAGGCCTATTCACACAGTGCACTTTTTCTAATGTGCAAAAATTTGATTACATGCAAGTTTAGTGCTTTTCAACAGTTATTGCATGTAAATAATCAAATATATTGTGCATTGAAAATATTGACCCTTGTGTGAATAGTCCATTATACTGTACACCGGAAAATTTATATATTTCCAATTAGATTTTAAATTAAATATTAATATCCATGGTGATAATTTTTTTAAGCTATTATTTTTACCCTTATTTTGCTTAATATATAGAATTAGGAAAGGAGATAGGTGTTAATTAAAATGAAACTTGAATATTAATAAAATATTACTATACTGTTAGATTTAGTATTATGTACTTTTAAATAAAAATCTATAATAAATCTACAATAATATGAAAACAATGACATATGAAATAGTAATAAAAGAAAGTTACATTATTCTGGATAATACTATTTAAAATTCACATTAGATAATATGTCGTATAATGTTTTCTGAATACTGACTAATTATCCAAGGTTTAGGAAAGTAAACTATTTTGACTCTCCACCGCAAAATCAATAACGTAATCAATAAAAAATCAAATTTTAATGATGTTTTGAAATTAAATATACATACATATATATAATAGATATTCGAAACGTACACAAAGCTACTTAAAAAAAATAAGAAAAACTAAATACGTGTGCATATTGGAAAAACTTTATTTTTCAGTTGGTTTTACCGAGTGGCACAACAGTAATTATTGGACCATATCTGTCTTTTATCAACATTCACGCATTTGCTTCTGATATGAGCAAAACATCTGGTTTGTGTGGATCATTTGACAGGGACAGCTCGAATGACCTTTTCACTGCTGATGGCATCAGTGCCTGCACGTACCAGCCACAGGCTCCGTGCGCACCATTCTCCAAAAGATGGAGGTATGTAAAGTGATCCCCCACATCACATGACGATGATAACACTTGCAAGCACTACATGATAATCGAAATGTAATGCAGCAACATAGCGTTTAGGCCTTTACGTATGACATATTTATACAATATACGACATACGCATAACATATTATATAAAATAAGTAGGTTTTTACGCCTCAACAGTAATTGTAAAAACATTTAAACATGTTAGCTGGGTATAAAATTTAAAAGTACTTTTTGTAGAATTTGTTAATGTAGTATTAATATGCAAATTTCACAATGGAGCTTAAAGTTAAATTAACTTATAATTTTTGGGTGTATATTTTATGACAAATTTTTTCTTCTCATATGTCAATGGTTACATCATGGTTATATCAAATGGTTATACTATAACAATGCATGATAACTCCTGTCCCGTTGACTGAACTTAAGACATCGTGAATCCTTTCGTCATAATATAGTGTTGTTAATGTATATATTATATAAAAAAAAATGTGAGTATGGGTTTTACAATAATTTCCACTTAAAATAATAATATTAAAATTAAAGCATCTAAAATGTTGTAATCCGTAAGTTGTTTAGAGATCGTTGGAGATATAAACACTATAAAATGTGCTTAAATAAAATTTGATTAAAAATAAATAATAATAATAGTATTATATATATATATATATATATATATATATATATATATATATATATATATATATATATATATATATATATATATATATAATTTTGGTATTGCGACATGACATACGTAGGCCTATATTATATTTTGCATGGCGATGTGTTTATATCATCAATTATTGTTATTAAATATAGCCTACATACCAAAAATGCAACATAAACAAAAGTATAATGCGTGAGACAAGTGATTTTCCCTCTTCATATAATTATATTATTCATATATTATTATATATTCAACTTTCACTGTTATAATCATGTTTGTCTTATAAAAAAGAGAGGTCATTGTTATAGCACCAAAATTGTTATGAGATGCAAAAACTGCGTCGTTGCTTCTCGCGGAAGATATAATACAATAAATACTGCTTTTACATTAAAAAAAAAAAAAGAAAAAAAAAAAAAAAAAAAAAAAATCGTAACCAAATATAATATTTCACATTCTTTCAAATTGACTTTATTACAGATTATACCAAGAGACTAAAATTTTGATAAAAATAAATAAAAATATTGTTCAATATTTATATATAAAATAGTAATCATAAACATATGACGATAATTTTTTTTTTTTTGGGCAGTTGGAATTGAAATTATCTAACAATAATGGTTGATTGTATGTGTACAGAACTACTGACGTGCAAATTATTCCTACGACGTCGACTGGACTTGCAGCAGTTGATATCGAAGCAAAGGGATCAGAAAATTACTGCGCCTGTAGAAGCCGTAGCTCAATCTCATTTCCATCCAACCATTCTCTACAATTTACTGAGCAAGAATTAAGTAAGATGTTACACACCTATAAATATAAAAAAAATTATATCAAGCAACTGTTATAATAGTTTATAATTTGCAATAAATTAAATGAATGCTCTAATAATTTTATGTTTATTTTGTTATGCAGCAAACATCATTGAAGTACGAAGTGATGATTATGATGCTTGTGATTCATCTCAATGCTCATACAAAAATGGAATAGAAATGTCTGAAGAATATTTGAAATTCACGGCTCTCGAAGTAAGTCAATATCAATTATACATTAAAAAAAAAAAAAAAAAAAAAAAAACTATCGTTATAGTGATTGCTTTGTTGTCTCACTTCTTTTATAATAACAATCATAGCCTAACATTTTTCACGCAAACTAACAATTTTGCAAAAAGTAATAATAAGTTTAAACAATTAATATGATGGTTATATAAATGAATTAAGGCTGTGTAACTTATTTTATATTATTTTTTATCATCATAACTAAATAATTTGAATTGTTATTACGCAAGTCAATAATTCCAAAATAACATTTCGAGAAGCGCGTAATAAGTTCATAATATAAAGTGGATGACTGTATTGTTTGGATAAAAAGTTCTTTGTGGAAAACGAGAAAAACTTGTTGAATTTTAGTAGATTGCAGTGTACTGTAATATAATATATCTTTTTTTTTTTTTCTGCTTCAACATAATTGCATGATTGAGACATCATTTGCCCGTTTTTCACTCTCAGCTTTACCGGATTAGGGGTATATGATACCACCACCTTAGTTTTTTTTTTTTTTTTTTTAAACTTATTTTAATAGGTGATATTTTCAAAGTTTGTAATTTTTATTGGTTGGACGTACGAAGAAATGTTACGGTGTGTAATATATTTAGTCATACGTAAACATGTTTACAAGCTTAAATGAATGGTTAAATGAAATATCAGTTTATATAAAGAACGTCCCATTGTGCTCTGGCTTCTCCTATATTTTATATATTATATATTATAATTATAAATCTATAAACATAGGCGACGAGGGATTATTATTATTATTATTTTTTTAACATTTTGCTGTACCATTACATAGTATAATAATTTTAGTGTCATCAGTTCTAAAAGATATAAAATTAAATTTGCAGAAGAGCGAAATTTTTTAAATTCCCATATTATATATTAGTTTTGATTGCTTTAAAACTTATGAATTAAATTTCTTTTCTACAATTATAAGTTCTTCACTACAAAAGAGATGACGTACGGCAAACGAGCTCAGCTTGTGCCATATGAAAAGGTGGACACGGAAACTCCAGAGGGAGGCTGGACAGAGATAGAAGCCCGGCGTTTTTGTGAAAATTACGTCGCAAATAGTGAGGCAGCTTACATGTGCTCACCAGTGACGTATGTCAGCGTCGTGGATAGAGTTCAAGAGTGTACAGAGGAAATTACAGTAAGTACTGTTGATAAATTCAGGGTTACATATATATATATATTTTTTTTTTGCATTTTTTTTTTCTACGCACGTTGATATGATAAATAAATGATTATATAAATAACTTAATTTAACAGCTTTTTCTTTTGTCTGCAGAGAAATTAAATGAATTAAAAGAAGTAACTTAAATTTTATTTTAACTTTTTTTTTATTATTATTATATTTTTATATAATAATTTAAATATATTTTTTTTACTTATAAAAATGAATTATTGTTATCAGTTTGCTTTTTTTTTTATATGATATATTTATATACAGTATAGGCTTAAAAAAGCTTTTAATCGGCTACAATACCTTCCTAGTAAGTTCATTAAATGTCGGCGGTCAAATAAGTAATATCAAAATTATGAATTCTAAGTAATAAGACATGATAACCAAAGACTGGCAATAATGCAAACGCCAAATCCGGAATCAATTTAGCAAAAATAATTTTATGTAAATTTTTTACTACATTATTTGTGCGGTCCTTTAAAAATTCCAAAGTAGATCTATATATATCCATCGGTTTCAGATGACTGGGAACGCCGCGTGGGCTGCTGTGTCATTGAACCAATTAAAATATGATTGCCAAACCGAAGTATATCGCAACCTGTCACTATGGGAATTGTCAAGCGATGGAAAAATATCTGCACCCGCAAAAATGTTAAGTGTTTTGTGCATAAATAATTGCAGTCGAAATGGAGTATGCAGACATGGTAAGTCTGTCTTTTGTATACATTAATATGTATATTATACAGGGTGTTTATAAAAATTGCTCTGTTTTGAAATGCAATATATTGGTGTGTGTGTGTGTGTGTATGTGTGTATATATATATATATATATATATATATATATATATATATATATATATATATATATTAGTGTGTGTGTGTCATTGTGTGTGTATGTATATATGTGTGTCTGTAATGTGCGTATACATATATTATATACATTAAAATAATATACGTATATTATATACACACATTACACACACACTCACACAAAGATATATGGAATAAAATCATTTTTCAATACATGAAAATAAAGTTAAGAAACGAAAATTTTTAAAACTGTAAATACAAATATCGTGTGTCTTAAAAATTCTGCTCGTGAGACGAAATTGGAAACATTTTGCGTCCCCCCCCCCCCCCCAATGCGGAGAAAATAATCAAATGTTTACTTAAAAAATGTTATCTCAATTAAGGATAGTTTGCATGAAAGTTTTAATAGCAATACCTTACGGCTATTTCACGTGGGAATTTGGATCAATTGGTGCTCCAACACAATGTCCAATTTAGTCTCAAAGCTCACGCCATACGTCGGACAGCATCCCCGCGTCACAGCCTCGATGGCAGCAGTGACGCACTGCCTCAGTTCTCTGAGGTTCTGCATTAATGTATTGAATACCATGTCTTTGACGTAACCCCAAAGAAACAAAAAAATCAGGAGATGTGAGGCATAGAGACCTATAGGAGCCCATGCTGTTGGTCCATCCCAGCCGGGATCACTTTTGGTTGAGGTAACGGTGAACTTCATACGCACAATGAGGTGAAGCGCCATACTGCTGAAATTTATGTCAAATCTTCATTCCTCTTACCTTGTAGCAGTTGTAGGATCGGCCGGGATGGACGAACAGCATAATTATATGCTCCTTAGTCCTCTAGGCCTCACTCCTTTTTTTTTTTTTTTTTTTTTCTTTTCTTTTTTTTTCCCCTATTGGGGTTACGTCTAAGACGCGGTATTCAAAACACTATAATGCAGAACCTCAGAGATCTGAGGCAGCGCGTCACTGCTGCCATCGAGGCTGTGACACCGGGGATAATATGCTGTCCAACGTATAGCGTGGACCCGTGGACATTTGCTGGGGCATCAATTGATCCACATTCCCACGTAAAAATAGCCGTAAGGTATTTTCTTATTTTTTATTAAAACTTCATTCAAACCATCCTCAATTAAAAAATAAATAAATTTAAAAAAAATTAAAAATTATATATACTGTATATATATATATTTTTTTTTGCTCGCGTTTCGGAAAAAAAATACTTTTATTTTTCGATTGCGTCTTCCGAGCAGAATTTTCAAGACACAATAGTTTTATTTACAGTGATAAAAACTTTCATTCTTTAGCTTCATTTACATGTATTGAAAAATTATCTTACTCCACATCTGTGTATCTTTATTTCAAAACGGAGCGATTTTTATAAACACCCTGTATATTTGTGATATAATAAATTAATGTGTGTGGATATATAATATATTATATAATATAAATATATTATATAATAGCGTCTTCTACAATCAAATGTATATAATAACACAATTTAATTTGTTTAGGTTAAATATTATTGTGGAATTGCTGTAACTTCTATACTCGTATCTAAACTATTAATATTTAAATATTATATAATAATTATTTTAAGCATTACACAGCATTCATTTGGATAATGATTATAATGTTATTTTGTAAAACACCCAAGAATTATTTTATTGCATATACAGTATTTTCTAACGATGCCCTTTTTATTATTATTATTTTTTTACTATTGAAAATATACTTAATGAATTCAAAAAGCAGAAAATTGCATATCAATTGATTCGACGGTACCCTCTCTAACAGAATAGCCCCCTCCCCCCCCCCCCTTTTGTTGTTGCTCATCTTCATTACAATATTTCATGTATTATTATGGTTAAATATTATTTTATTATGGTTAATATTATGTTAATATGGTTGCACATTTCCTGTGCGATGCATTTACATTTAACTGCGTCAGTTATTATAATCTTTCATCCACTATTATCTAGTAATTCTATTTACTGATTTTAGGGCAATGCTACTGCAATAAGGACTATTCTGGTAGTGATTGTTCAGTGAATAAATTTGAAGCACCAAAAATTACTGGCCTCACTTTAAATCCTTGTGATGTACAAGAGTCGTCATGCAAATATATTGCTGTTTCTGGACCAGATTTTGCTGAACATCCAAACCTTAAGTGTAGCATCGAAATATTTGTTGTAAGTTTGTTGCATCTCTTATAACTCAAAAAGAAATTGCAATAGGCAGTTCCAACTAAATTAAAAAAAAAAAAAAAAAAAATTATTATCATATACAATACAAAGTAAAATCAATTCAAAGATTCAAAGAATTTTTTTTAGCTTCTTTAATAAAACTACAATAAAATAATAATCTGCAGAGTGCAACATGCTATTCCTTATGTTAAAATATTTTCATTTGTTTTAGGTTAAAGATAGAGATCATTCAACAATATCGCAAGGTACTGTGCATTCTGTAGCAGAATTTTTAAGTTTCCAAATAGTAATCTGCACACTGCCCGACCTTCCTGTTCATACAGTTGGCAAGCATTTTAACAAGGACAGCACAAGGTAAACCTTAAATTATATAGATTCATCTGGAAATCTGGACTATAGAAATTAACTTAAAATACTTTTCTCTCATTAGATCATTAATCAAAGTCGGCGTTTGTTATGGAGACAAATGCAGTGATCCACTTGACTTATGGGTTGTGGACTCCAGATGTTGGAACTGTACGTTAACTGAACCTTGCACTGCAAATTTACATGGACCTTGCTTCTACTATAATCCATACTACACGGAGCCCGCAACCAAAGACAAAGAACAATCAAGTCCTGATTAAAAATATATCACCAGGTCAAAAATTGTTGAGTCATTGTACGACTTATAATTTACAAGTATTATTAAAAATATAGTGATAAGTTTACCTATATGTCCATAAAAATTGCCATTGTATTATTTTTTAAATGTTTTTTAATCATCGATTTTTATTTTTGTATACTGCAAACAAAAACACAATATTTATAGGAAAATTATTTATTTTGTTTCTTTTTAGACTTACAAAATCTCTTACCACCATTTCTGAATGTTAAAAAAATTGTAATGAATGTCAACATTTGTAGAAAATACAAGAAAAAAAGGAAAAGAAAAAAAAATGTTACATGAAAAATACAAAACATAATAAAAGCTGAATATGTTAGTTACATGTAAAATATGTTGCCTATTTAATATACATCAAATTTCCCTTCCATGAGTTCAATTACCTCTTAGTAATAGTTTATAATTAACAATGAAAAGATATTGGGTCTTTCTACTTTTTTTTTTTTTTCCTTCCTCTTCTACTTTGTCTGTAATTTACGTTGCTCACAAAAATCCATATTATGATAAATAAAAAAAGCATACCAAAGCCAAAAATTTCCTTAATTCCATAAGCTAATTCAAGTTGTATATTATGACCATTACTAAAAAATAATAATAAAAGAAAAAGGAAAAAAAAAAAGAAAAAAAAAAAGATAAAAAAAGTAGAATTTAATACTGTAAAAGCAGAGGTTACTTATGCCTATTTTATTTAAATAATACTATTACAAAGAATTGATTTAAGAATCGCCTACTTTGCAAAGGGATAGATGAAGTTATAGATATAAAGCTCTGGCCAAAAGTCAGAGAACGGGGCAGCGACGGCCGCTGTGTTTTCTCATAAAGATAACATAGTGTGGTTGAGGGTTTCCTATGCAAATCTTTTTCAAACTTTTGGCCAGAGCTGTACAACACACATAGAGTGCATCTCAGTTTAAATGAGATTCTTTTTATCTGTCAACTTTAGATATGGGAATTAGAGACCCTTAACAGAGAAGAGACAACCTCATGTTTTAGGCAGACCCGCAATACATCAGGTTAGCAAACATTACAGGAAGGCCTGTGGCGTCGGAACCAATCAGATTTGAGAGATTGTTAGGGTAGCCAATCAGAACGCTAGAAAGTTTGGGTACTTTTAGCGGGCCTTTCAAAACAATGTATTGCAGGTTTGCCTAAAACATGAGGTTGTCGCTTCTCTGTTAAGGGTCTCTAATGGGAATGTTTACACATACTATGATTTATAATGAAATATAATTATCAACATGATTGTTTCCACCATTCATTAATATAACTTGGAAATAAATATATTATTTCAAAACATTGCAGCATTGCTGTGATAATTTCAACATATTGTTAATTTTCCTCTACCACTTCAAATTCTTCTAACAATTTACAATTCCTTAACTGTAAATGTAATATGATAATTCAAGTGCACTTAGCACAATGGTTATATCCATATAATATATATAATTATATCAACCTACACTATACAATAAAATCTCATCGTCAATTTTAAAACATTGAGTAAACTATGCAATATAACACAACAAATACAATTGGTATTATTATTACTATGTGGGTCAAATTTTGTGATTATATCGAGTTGATGAAATATTATTGGCACATATGGTTTAGCTAATAATAACTGTGGTCCCAGTGATAAAATATGCAAGTTCAATCTGAATCTGCAAAAATAAAGTTGCTCAGCTTAAGTTAAGGTAAGTATCATAATATATATGACAAAAAGATGTATCTTAATAATATTATAATACACTCGCGGACACCATAAAGTTAAGATCAAAGGGGATGCTGCTTTCTAAAGAAAGGGTAGAAAATACATTGTCAAAATAAGTTCCCAAATTCTCTGAAAATCATATCTGAATTCTCCAGGAAGCGACATCGTCTTTGATGTTAACTTTAAGAAGTTCGGGACTGTACATAACCCCCTCCCTAAATAAAATTTCACAAAACCTCAAGTGTTAAGGAGAAGAACTGCACAATTACATTTTACGTCTTGATAGAGAGAAAAAAAATTGTTACAATACAATGCAGTTCAAACCTTCAATATTAAATTTGCTTGCAAAAAAAAAATAATAATAATAATAAAAAAAAAATAAATAAAAAAAATAAAAAAAATATATATATATAGATTCCTATTTGTTCAATCTAACACAACTCGCAACTTTATTAAAAACTTGTTAGCTGCTATTCAAAATGCTTTCTAAGCACTTAAAATTCCCTGATTTGTTTCAAACTACATGCCTGCTTAGATTATTCCACTCAACTGACCCACAGAATCACAAAGGAATAGGATTAAAGACACAATAGTAGCTGCTGAGCTTACTCAGGCGTCATGGGATTATAATTACTCAAGTGGTACCTGCCTTGCAAGGCAACAAAACTCCTCAAATCTTACATATTGAGATCTGTGCAAACAGCACTCATAAATCAAGTTAATGATAAAGCAATACTACTCACAGTGACCAGTAACTACAAGTACTATATGGTTCAAGTTAAAGAATTATAAACAATATACAAACAAATTTATGGAAAAAAAAAATCTTATACAAACTTGAAAAACTAGCAACACACCCATCTATTTATTTTATTCTGCCAGTTTAGTTAACATGTGCGGATTTCTTTTAAATTCAGTAGACATAATGAAGGATAAATCAGAATTACTAACACCTATAGGCTGATCAAGTTAAGACATTCTCAGGTGTCAATCAGGTAAAATGTGCAAACCCGTCACCCTAGTAAGTTTAAAACACAATTTAAAAAAAGTTAAAAAATAAAAATAAAAAACTAAAGCGATATTGGTATGTAACCACCCTACAATTGATCACTTGGGCTTTATAATATTTGCACATTTTAAACTCAGTGGTGACATGTTTGTGTGTTTTATCTTTTATCCAATTGATGCTTTCTTATGATGGTTCGCCTGTGACATAAATATTATCTAGATATCTTAATAATAATAAATATATTTCATATCTGTGACTTAGAGTAGCAAATGTGCTGAAAGTAATAATTTGATAATAATTTACAGAGTGTGTGTGTGTATAATATATATATATTGATGTTGGTTGTTGCAAACAAAATGCCTGTCTCATTTTTTATCAGGGAAAGCAAAATGTCTATCTTGTATTTTATCACGCTAAGCAAAATGTCTATCTCGATTTTTATCACGGGTAGTAATATGTGTGTAAGTTGAGCGCCATCTACATTATGTTTGAAAACAAGACTTACACATTTCGCTTTGACAAAAAATGAAATAGATATTTTGCTTACCGTGATAAAAAACAAGATAGACATTTTGCTTACTGTGACAAAAAACGAGATATACTCAACTCAAAAAACTTTGACCGATTTATCGTTTTACCACTAATGTATAGCCAGCCCATTTCTCGCCCGCATTTCAAAGGGGGGCAGCTGGGCGATACTCTAAAAGGTTGAACGGCAGGTAACTCAGGCTTTTTGAGCCAAGTATAGACATTTTGTTCGCAACAACATAGATATAACTTGCACTTTGAATATGTTTATTTAAATTAAAGATGCAAGCAGTCTAATTAAGATTGCTATCGTAATGCAAAACTTATGCAAACGTAATATTTATGTATTATTTATATAGGCCTATAATTATTAATGATAGCTTTAAGATTTGAGATATTAAGGAAAATAAACCATCCCGCTTAGGTATTTATTAATTTGAAACGACAGGAGAAGGGCTTTACCATATTAAACAGTCACATATACCTTGGTGAAAACCTTGCTAGCATATTATATATATATATATATCGAGGGTGCTCCGCTATAATGTCCTAAGTCCATTTGACCTTGAAAAATATTTTTTGCTGCAAATGACCTGAAATGGATAAATCCAAAATTTGGGGTTGATCCGACGATTTTTTATTTTTCAAGGTCAAGTGGACTTAGGACATTATAGCGGAGCACCCTCGATATATATATATATATATAAACCAACACATTGGATAGCTTGTGGTACTAAACTTCAAGAGAAATGGAGTATGATAAGCCTTCATCAATCCTTACAGACTCAGAGAGCAACCGAGTCTGTAAAGACTGACGAATGCATAACACAATCTGTTTCTCTTAAGAGTTTAGTGCCAAAAGCTATCCAATGCACGTTTTTTTTTTTTTTTTTTTCTTCTTCTTCTTCTTCTTCTCCTTTTTCTTTAATCTCTGTGCTAGCAAGATTTTAACTAAGCTATAGGACTTTCTTCACTATGATAAGGCCCTTGCTGGTTTGTCCTAGCCCTTTTCTTTCAAATTTATCACAATTAAACGATTTGATAGTAAAACACATAGATTAAGAAAAAATGGGAGATGGGACAGAGTGATGAGCTTACATGAGCATATGTGCTGGCTGCTCTTATTGCTCCCATATTATATGAGCAATGTGAGTGGCAAGTACATATGCTTAATTAGTTAATGCTCTATGCGTTAATACTTTTTGACCTCGGTTAGAAAATATTTTCTCCACCACACCATCCATGTCAGTCTAAGTAAGCTCATTACTATCTCCCATTCCCCCCCAAAATTTTTTTTTCATCTATCCAAGTGTTTTTCTATGAAATCTTTTAATTAACAATTATCACACAATTGATTTTTTCTTATTATGTTATATATAATTATTATTTTAAGACTCTGGAGATTCAGTTTACTATTATTTCATCGTACATTCAAAATTTGCTGAACTGGCAAGTAAATATTAGAGGCCTGATAGTTGTCAAAACTCAAATAATGGATCCATAAATTTAATTACACAACCGACACAAATAATAAATTATGTTTTCAAAGGAAAGAATAGGAATAATCAACAAGCACCTAACTTTGGGCGTAGCTATGCGGCAATTGTGATGGCAGTTTACAAAAATGCTTCGGAAATGTCTTACAACCAATGCAAATTTTTGAGTAAACTGTACTATTGAGATTTTCACCTAGCTATTATAGGTAGATTATTAGAGCTATTATTAGTAGATGCTTGTTGGTTTGGATTATTCTTTCTTTTAATAACATATCCAAAACACAGTCGTTTCACATTTCTTTTAAATAAATTATACATAAAAAATATTTACTGTTTAAGTAAAGTAAAAAACAAAAAAACAACAAAAAAACACCTTAAACCAGAGTAGTGCATTGTATTACTGGGTAGCAAATGACAGGTACCAAGCCCCCCCCCCCCCCCCCCCCCCCTGATGATTTCTTTTTGAACAAGTTACTATTTAACAGAAGGAGTTGATATTTATTTTTCTCCTTAATATTGAGGGTTTGAAATAATGTTAAAAATAAATTTTATGTAATATTAACCATTATGCAAACACTACAATGGCAAAGAAGTTTTTACTGTCAGAAAATATTAAACTGGGACTTTTTACAAACATTTTTAAAAAGGATATAATTTCAATATATATTATATATATATATATAAAGAACCATAAGACTTGCACATAATATAAAAGTAAATCTAGATCGAGCTATTCTACTTAATAAATGACAAAATTTTATATTAAATATAATGGCATGATTGGTTTGATATCTCACGTCAGTCATTAATGTATGTACATCCACTGTTGTCTTTAAATTTGTCTGTATATTTGCTATCACAGCTGACTGAGATGAATATTAAATTTTGCAGTTCAGATATAAATAAAGACATCAGTGAAATTACATATATATCAGTGAAATTACACTTGTTAATAATTAAAATTTAAAGCAATGCCTAATTTTAGAGGCCACTGCTTACTAATCATCCAAACACACCATTCAAAGGGTGCTGTTGAAAGTAAGAGAACCCTTCAATTTTTAAAGTTTCATAGCAAAATATTTTCCTACCGCTAAATTTAAATTTGAGCATCAGTATCAGATTACTGACATACAAAATTGCTGACAGGATGGACAGCTTATGGAATGGAACAAAGACATTCAACTATCTTTTTGCATAATGGCAGTGCTGAGCGAAGCCACCTTCTTGCCATAATCTTCAATCTCAACCTCCACATCATCCAACTGAGAAGTCAGAAGGTATAGCAGAGTATCATTGCTTGGCTTTCCTGGAAAATCTTGCCTGTCTTGTTTTAGTAACTGGATACGAGCAGCCTAAAAGAATTACAATAATGACAAAACAAATTCACATTAAAATTCAAATCATCAATAATAAACACACTTACAAGTTCAAGTTTCTTCTTCTCTTTCACCTCAATAACCTTGATGATCTCGGCAATCTCTACTACATCGCTCTCTTTGCGCAGTTGGCTCTCAATATCAGTAATATCACTTGAGATACGTTTGAAATCTTGAGTGACATCAGTCACAAGTTTGCGAAATCTAGCAAATTCATATGTTGGTCCAGATGCCAGGTAAATTTTGTGAGCCCTAAAAATAAGACAATTTTATTCAAACTACTGGGCATGTTTGTAGAAACGGACATAAAATTTAAACATATAGCCTGGATGTAGTCATATGGAGACTTAACATTATTGCTGCGAATGCTGGATTACATTATTTGCCATGTTCACATGATGCAATATTTTTAATGTGCAATACATTTTACTACTGTACATGCAATGTATTGCTCCATTATGATGGGTGCATCTGCATCCACATATTTGTTTTCTTGTTGCAACATTTGCCTTATTTAATAAACATGAGTTCTGTACCACACAACAGGATAAACCCAACAACGTGCCATTTAATGGAAATGAATGAGATGATGTGGATTGGTGAACCGTACTGAGAGACCTCTGACTTGGCGTGAGCCACTACCACCACTGCCAAGACTGGCCGGAGACATGAACAGACCTATCAAGCCTAAACACCTCTCTATTTAACCTGTGAAACACAGGTATCAACCACGAGAGCATACCTAGTCCATAATTTTTTTGCAAACTTATTAAAGGTGAAGAACACCTTGAACCAAAAAGTTGTGTAATATCCTAACAAACCTAAAAATCAACGTTGATTTGGGCGCAGTCATTGATTTCTAATTTATTTTCTATTCATAAAATGACACTGGCGGTCACTGACGTCACATCTCGCCAGGTTTACGCGCGCATAAAATAAGTGACCACGAGTGGCATTTTGAGAATGGAAAATAAACTAGAAATAAATGACTTCGCCCAAATCCACGTTGATTTTTAGGTTTGTTAGGATATTACACAACTTTTTAGTTCAAGGTGTTCTACTCCTTTAATAACATGAAAAATCTGAAACTATGCTCATACATTGCCAACTAAGTAGACTTTTAGATGATGGGCAATAAATATTTTTTGACCTTTTTGTTGCTGCGATATGACGTTAGTAACTGCAAATTTTGTGAAATATTGGATTTCTCTGATATGCCCTTAGCATCCTGCACGTTTAATATATTATACTGTAACCTCATTTACTATTATTATTTTCTTGTTGAGGTTAGGTGTATGAGTGGGCCAGACATGTTGTCAGCCTTAAACCTCCCCCTCTCAAAAATGTTTCTCTCTCTCTCTCTCTCTTTTCTTTTTTTCTTCTTTTTTTTTAATGAAGACGATTGTTTATTCATTCATGCAAATCATGCAGCATTTTTGCAAAATAATTACTAGTACCTTTTCTACAAGCATCGCTGCTTCAAGTAAAAAAAAAATAATAATAAAAAAATAAATGGGCCCAATTTTGTTAAGAAAAACTACCTTAAATAACATTATATATTTTCTCATGAAAGACTTTATTGCAATGTACTGTGTGTTTATGAGACAAGATCTATATTACTCTAATATGTAATCCTCTGATCAATAAATTTATTATTTTTTTATTTACAGTATTTAATAAAAATAGTATATATGCTGTGAACAGGCTATTATGTATGTACCGAAATGAAATCATAAAGTTGCAATACATTATCTTTATGTGAAAATAGGAAAACCGGCAACATATATAGCGATATATAAGAAAAATAAAAGTAGTCTCATCCTCTACTTCTCCTAATAATCTCTTAGGTAAAATCGCTCATCACCGGACATGATGCATGCTGTAATGTTATATTTTATTTACACTTTTTTCTTTCTATCTGAACATTATTCTAAATATAAATAATTTGAAAACTTATATTACGAAAAAAAAATTACTGTGTAATAATTGTTAAACAATAATGCCTGAATAATAATACAATGAACTAATAAATCTCTGAATATTAAAATAATATTTAATTAAAACAAATAATGCAATTGAAATATTTTCATAGCCTTAAATAATGTTATAAATGTGATACTAATAAGAATTATTAACATTATATATATATATATATATATATCGATGCCTCCGCGTCAAAAGCGATCATCTACGCTTTCCAGATTTCCGACGAAACGACTATCTACACTTTCCGAGCAGCATTGTAACCCGAATAGCGGCCATAAGCTTAACATTGCAGATGCTCGGCGGCGGAAAGTGTAGATAGTCGTTTTGTCGGAAATCTAAGAAAGTGTAGATGCTCGCTTTTGACGCGGAGGCATCGATATATATATATATATATATATATATATATATATATATATATATATATATATATATATATATATATATATATATATATATATATATATCGATGTTGTTGTGAAAAAAAGGTCTAATCTCGTATTTTGTCAGTGGAAGCAAAAGGTCTATCTCGAGCGCCATCTCCATAACGTTCGGAAACGAGATAAACCTTTTGCTTCCACTGACAAAGACCGAGATAGGCCTCTTGCTTCCACTGACAAAATACGAGATAAGCTTTTTTTTCGCAACAAGATATATATATATATATATATATATATATATATATATATATATATATATATATATATATATATATATATATCCCTAGTCCCAATTTACTATTTAAATTAGAGAATTTTCGCGTTTTATTAATTTTCAATTCAACGTGCTCTAATCTCTACCAACTATATTCTAATTATTTTTTTAAACGTAATTAATACCAACCGCAATGGTTTTTTCCTATATATATATATATATATATATATATATATATATATATATATATATATATATAGCAAATAAATTAAAATAATTTTACATTAATAGGGTACCTACCGACGTTGGCCATTGGACTCAAACTTTTATTGTCAAAAAAAGCTGAAATTTTGCACAATGATACTTCAGCTTTAGACAATTTCAAATATATAAAAATTGGGGGGGGGGGGGGGGTCACCGTGCAAATTAATTTTATATGATTTTTTGAAATTTTAAGCCCAAAAGGCCCAATGTTAATTTCAATATTTTTCTTCTTTTTTTCGAGACGGTCAAACAGTTTGAAATTTTTATCACGGCTAGGTGTGACTCTTAGCTACACAATGACACCAACTTTAGACCCAAAACACGTTCTAATTTTTGAGATATAAGGTCGGTACCCTCCTCCCTTAATTTCTGTTACAAATATTTGCTATACATAAATGTATAATCGGGCTGATATTTGTATAAATCATAAATCTGAGGTGAAAATTTTCATTTGCTGTTTATAGCTGTTATACTAAAAAATTGTGATGTCTTATAATTTTGCAAGTTACTTGGGTTCGTTCTATAAACTACACACAAAATTGAGCCAATGCTCAGAACTTTTTCCTTTGTTAATAACATATGATCACGACATCACTGCATATTCAAGACGTGTATTTGACTTTTACTTACGATTTATTTCAGTAGTAAATTTCCCATCATACGTTTTATTAGATGAATATTATTATAATTATTTTTCAACAAGTAAAAATGTATAAAAAATGTTTGATTTAAGAAAAAATATCATTTTTTGCTTGTGTAAAAACTTGACTTTTGTCGCAAATGCTTGACAGGTAAGATGGCTCGTCTTGTAGCTCGGTACATGCCTGGCGAGAGTGTCCGAATGACACGAGGCGCCTTCTCATTTTATTAGGAAGTCAAATTCTTACACAAGCAAAATACATAAAATTTACCTCAAATTAAGTATTTTTGATACTTTTTATATGCAGAAAAATATAAAAATAACTTTCCACTATAAAAAAAGTACTTAAGAAATTTTATTTCTTAAATAAATCTTAAGCAAAAGTTAAATACTCGTCGTTAATATGCAGTGACGTCGTGATCATAATGTTAATTTATAAAGAAAAAAGTTATGAGCACTGGCTCAATTTTGTGTGTAGTTTATAGAACGAACCTTGATATTTTTAGTTCTGCTCAGAATTTTTTTTTCTTCTCCTAACAAATTTCGATGTGAATAAATAAACAATCTCAAATGTGAAGTTTCAATACCTTAAATAACCTTGCAACAAGGTGATGACAAGCAATACTGCCCGATTTAATAACATCAATATGATGACGAAAATTGTAACAGTTAAAGCAGAGAACATGGTTTTGGTTGTTTACTTGAACGTGGCGAGCGTCGACTTGGTGAAGAAGTAAGACAGGGATGTGTTTGACATCAAAGATAACAAGTATGAGGGGAAATGATGAAATAAGACAGGAGAATGGGCTGGAATGGGCATACAGAGTTAATTTTCTTTCTATTGTTGTACAATGTTATGAATTCATTTCAGTACATGCATAATATAATTTGCCATAAAAAAAAATTTGCCTTTATACTCATAGGAGGCAGAGTTTAACTTTTTATGACATGTTACACACATTTCAGCATTTTTATTATTTTAAATTTAACTGTTAATCACGTCGAATTTTCAATCGTCTATACATATAAGAGAAAAATACGCGCAATGTTTTTGAATCGTAAAATTCAATTTTGACTGAGTGTACTTATATGATCATAAATCATCATCATAAATATCAACATAAATAAGTTACATCAATATTTAAATTAGGCTTGAATAATCAATTTAAAAGTTCAGCCAGACAAAAAGAAAGTGGATTTTAGTTCATTACGGGACAATGACCTCTTAAATCTGTTCAGCTGTTGCCATGCGAGTGCAGCATGTGCTCATTTTGTATAATATATATTTTCTTTTTATTAAACGAGTACATACATAGAAATTTAAGCTGCACTTGACAATTTTCTTAAAACATAAATAGAATTAAATTACATACTCATAAAAAATGCGATGAGTTTCCAACCGTTCCTCCTGCAGTTGCTCGTACTTCTTAAGCAGCATGTACTTCACACCGGTGTCCATCTTACAACTGTCAAAGAAAGGACAAATTTGAATATACAATATTCTTACGATTACCTTTCTGTATTAACATAGTGTTATTTTTAAAGAAATTATAATATAATATTTATTGTAAATCATAAATTTAATACATTACCTTATGTTAAATTTAAGTTTTCTTGCAACTTACAAAAGATGTTCTAATCCTCGCTTTACCCCTGCTTGACTCTTGATTTTCCACTTGTATTATTTTTTTTTTTTTTTAAATACCCTACTTTTGCAGCGAAATACTAAAAAATCATGCCTCAGATGTGAATTGAACAATGTAATGAGCGCCTTTCTCTTACTTTTTGTGTGTATGTAGAGGTAGAGGACGATAGAGGAACTATAAAATGAAGCGCGCGTAAATCAAAAAAAGCCAAAGTGCACATCTTCTCAATTTAATTCTTTGACGTTCGTCTCCGTTCGTCTCCCCCAGCCCCCAGCCCAGACTCCCCTCCACATGTATGCTTGTCCTTGTCCACAGCAGGTCCAAAGCAGGTCCACACCGGTCCACACTCCAGTACTCCACTCTTCACTCACGACGTTTACTCCAGGTTTACTCTTCCTTCCACCCCACACCATACACATCTACATTTCCCCTCCATTCATCTTTCGCCCTTGGGTCTTGGACTAGTTCGGTGGTTTTGCGGTTAGCTATCCTTTACGGAAATTGTGCGCCAGTGATTTTTAACATAATTCACCTTCCCTTGCATTGCTTGCACTTGAAAAGGCAAAGATGGCAGATTACCACAAGCCCGAGACTAAAACTCTACAAGAGTTGAGAGATATCGCAACAAAACTTCGCATCCACTCGGTTACATCAACATCAGCTTCAAAATCTGGGTAAGTTTTTGTACATACATCTGTATCCTGAATGTTGTATGCATACTTGTTTGCAAAGGAGATCTCCTTGCTTGGTTGTGATCGTTGTAAGTAAATGCAAGATACATTACCGGCATGGATGTATATACATATACATACATAATATGTATAATTATACACTTACCTGTGTGCTGTGTGAGCCGGCTTTTAGCCGGTTCTGTTTACGTTTTATCATCTGTGATTTATGCATAACATAATACATGCACATAAATACGCTTTCATTGTGTAACATGATGTCGATTGAAAGATAAAAGCTAGATGATCATTTATTGATCATAATTTCTTATATGTATGTGTACATATGTACCCATACATGTATGTATGTTATATATATACATACATATTATGTTTGTACATACTTATGTACCGATACGGACACACAAAGTTACAAACAAAGGAAGTAAAACCCAACATTTCATTTTCAATACAATATAATATACATTACAGTATATCATATTTTACCACTCACCGCAACCGCTCTCTATGTATACCTTGACCTGTGTTACCGGTCCAGTACACATACATACTTATTATGGCTATTATACATACATTTACTATATTTTTCAATATGTATGTAAGATGGCACAGATCAAGGTAGAGAGCGGGTGAGGTGGGTGGCAAAAAATACATTGAAATGTTGCCTTTTACTTCCTTTGTTTATAACTTATTATGTCCATATCGGTATACGGTATGTCCATATCAGTATTCTTAATTTAAAATCAACAGGTACCAGTAATTAATTTTCCTTTTAATTAGTATACTGTTCTGTATATTATATTATGTACGTACTGTATGTATGTATGTACAGTACACTAGCCCGAAAAAATCTGACCGGTCGCGTTAAAGTTCCCCATATATATAATATAACATTTGGAGACATGAACGCTGCGGTTCAGATTTTTTATTACAATTTATTTTTTATTTATTTTTTTATGGTCATGACACAGCGTTCATGTCTCCATTTGTGTAGGCAACTCGCAACCACACTATGCTATCGAGAAAACAAAGCTGTTTGGGAACTAGTGCTACAGTCTACCGAGGTTAAATTGAAAGTGCGGGGTGAAATCAAAACTCCAATCATGTGCAAGCTTTCACTTTTACCCGCTTTCAAAGTGCGTTTTTGATTGGCTTTCAATTTCACCCCGATTGACTGTACCGAAATGAAATGAATAAACTTCAATTTTAGTGATGCATTTCAGTATATAGTTGTGAAGTTTTTTGATTTCGTTGCGATACATACATAGCACAATTTTGAGTGTATTAGGTACTGGTGTATATATGATATGCTGTTGTTTTAATTAAAAAATTAATCCATTATTATTCTTATTCTTATATATATATATTTTTTTTTTTACGTTCAAGTTTGGGCCAATAATTATAAATGAGATTATTCTACATTTTATTGTACAGTATTTGCTTTAATTTTGGATATTTTATGAATTTTTAAAATGTGCTCTTTTTCAACTACAGATACCTATAGGTGGCAGATGTACTTTTACAAGCTTTTCTCCCTAAGTTACAGCGAGGTTCGTCCCAAGTTGTATACTTGCTATACACATGATACACACATTATAATTACTAGTAGCAATTTCTGATTTTGATATAAAATTTGTACGGGTACCAATACGGACACAATAGTTACAAACAAAGGAAGTAATAGGCAACATTTCAATATATTTTTTGCCACCCACTTGACCTATGTTTATCTTTGTGGCTTTACGATTTTTCCATATATCCAATGCTTCGTAACTTACTGTTTCCGTATCAGTACTATAATAAAAAAGCAGGGCCGATAGTTTAACTATGTGTGTATTTTAGGTAAATTTGCACACACACAGAAGGGTGTGTAAAGGCTGTACTGTAGTTCTAGGGGTAGGACCTTTGTCATGCAACTTTTGTCCTAAAAATATTTCAAAGGGAGACCAAATCTTTTTTTTTTTTTTTGTCAAACTAATATTCCCCATCACACAAAGAAGTGCCTTCCTTATTAGTTGCTACTGTTTTAGTTTGTGTACAAAATACATGAAATAAATAATAATAATAATAAATAAAAAAAATCAAAATATATAAATCCACTGCCGCAACACTTTTTTTTTGTGCATTAGACAAAGAAAATAAATAAGACTATCTTTTACTACCTCATTGACTTTGTCCTTTTCCTCATTCATTTACACATACCCAGTACGTTTATTTACGATAAAGATAACATTTGTATAAAAGGAAATACTAATACTGTAGCAACCAATAAGGAAGGCACTCCTTTGTGTGATGGGATGGGGGATATGAGTTTGACAGAAAAATATATTATTTAGTTGTAAATACATAGTTAAGAAGTTGACTTTAAATAAATTTCGTGTTTTATTAATTATGTACTAAAATTAATGAAACGACTCTGAATTACAGTATGTCTTCTTGTAATAGTAGTTTTCCATGAAGCCCCAAAGTAATGGAAAAAAATCTTTCCATTATTATTTCTCAAACATGGATATGGCAGCTATATAACGCATATTAAGGAGATCTTTGAGCTCGATTTCTAACCAACCCATAACATCAAAACTTAAAATAATTGCAGTATCCAATGTTTTAACAAAATTTACTTTTATTAAAAAAAAATTTTATATAGTTTTCATCTCGTCAATTCCGCGCAGTTAAAAATTTCAAAATTCTGAATGAGCAACAAGGGATTTGGATTTGAATTGCGCGTAATTATAGAGAATCCTTTTATTATTATTATTATTATTCTAACATTAACAAAAACTATACAGAAGAATAAAAACATAAACTACATAATGATGTTCTATAGTTTCCTCAGAATTTAAGTTCAAATAGCTCATTACTTAGCATAGAAAGTTATGGCCTGTGTAGCCGTGTTTGATAATTTTTTTATGGGCAAATTTAGATTTAGATTTAGATTGATTTAGAAATTTGCTTACTTCAGTGCTTCATGGCGGACAGAGTCTGCTCTGATGGAAGACTACTTACTTAATAAATATGGTCTTTTTAAATCTTGCATAATGTTAATCATTAATGAAGTTTCAGCGCTTTGAGAGAAAGAGAGAAGTGGCCAAAAGATGACATAAAATATTATCATATACTGTAGCTTCAGTTAATTCAGTTTTAATCTTAGGGTAAAAAAATATATATACGTGCGGCGCTCATATAACTTAAAGCATAACTAGATTTAACACAAAGAAAAGTGATGCCACAAATCCTGCACAAAAAGGCGAAGCAGTGATAATGATCAAATGAAAATTCAATTAATAATAATAAAGTTTATTATTATTATTATTATTATTTTTTTTTTGCCTGATTAGTGCAGCAAGAATGTGTGAAAAATTATTTTAACATTCATAGTAAAATTAAAAGTCCTTGTGATACTAGAAGTTCACTCACCTAATGCAGGTGTACCAGTGACGTGTGCAGTTTAGCTGCAAGCATTGCACTAGAAATCACATGAACAAGTATTTTACCCCAGAGGCGAATAAATTTTGGTGTTAAGTTGAGCTCATAATACCACAATTATTATTTAGATCAATGGTATAATCCTACTTCTTGTGCGATACGTGTCTGAAAGTAGTTTACAAATTCAGTAAAGTTTGATTAGCCAACTTTATACATATTAAAAAATTAATGTTAGATTATATAATAACAGCTGTTATTTGATTTTGATATTATTATGTATGTAATGTTTATGAGTATGTCTTTTTAATATATTGAATGCTTAGATGTATGTTGTACACGCATTGTGTTTACTAAATAAAATATATTATAATTATTATTTATTTATTAAACACCAAGGTGTACTTATACATATTTATATACATATTTATATAGGTCTACATTTTTGCATATTGACTTAATGATAGGGTCCGAGATGGACAATGAAGTAAGTGGTACCTGGTACATAGGCCACTACATAATACACATACACATTTATCATTACACTCGTGATATTCTTTAATTTGACAGATTACATGGTGGAAACCATGCACCGCATAGCGGGTAAAAACATGCCTGTCTGTACAGTTTGGGCCTTTCCACCCATTAATATTATTAATATTAAATGCAGGGGTATTATAGAAGGCCAGGCTGATATCTTCAGTTTTACTTAGTCTATCCTTAACAAATTTAATGTATTATAATATAATGTGATCTGCTCTCTGCAGCTCTACCAGTTAAAGTTACAACATTTTTCTTTGTGCGATCATATAATTTTTAGATTTGTTCACGATTTGCATTACTATAAGATTTATATAATAATTATGAATATCGTTAATCATTGCCAAGTAACACTCAAAGAGCATCAAATTTTTATTTTTTTTGTCAGTCAGCATGGAAAGGGGGGGGGGGGGGGTAAAGGGGAACAAAAACTAGCTTCAGTTTTTTTTTTTGTTTTTTTTTAGTATTTTTATTATTATTATTTATTGAGTTGTAAGTGATGAACATGTTAAAGGTGCTATTTTATAATTTCGCCCAATTGTATTAGCAGAATGTGCATTTTCTTTTATTATGATTTCCATTGTACGATACATGTGTGCAAGTTGCTGTTTGACTGAGATTGATTTTTTTTTATCATCATTTAAACTCCCTGCGTTTTTTTTTTTTTTTTTTTTTTCCCTTACAAAAATAACTGAAATTTGTGAGCGTTTATATTATCAAATTAACTCTATATACATTATCATGATGTGTGATAAACGATATAGTAGGAAGTCTCTCCAAAGCTACAGTAGTGAGGAAAAGAATAGATATGATCAGATGTATTCATGGTAAACTTTGAAGTATTTAGTTTTCATAGTTCATTATTATTTATTTACAATATTATCAAGATCTTTTAAATTTGCATTCTGCGATTTTGGTAAAATTTGGTAAATGTGTTGAAAGGGGGGGGGGGGGGGGGTCATGACAGAACACTATACCCTAAAAGTTTCATACTTGCATGGTAAGATAAGGAAGGCTTAGTCGTTAATGATGTTTTTAATACCCGTGGAACTTTTTGAAAAGTGGAAGAGAAAAAGCTTTTTATATAATTGGATATAATATATGTAATGCAAATTTTTTGCTAGAGAACGAAGGTATAGGCCACTTTGCAATTCAAAATCATAATTGGGGCATCTAAAGTGGATAGTGTTCAACTTTGCAACATAAGAGTTCAAGGCTAACTTGACAGTCGTTCGATCACGCCAGTACCAAATGTCACATTGGTTTCTTGGTATTTTTTTTTTTTTTTAACCGTCATCATTACATATCTGTTCACATTTCGTATTCCAAGGCGAGTGATTCCTGTTGCTCGCTGCATCTCAAACAAGTGCGAATGGAAATAAAAACGCTGCTAGAGCTTTCGTCGCCGGCCGGCGAATTGACCTTATCAGTTTGAGCTTGCCCTTGACCACTGCCATTGCTAATCCAGCTTTAACGTAATAATGATAATCTTATTTGCAAATTTTTTATTATTATTATTATTATGATATATATAATTATATTATTTGTTTTATTTTTTTTAAAGTATTTTTGCGTATATACATGAATGCAAAAAAAAAAAATAATAATAATAATACATTCAGTTTTTTTTATATACATAATGTATATAAAAATACAGTAAAAATATATACTGCAGTATATATTTATATATGTACGACGTTAAAAGATTGCTAAAACTTCAAGGTGGTATGTGATACTCCAGAACTATAGAAAATTGAAATGACGTTAATGTTGCTACTGTGTCAGCATGACTTAGTAAATTTTTGCAATTATATTAAAATGAGTAAAGAAAGTGTTGTTGGCAGTGCATTTCGGAAAGAGCACGTGTGTGTGCGTGAGAGAGAGAGACGGTTTCCATTTTTTTTTCTCCCTGCTATTTTGCCATACTATACTATACTGTATAAGACACTTTATGTCCTAAATGCTAAATCTATATATTATTTCGTAATAATTAACATAACAAAAAATTCAAAATATATTAGAAATAAAATATTTTTATTGAGATATTTGTTTATGTTAAATTAGTAAGTAATTGGGCCCAGGTGCACGGTACACACCGAGGTGAGTGGGTGCGGGAGAAAGTAAAGTAATTATTATGTCATCCAGTGAGATAAAGTATATAGCAGAGCAACGGGTTTGGCCAAGTACGTTCGAGCGCGCAGTTTTACGTATTGGCCAGTCAATATTATGGATGCCAATATAGCAGAATATAATTTTACTATCCATTGTAATTAAACTCTATTAAAATTTTCGTTGAGATAAAGATAATTTTGCTATGATTTCATTATTCCGTAATTTAATTCTACAATGAAAATAATTTCCCTTTCATAGTGTATAAATCATTTCGCATTCTGCAATGAAGTTAAATTTATTATGTTCGGTGCTAGATGACAAAACGGAAGAATTTTTGTCCAAATTTGACGAAAATATACATAAAATAAAGCTTCAGTGCTGAAAAAGTAGGGTCGAGTCCTCGAGTTTTGCGTTGCGCGCAAGCGCTGCACTAGCGCTGCAAGCCTCCACTATAAATACCAAGACGACGAGGTTTGTGGTTCTCAGTGTATCGTGACTTGAACTGCTACTGTACGTAGTCTCGCTCCAGCTCTATACAAACTATCATGAAGGACCTCGTGCTGAAAAAGTCAGATCTGGATGAATTAAAAGACATCGCTAATAAATTACGAATTCACAGTATTACTTCTACGTCAGCATCCAAGTCAGGGTTAGTATCAATTAATTATTACAATACCAATCAAGTCTTCTCAATTGGTCTTCCTATGCAAGTTGGAATCAATCATGTACACGTTACTGTCATGTCTATAATTCAAAGTAAGAGGTGTTCAAGGAGGAATATATATTATATATAATATATATATATATATATATATATATATATATATATATATATATATATATATCTATATCTATATGTATATCGGTATATATAAAAATTTATTTCTCCTAATTTCAATGTAATATAAAATAATTTCGTGCTGTTTGAAGTCTTTGAACTCTCCCCCGTCTCTCGCTTGATTCTTTTATTTTATCATATAAAGATTAACAACTGATTATTAAGAGAAAATGAGAACCATGCGTTTAGCGTTTTAATTTTATATATTTTGTGCTTTTCACGCCGGCTAATTATCTAGCAAGCCGGCTAGACATGCGGAAATTCTTCTCGCAAGATCATTTGCAACCACATGCTACGTCGTCAGCTGCAAGCTCTCAAAGAATGTGCGCAATGTATTGCATACTTACCTCGTGCACTCGCTGTTTTACACAGAGCGTATGTATGTACTACGTACTCATTTGTCTGGGATTTAACATGCTCATGCAGATATCAAAAATTTACACCGTAGTGCCTCTAAAATATACACGCTACTTAAGAGCGTTGTTAAAAAAAAAAAATAATAATAAAAGTAATTTATATTACTGCAAAAAAGTGGAGAGCTTTACCATTCTGTTCTCTGAATTATCCATTCTGTATTTAAGAAATGAATGAACAAATTTAAAATAAATTCATGCAGACATGTATGAAGGTTGCTACGACCCTTTGAATTTGCCATTTTCGACCAAATATCTGTTTGAAAAATTTGAATGTAGCATAACATTTTTTGTGACTCGCCGATTTTATATATGAAATTAAATAAAAAAAAGACAAATTGAATGACTGGGAAGGTGGAAGGAGGGCCGAATGGGAGCATCGGAAAATAAATTCATGCACTTTTTAGTTTCTAACTTGATGCTTATTATCAGTGGTGATACTATAATTTAACCAATCAGATACGCGCTGATAAAGGGTAGGGATCCCCTGATTTCCTATCCCAAAGCATTACAGAACCGTATTTTAAGTTTTTGAGAAAATAATGCAGGTACAGTACATTGGAGAAATTAAAATGAAACCTAGTGCACTAGTCGCTATGTTATACAATTTAGGCTTAAAAAAAAAAGTAGGAAGCATTTCGTTCTATTTAGGTCTGTATTTTTAGGTAAAGATTTGTCAGATAAAAAAAAAAAAAAAAAAGAAGAAGAAGAAGAAGAAGGAGCAGCTGTATAGGCATTTTTTATTTTCTGTTAAGCACAATTTTAAGTTCTGATCCATATTTTTGTATTTTTTACTGTTACATACAATACTGGCACAGGAATTTAAAAGTATAAATACAGTAATTAGACTGTCTGGGAATGTTGCTGTCATGGAATGCTGTGGCGAGATGATTCTGAGTGACTTATTGTTTGTAACATGTTTCAGACATCCAACATCATGTGCTTCCATTGCAGAGCTTATGTCTGTGCTATTCTTCCACACAATGCGCTACAAGGTGTCTGCCCCCAAGGACGCATCAAGTGATCGATTCATTCTTTCCAAGGGGCATGCTGCACCCATCCTCTATGCTGGTAAGAACACTTTAAAATTTGCTACTTGAACAATAGACAACTTGCATGCCGTTTTTTTATGGTCTTAAAAAGTTCTTTAGGAAAAATAAATAATATTAGTGCATATAAAACTTCTTAAAAAATGCTCCTTCATATTTAAAATAATTTTTGAACTTCAAATTTTATTTGAAGTAAAGACGGTGGCCATTATGCCGAAAGACGGTTCGCGTTTCTTTTGCTTTTTAATTGTTGAAATCGTTCAAACAAGTTCGCAGCAACTAAAGAATTTTTTTCAACGGCCGGATTTTTTAAAAAATCTGTATTTTCTCCAACAGAGCTGTTTAAAAAATTCGGCCGTTGAAAAAAATTCTTCAGTTGCTGCGAACTCGTTTGAACGATTTCAACAATTAAAAAGCAAAAGAAACGCGAACCGTCTTTCGGCGTAATGGCCACCGTCTTTACTTCAAATAAAAATTTGAATTTCAAAAATTATTTTAAATATGAAGGAGCATTTTTCAAGAAGTTTTATATCGATGTTGGGATGCAGAAATGCGACCGATGAGAAAAATCATGAGGTTTTTACTCATGATTTTTCTCATCGGTCGCATTTCTGCATCCCAACATCGATATGCACCAATATTATTTATTTTTCCTAAAGAATTTTTTAACACCATAAAAAAACGGCATGCAAGTTGTCTATGTGTACATACATACATACATATATACATACATATCATGATGCTATAATCCCTTATAATAATAACAACACAACAACAATTTGTAGCGGTAATAAAATTTGTGCAATTGCTCCTCTAATTTAAATTTGAAGGCCAGAAATTCCTAAATGTCGAGAAGACTTTGTATAAATCAGCAAAGTATGTGAATATAGTGTACACTTGGTTGTGATAATATGTTTTACTTTCACAAATTCGTGCAAAATGTGCATAATGCTATTCTAATAAGAATTAGAATTTAAATGATAAAATATATTTTCACAGTCGTGTTTACCGCATGTTGTAACATTTTTACTCCGAAAATTTTAAATCTGGTGAAAAATAGTCTCTTAAGGTCTACATACGATTTTAAGCCAAAAGATTTGTAAATATATATTTATTATTTCTTTTGGTAATTTTTATTGATCCTCAAAGTAAGCGTGTAATAAGCATGAGCATTTATTACTATTATTTGTTTGCATTGTAGCCTGGGCTGAAGCTGGTCTCTTCCCAACTGCAGACTTGCAGAAGCTACGTAAAATTGACAGTGACCTTGAGGGACACCCTACCCCTAGACTCAATTTCATTGATGTGGGTACTGGTTCTCTGGGACAGGGACTCTCTGTTGCCGCTGGTATGGCATATGTTGGCAAGAACTTTGACAAGGCATCCTACAGGTTAGTGTAACATTTGCTCATCAATTGAGTCATATTTTAATTTTATCAGAGTACTTGTGCAAAGCAAGTTTAGTTATTAATTATTGATTTATTTTTTGTTCAGGATTTATTGTCTCCTGGGTGATGGTGAGAGTGCTGAAGGCTCAGTGTGGGAGGCACTCCACTTTGCAAGCCATTATAATTTGGACAACTTGTGCGTAATCTTTGATGTGAATCGTCTTGGCCAATCTGAGCCCACATCTCTGCAGCACAACATGGAGGTGTATCGCAAGAGATTGGATGCCTTTGGCTTCAATGCCCTTGTTGTAGATGGTCATGATGTGGAAGAATTGTGCAAGGTAAAAATATAAGTAGATAAACATTCTATTGAAAGTTCTATGCCCACAATGCATATTTAAAGTTTACTTTGTTACCTTATGGCAATACAATGTATTGCCCCATATAAATATGCATAGTATTCTCTTGTGGCAAGCAAGTAAAATGTTACATTCCAAAGTGATGAAGCCAGATACTATTATTTCACTAAATATAAGTAAGTCAATAAGATTAGGAAGTTTTTGAAAATAAATTGGCATTTTATGTAAAAGGGTAGTCAACAACGGCTTTGTTTATAGTGGTCATTGTGTTATTAATCCTCCTGAAAACGCAATCTCAAAATTTTAATTATTAACACGCTGAGAGCAAAGCCGTTTAGCAACCCCAAACTTAACTCACAGCTACAACTGCTCTCATGCTAGTTTGGTGTGAGCTGGAGTTACTCTTGTCTTTGCATAAATTATTTTACTGCATATCTGAAGGTGTAAAAACATTTTATATTTTATGTAAAATATTACGTGAAGTAGTGAGAGCAAAAATAAGAGTAACTCACACTCGTGTCAAACTAACGTGAGAGCAAGTTGTAGCTTTGACGTAGGTTTAGGGTCGCAAAACAGCTAACATTTTGAGATCGCGTTTTCGGGAGGTTCAATAACACGATAATCATAATTAAAAAGGTCATTATTGACTACATACCCCTTTAAGTTAGTAGTTTACTGAGTTGGGTCAAATGACAACCCTTATTTTCACAATACTTTCTATGCAAATTATATCCAGCAAAAAAAATGCTGTATTCAAGAGTGTACAGTACCAGTAACTCCATCTCTTGATCCCATTTGAAGTGGACTTGTGTGAGGGCTGACGATCAAATCGTATCAGATGTTCAAGTGCGGGCTCAAGAATTGAGTCATATTAGGAACAAAATGGACCCCCAAAAGTGTTAAAATTAGAAATATAGGCCTAATTATACTTTAATCGTTATAAATTTATTTATATTATTTTTATTATTATCTGCTGCTTTTAGAAAGGATTTATTTTATTTATTTATTTTTTATTATTATTATTATTTTTTTTTAATTATCAATCTCTAAACTGAATGGGACGACTTCCCTCACTATCAGTGTTTTCATTTTTTCCCTGTGGAGGTGCTGTTTCAAATTGACTATGCACTCGTGAATAGTAGAAGAAAAAAGTCTGTGGCCTTTAAAAAATCGTAATGCACATTATATTAAAAAAAAAATGGAACTGTTCATATGTTGCTTATAAATCATCTAATGCTTTAGTTTTGTCTTGTATGTTACAGCTAATTAGAATGATATATGACTCACCTACCAAAAATATGCATAAAAAGTAGCTTAACTTGCTCATAAGTTGTATTAAAAAGTTAAAATAGTGTACAAGTGTATGTATTAATAGTTCACATACATTTACAAAGTTTTAGAAAATGTGTATTAATTATAAGACATTTTATGACATTTTATGACACTTCTTAATATGTTTGCTAAGCAGCCACTAAGTTTTTTAATAATGTGAATTGCATACACTTTTGTATTGATGTGTCTATTATTTGAAAACAAATTTATAATACAAACTTTGAGCAAGTTACACTAATTTTTATGCATATTTTTGGTAGGTTGGGTCAAATATCACACTCCTGCTAATGCACCATTTGTGCAAGGCAAAACTAAATCATTATATTTATAGGCAACAATCAATTCAGGCTTTTTTTATTTTTTAATGCAACGTTTTGTTCACGAGTTATAATTTTTTTAAAGTTCATATTGCTCTGTATTTTTCTAAAAATATTGAATTAATTTTTAAAAACGTGTTGTTTCAAAAAAGATTGTATTTTATTTGTTTATTATTATTATTTGGGAGGGGGGGGGGGGGACTAACATGAAAAAAAAAAAAAAAAAAAAAAATCTAATTTGACTTACGAGTTGGTGCTAAAATTTAAATCTTCTCATTTATATTATCTTCAAAGTGCATAATAAATATTAGGAAAATTTTATATCGATCTTGTTGCGAAAAAAAAGCCTATCTCGTTTTTTGTCAGTGGAAGCAAAAGGCCTATCTCGTAATTTGTCAGTGGAAGCAAAAGGCCTATCTCGTATTTTGTCAGTGGAAGCAAAAGGCCTATCTCGTTCCCGAACGTTATGTAGATGGCGCTCGAGATAGACCTTTTGCTTCCACTGACAAAATACGAGATAGGCCTTTTGCTTCCACTGACAAAAAACGAGATACACCTTTTTTTCGCAACAAGATCGATATGTGATATTTGATTATTAAATTTTTTTATTAAACACACATAGATTAGGAAGAAATTAGGGAATGGGAGATAATATGAGCTTACAATATCTGCCATTTCCCAATTTTTACCTACTTTGTGATTCTATCAAATCTTTTAATTTTTATCTATCTTCAAAGTGGAACTTAAAGCCATAGACCACATAAAACAGCATGTGCTTTTTTAATGAATAAACACGAAATGGGATCTTCAATCAAAACTAAGGACAATTTGTACCAGAATGTTAATGTAGCCCCACAAGAGAGTGTGAAAATACTGTAAAGTATGCAATTTGCGTGAAATTCATGTTTATGACGTCAGAAACATGCATAAATTAGTTTGAAAATGTGGTGCAGGTTGCATAAATTGAATTTTCTGATCACTGCTACGTGGCTACTGTTGGGTTTTGAGACAAACTAATGTTATTTATGTAAATCCCATTAAGTGTTTTGTGATATAAATGCGTATGTTTTTCTCTGGTCTATTCCTTTAAATATTTGACATATATTTGTGAACAAAACTTTTAAGTTAATTTTATTTTTTGGGACTATTGAGTTTGTGAGATATCAACCGATAATATCTCTGAAACTTATTCAATAGCTGTCTGCAAGTATCCGTATAATATTTGGCGAATTTCAAAATATCAGATTATAAGTATGAAATGTTATAGAATAAAAAAAATGCCGACATTTAAAGTAAATTCAACTGTTAACAACACAAATTACCTTTTTTTGCCTAATATGCAATATAGTGCAATTGAGTGAGTTTGGATTCAGTAGTATGTAGTACTGTAGTTAATATGGATTTATAACAATGAGGATTAATTTGACAGGCTTTCCATGAAGCATCAACCACTAAGGGTAAGCCTACAGCAATCATTGCCAAGACCTTCAAGGGAAAGGGTTTCCCTAACATCGAAGACCTTGAAAATTGGCATGGAAAACCTTTAGGAGATAAGGCTGAAAGCACTATTGAGGTAAAGACTTGACAGTTCTGTGTTAAAACGAGAGCTTAACTAACTAATTTGGTTTCTTCTTTAGTTCTTAAAATCTCAACTGAAGAACAGTGGCCCCCTGCAACTCCACCCCCAGAAGCCTCTTGTGGATGATGCCCCAGTGATAAACATCAGTAACATTGCTCTCTCCTCTCCTCCCAATTACAAATTGGGCCAGACCATGGCTACTCGTGAAGCCTATGGTGTTGCCTTGGCAAAAATAGCAGAAAATAACACTCGAGTGGTTGCTCTTGATGGAGATACCAAGAATTCTACTTTCTCAGACAAAATTAAAAAAGTAAGACCATACTCTTTCATTCTATATGCCTACTAGTTAAGTTTTTTTCCCCCCTTTCTTTTCTTTTTCTTTTAGTAACTTATATTATAAAAAAAAAATAAAAAAAAAAAAAAAAAAAAAAAAAAAAAAAAAAAATTGCAAGTATCAGTACATATATTGAATTGGCTAGTTTCTGACTTTCATTTATTGCATGTGTATAGGTTTCCCCTGAGCGCTATGTGGAGTGCTTCATTGCTGAGCAGAACCTGGTCGGAGTTGCAATCGGAGCAGCTTGTAGAGACCGCACTGTTGCCTTTGTGTCAACCTTTGCAGTTTTCCTAACTAGAGCTTTTGATCAGGTAAGCATATAAATTAATATTGTGACAATAATAATAATAATAAGTAATGCTTTGTGACTAATGCTAACTAAATGTAAAATGTTAGATTCGCATGGGAGCCATTTCTCAAACCAATGTCAACTTTGTTGGTTCTCACTGTGGTGTGTCCATTGGCGAAGATGGACCCAGTCAGATGGGACTTGAAGATATTGCTCTCTTCCGTTCAATTCCAGGTAACTTATCACTCATAAGTTCAGGCATGTGCATCCTGTCAGTTTCTCTTTTTGTGCATACCAACATACACACACATGTATAAATATGAACTTGTTTTAGTCTAAATGATCCAAATGCCACCCTTTGCTAGCTGATCCACTCTGAAGAAAATTATGTTGAACATCCCCCCCCCCCCCCCCCCCAATGAAAAAAGAAATTTTGCAAGCAATTTGACATTTTAAGCCTATCACTGCAACTGCCTAATGATGTTACAAGATATAATTGCCTCTCAAAACAGAATAATTTAATTTTTAGTCTGTCTCCCATAGCTGTTTAAGCATAACGCATAACTTTCTGATATGGTCAAAAAGGTAGACTATACTAATAGGTCCCACTATCAAATAAAAAATATCAGTGTTTTGCATCAAGATTTTAGTGGTTGGGTTCAAGGGACCCTTTTTTGATTATAAATCTACGATAAAAGACCCTACCTGTGCGCTGCTTGCTGATATGCTTTACCCGTGCGCACAGCGAGGGCCTTTTTGTCCGCGGACCTTATGACAGACATTCCCCTACTCATATTCAGTCACCACAAAATAATAACAATAATAGCAAAATAAGAATTCTGCATTATGAGATGCAAAACAAAATGTATGAATAAATGTGTAAGTCTGAGAAAGCACGAGAAGTATGTCAGGATAGAAAGTTGTGGAGGTCTATCACTAGATCAGGCTAAAAACATCTGTGTTGTTGGCTTAACCAGAAAGTGACTTTCATTGTCAACAATCAGATAGTCCACAATTTCAAATTACTCCCAAATTTTCGAATTTCATCTGAAAACAGAAATATTTGAGTTGAGTGAGTTGGGAAAGGGTAAACATATTTCTTTTTGGTGTGGATCTGTTACCAAAGGGTAGGATTTTGAACAGGTAGGCTGAAACAATTTCATATCTAGTACTTCTACTTGTTATATTTCTATCAAGTTTAGATGGTAAAATTAGCAATTACATATGGAAAATAGTGCAGTTCAATTGCATGCAGTGAGGTAGATTGATTTATTATGTAGTGTTGAAGAAAAATATTTACATATTTGACATTCCTGTGTTTTAATAACCATGAATGAGATTTTAAAACAATGCCAATATTATAATAAATATAAATCATAATAAATGCATCAAATCAATCATTAATAATTTAAAGGCGTAGAACACCTTGAACAAAAAAGTTGTGTAATATCCTAACATACCTAAATATCAACGTTGATTTGGCCGGAGTCATTGATTTCTAATTTATTTTCCATTCACAAAATGCCACTGACGTCACAGCTCGCTTGTTTTATGTGCGCTTAAAATTGTGAATGGAAAATAAATTAGAAATCAATGACTTTAGCCAAATCAATGCTGATTTTCAGGTTTGTTAGGATATTACACAACTTTTTTGTTCAAGGTGTTTTACGCCAAATGACATATACATATTTGGTGTATAGGCCTACATATTACAGATTTTACATCTTTTTTATTTGAACGATTTTGAAACGTCTGGAAACTAAATGAAAGTATACTAATTACTGTATATGTGTTTTTGGAAGGAAAGTTTGAAGTATAATTTCTAAAATAAAGAAATATGAGCATTTTGGTTATGAATAGAGAGAGATAAAACAAAGAGGTTATGTTGAGCACAGCTTTCTTTCTTGGTATTGTGGTTGTGAGATTGAGGCAAGCCATGTTTTGCCATGTACCAAGCATATTATATACTTTGTACACTGTATCTTTCACATTGTGTATTTCATTTTTGTCTGCAATTATTTTATAGCTTAACAAATTGATGCAAAGCAGTATAAATCTCCTTGATAGGGAAGGTTTTAAGGTATGTATAGAGTTGAGAAAGGTCAGCAATATTAGCATGTCCTGCGTGTGTTTGTGTTGAAGCATCCAGTTGTATGTGACTGCTAACCATGCTAGATCATATTTTCATGTGCATGGCCTTGTTAACTCAAACTATCTCTCTCTGCTCTGTTAATACACCAAACTTTGAATTTTGCGAAGTCATAGGATTCCAGCTATTAATTAAGGGAGTATATGACTGGCTGGTATGTCACAAACTGAACGATTGCGAAATATAAAATTAATACTAAGAAAAGATGAAATGTTAATGAAGAGTTAAGTTATTTCAGACACATGCAAACTCGGTCAAATATTTAAGGTATTCCACTTTATAGATAACTTTCCTAAATGTTAAATTTCAAATTTTAGTGCCAACTCTTATGTCAAAATAGATTTTTTTTTTTTTTTTTTTTTTTAAATTAAATATTAATAATTTTTTTTTTGAAACAAAAACATGTTTTAAATTCATTCAATTTCATTTGATAATAACAGTATTTGTTTTGCTGGATAGTATAAATAACATTATAAAGAATTGCGTATAAGGAAAAAAAACATCGCGGTTAGAATTAATAAGTTTAAAAAAATATTTAGAAAATAGTTGGTAGAGATTAGAGTACGTTGAATTGAAAATTAATAAAACGCGAAAATTCTCTAATTGATATAGTAAATTGGGACTAGGATTCAGTCCCAATTTACTATATCAATTAGAGAATTTTCGCGTTTTATTAATTTTCAATTCAACGTACTCTAATCTCTACCAACTATTTTCTAAATATTTTTTTAAACTTATTAATTATAAAGAATTGACTGATAAAGGAACAACTGTTTTGAAGCCGACTGTAAGCAAATTTGCTCATATCCGCTTCTATTTTGCCTTACTGCGCATATGTAGTAAGGAGAAACGGAAGCGGATGTGACTGAAATCGCTTATAGTCGGCCTCAAAACCATTGTTCCTTTACTAGTCAATTATTGTGAAAATAAAGTTCCTCATTTGACTATTTCTATACCAAGTTTGTCACCCTCTTTGTTAAGTTAAAATTAATAATAATTTTTTTTTTTCAAGACAAAAAACACTTTTTTCAATTCATTAAATTTTATTTGAAAAATATAGCATTTGTTTTTTGTGAATACATACACAACACATACATATATCGTCGTGGTTCCGCTATAATGTCCGATGTCCATTTGACTTTGAAAAATATTTTTTTGCTGCAAATGACCTGAAACGGAAAAATCCAAAATTTGGGGTCGATCCGATGATTTTTATTTTTCAAGGTTATTTGGACATCGGGCAATATAGCGGAACCACGACGATATATATACAATATATATATAACATAGAAAGAATTATTGTGAAAATAAAGTTACTCACTGGACTAGCAAGTCATCAGTCTCGCTTTACGTTAAATAAGTACATATATACACTCAAGTTTTTAGTTTTGACTTTTATATCTCCTGCACAAATGTAACTTCAATTATTTCAGTTGATTCATTTGTATTTCACAGATGTAACCAGCAAATAAATGAATGTGACACAATTTTCATTAGTGAGCAGGGGAAATGGAAGTTAACATTGAAATTAGTATCTAAATGGGCAAGACTGAAAGTTCAACTTCCTAACTTTACTGAATAATGAAATAATAATAACAATATGAATGTAAGTTGTTTGTAAAATTTAAAGTAGCAAATTTTTTATGTGCACTAAATGTGCGATAAATATTTTACCAATCAAAACTTGCTCTAAACTGCAATGTTATTCTTATGAGAAAAACACCTGCTGGATTTAAATGGTAAAATATATTATCGTGGTCCTGTGTACAGTGTTACTGTTGCAATAATTGCAACAAGAGACCTTGCAAAGAAATCAAGCCAATAGGCAGTCATATGTTAAAGGCGTAGAACACCTTGAACAAAAAAGTTGTGAAATATCCTAACAAACCTGACAATCAACGTTGATTTGGCCGGAGTCATTGATTTCTAATTTATTTTCCATTCACAAAATGCCACTGCCGGTCACTGACGTCACAGCTTGCCTGGTCCACGCGCAAGTAAACCGGGCGAGCTGTGACGTCAGTGACTGGCAGCGTCATTTTGTAAATGGAAAATGAATTACAAATCAATGACTCCGGCCAAATCAACATTGATTTTCAGGTTTGTTAGGATATTATGCAACTTTTTTGTTCAAGGTGTTCTATGCCTTTAACAAAAGCCTTACCACATTGTCTGGTAAATATCTTGATGGAACAGTTTAAACAAATATTTCCATTGATAAAGATGTTTTGAGGGAAACAGCTCTCTTCCTCAGCTGCTTACAGGGAAGTTACGTAGACAACACTTAAAGCAACTGAGAAAGAGCTGCTGAGCTTAAAATGTTGTAAAATTCATGTCAACTGCCATCGAGTTTGTCACCTATGGACATTGTCAAGGCAAGGTTCATATTACGGCTTTCCTGTTCTTTTCTTTGATTACATAACATTCAATACGTAATGGTTTCCAATTTCCTTTAAATTAATCAGTAGTCAAAGTCAAGCATACACAACGTAGTGTAAACATAACTGGAATACATTTTTTGCTTAAAGGCATAATGCACTTTTTTAAACATGCTTTAGAATACTAGGTTTATAATTTACATACCTTATTATGGCAGAATTAGACATGAACGCGTTGATTTTGTATATATTTTCATTTATTTTCCATTTGACGGTTGAAATAAAACTTATCTGACGTCACACTGTACTGATGGGGCTGCGAAGTGGTGAGGTGTTTTAAATTTATCATGTGACCAAAGAACTTGACTGTGATTGGCTGATAAGATGGGCAGGGGGGAACACCAGGAAAAAGTTTGGTACTTCCCTAAACTATAAAACACTTTGCGTGCAAACTCGGAAGTAATAAGTTTAGGGAAGTACCAAACTTTTTCCCGGCGTTCCCCCCTGCCCATCTCATCAGCCAATCACAGTCAAGCAGCAGTCAAGTTCTTTGGTCACGTGATAAATTTAACAAACCACACCACTTCGCAGCCCCATCAGTACAGTGTGACGCAGTGTGACGTGAGATAAGTTTTATTTCAACCGTCAAATGGAAAATAAATGAAAATAAATACAAAATCATCGCGTTCATGTCTAATTCTGCCATAATAAGGTATGTAAATTATTAACCTAGTATTCTAAAGAATGTTTAAAAAAGTGCATTATGCCTTTAAGGTAGGTAGGGAAACCAAGTCAAAAGATCCAACATATAAGTGAAATTTTACACAAAACATTGCCGTCTGTGTGCATGTGTAATATATATTATTAGCTTGTGTGTGTGTGTGTGTGTGTGTATACACACACACACACATACACACACACACACATACATAATATGAATATATGACCACAAAATATAACCATATTTGTGTAAATAATTTTATTAAAAAATGTTCTTAAGTTGCTTATACAACTGGCATTCAGCTGATATTTTCCTTTGTTATAATCAACTGATTATCAGGTGTTTTTGGATCGTAGCCAATCAGAAACTTGGATTTATCCAGCTGGACGCAGTTGTATAAGCGATATTGGTTGTTGAAATGCCCCATTTTTATTATTATTATTATTTTGTTGTTTATTTAGCTCTGACTAACATGAGGGCATGCTTTTTCACTATTATATTATATAATATTATATTATTCTTTGATTGGTATTAATTTTTTTTCTTCTTCTTCTTCTTGTATGTATTTTATCAATACATTACTAACTACAGAGCTTTATTTTGATATTAATTTAATTTTAAGTTGAAATAGCCCTGTATGCGCCTTAATAAAAATTATTATTATTATTTAAACCTGCGTGTGTGGTGTAGTGGTAACCGTGCTCGTTTGGCATGCTGGAGGTTTGGCGTTCAATACCAATTCAGGTTGGCCTTGAAAGGCCAGCTTGTAAGAGCAGTGGTTAGAATGGTGAAGTTCAGTGTGTTTCAATGGGTACGTTACCGCTGCAATACATAGGTTGGCTAGGCAGTTTGACCACCTCTTGTCCATAGTGGCGAGTGCTGCCCGCTCATTGTAAGCCACAGATTATTGTAAGCTCTCTTACTAGAAAGGATTTGTCCTGGCCAACTCCGAAAGAGATTATGGGGTCATAATATGCATGTACTATTTAAAAACTTGCATTTTTTTTTTTTTTTTTTTTTATGTTCTTCTTATGAGAAAAACATGAACTTTATTTGAATGGTAAAATATATTATAACAATCATGTATACTGTATGCAGTGTACTGATGCTTGACTCAAAATCTTAGTACTACAGTATATTATGCCATAAATAAAACATTTAGAACTAAGATTTGATGTTTCCACCTGTAGCTACTATTATGTCGTGAGTGTTTGCTATTATTAATACACTACCAATCTTTTGTATAATTCTTACTTATACTTAATCTGTAACATGTAAGCAATATACTGTATAGGCCTACCCAAAAACTAAAAACTAAAAAAAAAAAAAAAAAAAAAAAGGCTTCAGGTAAGGTTTTTAATTTGAATTTATTTGAAATAGGTGCAACTGTTTTCTACCCATGTGATGCTGTGAGTTGTGAAAGAGCCATTGAGCTGGCAGCCAATACCAAGGGTGTATGCTTTGTACGCACCTCTCGTCCTGCTACAGCAGTTGTCTATGAGAATAACACAGCCTTCCAGGTAAACCTATAGTAGTTAGAATTGCAGTAACACAGCTTTTAACTGTCACTTTTGAACTAATTGTATGTAATGCAATAGGTGTTGCTTACTTTTTACCCTTCCCCCACTATACCTACATATAAACCAGAAACTAGCAGAGTCATCTCTCATAGTTTCTCTCTATGTCTGAAGCTGACAAAGGCACACACATATACTCTGTTTTTGGTGGGTGTTTTGTGCCGAAAGTTACCAATTTGTTTATTATCTCTGTGTTAGCAAGATTTTCACAGAACTAAAGGACATTTCTTCATTGTGGTAATGCTACTGCTGAATTTCTCTATCCTTTCCTTCTAATTTTATCATATCGAACCAAGATTGTTTACTTTCCTGAATTTACTCAATAGGTAATTAAATAGCTAAAGCATAAAGTAACTGTTTGTTGCAGATTGGCAAGGCGCACGTGCTGAAACAGAGTGCTGAGGACAAGGTTCTCTTGATTGGTGCTGGTGTGACGGTGTATGAAGCTCTAAATGCAGCTGAGGAGCTGGCAAAGGCTGGCATTCATGCTCGCGTACTGGATCCGTTTACTATCAAACCTCTGGATGCCAAAACTATCATTGAGCATGCAAAGCAAGTTGGCGGAAGAATTGTAACAGTGGAAGACCACTATCCTGAAGGTACAAAGTTAATTGAATGTCACTTATAAAATTATAAATGCTAAAACACTAAAACATTCTTTATATGGTCATACAAAGGGCTTTTTCTGACTAATTTGCAACACTGAGACAGGTTTGGGGTTAACAGAAATGTACCAAGTATATGTCTAATGATTTTAATGGTCACACAGGTGGGCTTGGTGAAGCAGTACTCTCTGCTATTGCTGGCGAACGTAACATCATTTGCAAGATGCTGGCTGTACATGAAGTACCTCGCTCTGGTCCACCTACTGTCTTGCTCGAGAAGTTTGGTATCAGTTCAAAGAGCATCGTCAAAGCTGTCAATGAAATCATCAACTTGTAAACACAGCTCTTAAAAAAATATATATATAAATAAATAAAAATAAGATAAACAAATATAATTTTGCATAGGTTGTTAATCCTATTCTTGCAAGTTAAGAAATTTTATATTATATGTTATTCCTCTTTGGTTCCTGATGCAAAGGCGAAGTTTAAATTATAGGAAGCTTTCATTTTTTGAAGTATTTTAAAGAAATGTTTTATTTTTTGGCATAGCCAAACCATATTCTGTATTTCTGTTCCTTATTTCTACAAGTAAATTTTTATTCGCTCTTTCTAAAGCATTTCATAAAATCATTATTTGTTGCAGAAACTAAAAATTTATCATTAATTGTAGGTGAAGTAGCTTATAATGTTATTTTTTAATACATTTATTAAAATTGTGAATTAGGAACTATTTATTCACATATAATCTTGAATTGATGCATTTACTATGAGGCACATTCCTCTGGATTTAATGGCTATGTTGTTATGTATGTTTTCTTTCTCTGTGTAGTGGATGTGGTTTAAAGTTGTGAAAAAACAAATTGATTAAAGTTGCCTTCACAAATACTTATTGTTTTTGTTATCTTAAATTGTTATATACCTGCTCTGGTGAAAGATTGAGGTCCACCCCCCACCATAACAGGAACCACACACTATTCTTATACAGTACCAGCTGTTGGCGCGCGGTCAATTACTTGTTGGACAGCCTTTTATTATTATAAAAAAAAAAAAACAAAAAAAAAAACTACAGTACAGGATTAATTTTTAATTGGTATTCACTGATGTTGATTATGTAATTTTAATTATATTACTGATAATTATAGTAATAAATCATGTCAAAATAATAATAGTGCAAAAAGAAATTCTTTAGTAAGCATAATAATGTTGCCATGTACAGTCCGTGCCACCTAAGGATGTTTGCGATTAATCGAAATCGAGCCACGAGCCAATAGACGCTCAAGCGCTCAAGGTCGCTAGGAGGTGGGGTAATGTTAACTAAATGCGGAGTTTTTCGGCGCTTTCTTATTGGTCACATCCTTAGGTGGCACTATAGTAACTATAAAGGTAGTACAGTCGATTCAGCAAAAGCGGTTTTTTGCTTCGCACCGTCCTATCTAAACCCATGTTAAAAGGGGTCACTTCAATAAATCATAGCGCAACTAATACAAATTGTCATGACATAAAAATCATATCAAAACATGCCTAAACAAGTCAGCTATTGTTTTTAAATTTATGAATATCCTCCTGAGTTGATTAATATTATTAATTAATGATTTTCTGAGACATTGTAATCCACCGCTAAGATTGGCTGTCGAAGTGACTTCGGGCATCTCCGCAAAAGCGGTTTTCTCTCTACGCCAATCATAGGCCTACAAAATGTGGTTTTCACCTCCCCTGCACCCCCTACATAAGAAGAATGCGGTGACCATACTACCTCTTTTAGTTACTATAGGTGGCACGGACTGTAGTAAGCAATTTTTTTTAAGGAGGGAATTCAGCTTTCATTTGGTTTAGACGGCGTGAGAATTGCATTAATAAGCTCATTCTCTGCATGAAATGAGCAATATAAGCAGCTAAGTATGTACGCTTAATTCTATTTGCTTTGGGCTGGTTCAGTAAAGCTCATACTATCTCCCATTTCCCAATTTTTCCTATTTTATCTTTGTTTTTCTATCAAATCTTTTTAATTGCCGCTGTCAATTTTTTTCCTCCACTTAATTTATTTATACTAAATCAAACATGATTACAAAATATACTAGAACCTGGGTTTAAAGAAACATTACTGAATTAAAGTTAAAATATAAGTAGGTCCGAAATAAATGCCCGATTGATGACGTCACAGGCTTTTTAGGTAGAATTTCAAAAATTAATTAAAAATACTTCCCATGCTCCAATCGTTCTAAGAAAAAATAGCGCATCAAAATTTTTTAACGCTCTTTTTAAATGTCATAAAAAGTGGGGGTTAAAAAGAATTCACCTTCCTCATTTAGGAATAAAACTACATTACACTACACATTATACAGAAACACAGTAGTTGTAAGATTCAAGATGAGGCACTGTTGATTTGACTTAAAGTTGTAAAAGTAGAAAAACCTGCTCCACTTTTCTTTCTTTCTTTCTTTCTTTCTTTCTTTCTTTCTTTCTTTCTTTCTTTCTTTCTTTCTTTCTTTCTTTCTTTCTTTCTTTCTTTCTTTCTTTCTTTCTTTCTTTCTTTCTTTCTTTCTTTCTTTCTTTCTTTCTTTCTTTCTTTCTTTTTCTTTCTTTCTTTCTTTTTTTTCTTCTTTTTTTTTTTTTCTTATCTTATGACCCCAAAGATAAAATGAAGCCAAATATGTTAGAAAAAAATGGGGTAGCTCTGCGAAACTTTTAAGTACAATTTTTAAACTTAAAATTAATGCCATAAAGCCTCAATTTAATTTTTATTATCAGGGTATTTCGCAGGTCCTGAATTGTTATCAGTTATTCCCATTGATTTCATAATAAAAAAATAAAAAGGGGGGGGGGGGTGAACTTTTGAATTTTTAAGCATAAAAGCTTTCTAATCACAAACCCTTTATCATAAAAATTTGATTGAAGGATTGTAAAAATAATTTGTGTTTGCAAAATCTGACTCCCATACTGAAAACCAACTAGGACTTTACTTTGCACGAAGCAAAATGACAATGCAAGTGGAGGTTATCATGCAGTATGAGGCGCGGGGGAAAAACTTATATAAAGTCATTTCTTGTCCAATATATATAGTGTATAGTGTACAGTTCAAAATTATGCTAGGGCTATATGACCTAATTATATATTTTTAATATTGTATGATTTGTCCAATTCAATAAAATTTGCATTAGTGTTTCGGGGGGGGGGGGGGGGGGGGGTATTACTCTTCTGTGCATATAAAATATATAAGCAACAAAAGCTTGTGATTTTTTTAATAATTATTTGAATCAAGTACTTTTTTAACTATCAGTAATTAAAATATTGTCAATTAATAGAAAAAATTAAAAAAAAAAAAGAAAAAAAAAAAAAGGAAAGTATAAGGAAAGGAAAAGGAGGAAGAAGTATAGGGTGTGTACGCATGACGTCATTCTGAGTGCTCTTCGATGCTCTTCTTGAGCAATGAATAACATTGTTCAGCATAGGACAAACGTAGTTTTTGCCTATTTTCTTTGGATAATTAGGCATTTTTTGGTCATGATTAATTATTTTTCTTGCATACTTGAGGTACTATAATTCAACCTGTTAACAGCATCAATTCTCTCAAAAAAATTGCGAAGTATTTTTAAACTGGCAAAATGTGCCATTTTCCTATACCGGCCAATGTTATTTAGTACTCACTTACGTCGACTTTAACATGAATGAAACCACCCTATATAGAGTATAATCTGAAAAGCAGTGCATTTTGCATTTCGATCATTTACATATACTACAAAACCGTTTTGTAGTATGTAAATGATCGAAATCAAAACCTCACGCGCAGCTTGCTGACAATAAGGAAAAAAATAAAAATATCAAAACATTTGATCAAGAAAAAATTAGATGTGTGTATTATATATATAGAGCGCTTCATCCCCGCTTACACAATTATGTTATAATATATATATCATAATACTTTTTTTTTTTTTTTTAAGAAAAAACAAAACAAAGAATTATAGATTTTAATTTCTTTATAATAAATTATTTTGGTCTGTAAATTTAATTTATTAATATTTTTTCATTATAATGATATATTTAATTTATTAAAAGCCCAAATAATTATATAAGATAAAAATTATAAACTATATAAAACATGTATTTTTCCCCCGAAAAACTGTATATAAGCTTTAAAAAAGTAGACGGGAATATGAAAAAGCTTTGCATACTTTATCTGATAATTTCAAGAAATCTCTGAACTCTCATTACTGTATTCTTAAAATATACGAGTATATAAATTTATTAATTCATTAAAATGTCAAAATGTGTCGCATAATTTCGATACGAACACATGAGGAGCATGCGGAGTGTTTCAACAATTTAATTCAATATTGCCGCCGTTTTTCTTGTGGGAAGGTTTATTGAATTCTGGAACGTGATTGGCTCTGAGAAGTTTTCAGATGAAAAATTTTGTCTTTTCGCCACCTACTGAAAAAAAGAAATACTAAAACGGAAAAATGGACGATGGGACGAATCTATCGGATATTGAGGGAGAAGAATGGGATAAATGGATAAATATGTTAGGTCGAGAACTCCCTGAAGGTACTTTAATTCATTGTAATAGTATAAATTGTTGTTTTATAATGTTATTTGCAAGTACACTCGTCTTAAAAATACGAGGTTTACAACGATGATGTGACCCTTTTCCGAGGTTCTCAGAGACAAAATGTTTTTTTTGAAGTAGAAGATAACATGTTTTCTTGTTATTACAGAAGATGAAATGTCAGAAGGCGATGAACCTAAGCCTGAGCCTGTAGCAGAGTGCAAGAAGCTCCCTTTTGAGGGTAAGAAATCGAAAATATTGCTTCTTTCTTGCGTGCATGTTTTCAGTTTGTTTTGTGATAGTCATCTGTTTTTGTCTTATTTCAAACTTCATTGTGGTCACATACTGGTCACATACACAAATATGTAATTGACATTTCTTGTTTTAGATTTTAAAAACAGAATTAATGCGTGTGCCAAGAATGTTAATAATGATCTGCTTAATGCCTTTGTTACGTATTTATGACATTTAATGTGCGAGTTAGTGACAAAAAGCTACTTTGAATGCAAGCAGTAAATGATGCATACATCGTATGCTTATGAAATTATGTGATGTTATTCCTATGTGTATGTGTATGTGTCTACATAATACATACATAATGTTTATTTGTTTGAATTTCTTTGAAAGGCGTTATTTGTCAAGTGAATTCTGGAAGTTCTGAGTGGTTGTATTCGAAATCCTATGCTTTTAAGTATGTATATACATACATATGTGTAGGATATATGTAGAAAGTTTGTTATATTTTTTAAAGTATGATGTACAGTACATTATATACATACACATGACACATACTGTACTTGAATATGTTGTATACATTTGGAAAAGTTTGTATCTATATAGAGCATTACATCAATTAAAGTCTGTATTTTATGCATTCATTGCATTTCCATGAGGCACTACATCGAAATTTTATACAATATTGCCTTATAACATATACTGATATATTTACTATAGGAACAGAGTACATTTACCGGTATGTTTACATTTGCCTCTGGAATGGTTATTACCGGCATATCGCGCTAGCCAATTACATGCGGCGTGGAAAAGACGTGCTGCCACTAATTTCCTAACCTTTAGCATTGAGAAGCCACTTTCAAAGCATTTTTGAGAAATTTATTGTTCTTTTTAAGCAAAAAAAATCATAATAAAAGGATTATAGAAGATACGTTTATGTTTTTAAAGTTAGAAAATAAAATTGAAAAAAGCTTTTTTTAGCTTGTAACACCCATTATACTGCTATATGTGATCTTACATAAAATTCTATGGTTAAAAGTTGCTTAAAGGTATGTATTGCACTTAGCACTCCATTTTTTATCGGTAAAAACACGAGTTATATGTGTCTGATAGTTGTAATCAAGGTTTATATCCTTCTTCTTTTTATTTTTTTTCCTCTTGAAAAAAATACCAATTTGTGTGTGTGTGTGTGTGTGTGTGTGTGTGTAATAATATGTGTAAGCATAATATATATATATATATATATATATATATATATATATATATATATATATATATATATATCGATGCTTCCGCGTCAGAAAAGAGAATCTGCAGTTTCCACCAGCGGGACGAGTGGAGTATCTGCACTTTCCACCGTGGAGCATCTGTAATGTTAAAGCCCTTGTCAACTTACTTTTTTATCATTTAGAATACTAGACTGATAATTACTTTTACCTTAATATCCATGAATTAGACACCATCACATTAATTTTGTATTTATTTTCGATTATTTTCCTTTTTGCGGTTATATCACGTATCTGACGTCACAATGTACCGCCGCCAATCACAGTCACCGCTCTGGTCACGTGATAAATTTAAGCCCCTCCCTCAAGTTCTTTACCCCTATCACGGCCCTATCTGTACATTGTGATGTCAGATACGTGATATTAATTAAGTGAACTTAATTTCAGAAAGTACGTCACATATTTTTTCTTTCAATACACTAATATTATGCAAAATGTTAAAAAACCTAAAATAAAATATTTGATTTTTAAACTTGAAAAAGGGAATCACGTAAAGTATAGAATTTTTCTAACTGTGGGAAACAGTCTAATCAGAACCCTCTTTAATTTATAACCAACTAAGTTTTATGAAGTTTTGTTTTAACATGGCACACACTTACTTAGTCACCTTAAAACATTTTTAACTATAGCAAAAATATTAGGTAAAAGTGAAACTATGATCTTATAATAGGCCTATTGTTTAATTATTTTTCACAGAAATCGTTAAAATTCCATAGATCTTTAAAAAAAATCGTGCCTCCAGCGGTGAGGGGGCCCTGCCCCCTTGACCCCCCGTTGGCGGGGCTTCGCCCTGCTATATCGTCTTCCCTTATACTGTGGTCCCGGCAAGCGAAAGTTTCAACTTCTACCCCTGTGTAGATCTTGATCAAAGAAATCTGGACTTGCAGGAAAAAAAAAAAAAAAAAAAAAAAAAACGCTGTTCCAATCAAATTTTTTCACCCCTCCCAGGAAAGCATTTTTTTAAAGTATTATTTTGCACCATATTATTTTTACATTCTTATGTATTTAATCCATATAATTTTCATCAGTTAAACTTTTTATCTGCAATCCAGATAAGATTTTTTTTTTTTTTTTTTTTATAGCACTAAATGTATATTATGCCCAGATTACCCAGCCTGTTCAATTAAGTGTCTTGGTGGTCTGAGCCACCCCTCCCTCCCCCCCTCCCCCCTTACTACCACCCCTTCATACATTTATTGTCATGCCTGCAGATAATAGGGAACAAAAAAAAAAAAAAATCATAAGAACCTTGCATCATTATTACCAAAGTAGAAGGTAGAGAACGGCATCCTTTTTCATACAAGCAAGATAAATATTCACTCGTATTCATTACTCACAATCATTTTAGATTTACCATCTTTATTGTTAACCAAAATATTAAATAATAATAATAAATGTTACTCTAATTTTTAATTAATTAATTTCATAATATTTTTAGTACCATTTCAGATCTCTGGAACCAACTGCTGATTTCCAGAAAACAAAACCAATAATAATTAAGTTACAACTTCTGATTGCTAATGTTAAAATCTTAGTACTGCAGTCATATAGAACTAAGATTTTAATTTAACTATATGTACCTGTTATTTCTATTGTTATTTTACTTATTTTATGTGTTTATTTATTTTCTAACACTAATTCAAATTCTACTTTACTTTGGAAATTTAAAATTCACTATAATCAAATTGTTAAAATACTCCTAGCTTAATGAGAGGTAACAATAACATTTAAACCCTTAAACAACATAAAACATAATGTTGATGTTGTTGAGAACAATATGTGTGTATCTCGTTTTTTGTCACGTGAAGTAATATGTGTAAGTCTAACGCGCCATCTACATTACGTTCGAAAATATCTTACACATTTTGCTTCACATGACAAAAAATGAGATACACATTTTGCTACGCATGACAAATAACAAGATATACATTTTGCTAACAGTGACAAAAAACGAGATACACAACTAGCAACAACATCGATGTTCTTTTTAGTGATTAAACACAAAATGGGATCTTCAAAGCTTAAGACAATTTTTTACCAGAAATATAAATGTGGCCCCACAAAAGAGTGTAAAAGAACTGTAAAGTATACAATTTGCATGAATATTTCCGTTCATGACATCAGAAACAGGCAAAAATTAGTATGAAAATGTTTTTGGGGTTGCATTCACCAAGATTTTCTGATCACAACTGATCACTGTTGTTTTTCAAGTGTTTTGTGATATAAATGCTTATGTGTTCTTCTTGTCTATGCCTTAAGGTATTTCAGGCCCTAAGAATCTAGTAAGAACAGAATCATTTCATTCATTTTGTAATTTGCATTATTGAAGTTTAGATCGGTGTGCAATAGCTAACATGAATTCAGTACAATCAAGTGTGGTTCAGAAGATGCCTTGAGTTGAATAGATTAACAGATGGAAATTATGTGGTGCTATAAAACATCAACTTATCTGATTTTGTCTAATATTTTTTATATAGAATATAAACATTTATATTATAGCTTGCTGATATTATATCCAATAACTAGCACACAAGAGCCTTAATCCTAGTTACAATATTGGGAATAGTAAAAGTTATATATTCACACACACACACACACACATATATATATATATATATATATATATATATATATATATATATATATATATATATATATATATATATATATATATATATATATATATATATATATATATAGGCTATATATATAAATAGAAAATTTTGTGAATAGAATTTGAACTGTCATTTTAGGGGCAACTTTTTATAAAAGCAACAGCCACTTTCAAACACTTTCAAATAATTTTGAGCTTCAAAACAATAATAGAACACGAGATCCATTTTATACAAATTTTGGAAAAAGGGGTTAGTTGCAAAAAAAAAAAAATAAATAAAAAAAAATAAAAAAAATTCAACTGTACATTAAGAATTAGCAACATTTCTTGACTCTATGACATTAATTTGAAATTTGTATTGCTTACTGTTACATGAGAAAAATAATTTTAATTTCAATTTTTTGAAGAGAGTTTGAAAACAGGGTGTTTTAGTTTACTAATTAATGAATTGTGAGCAAAGTTCTTGTGATAGAAATTTGAAATTAGTCAAACGTATTGTCAGATATATAAGTCACTTGACAAAAATAATTTCAAAATTTTCTGACTTTTTATTTTTGAATTATGACGATTAAAACTTCGGAAACACAAGAATTTCTAATACGAGCTTTTCATATTACTCATGCGATACATAAAAAAAAAGTAATCGATAAGAGCATAAAAATATCTAACATTAGAAACTTTCAAAAAAAAAAAGTCGTCGAACAATTTTTTTTAATTGAAAAAACAAAAACACAATGCTAATCATGTGCAAATTTTAATGCTAATTATCTTAACTCACTTTTTTTTTTTTTTTTTTTTTTAATTCTGATAACTGGAGCTCACAGATCATGATACTTTTTAACCCCCCTAAAGTTTTTAAAAAAAGTTGTTGAACCAATTTTGAGATATTATGCTTTTCCCAGGCCAGAGGTTAACCCTTAACACATTGCTCTCATACTTCTCAGTCACAGTTTGTTCCACTCCACATTTCTCCATCACCCAAGTATAACTTACTCTATCTAATCGTGTTTTACCACACACACTTTGAAGAAAACTCATACCAACAGCATTCACCTCATATATATATATATATATATATATATGTGTGTGTGTGTGTGTGTGTGTGTGTGTGTGTGTGTGTGTGTGTGTGTGTGTGTGTGTGTCATCGGGTTAGAGGTTAGAGCACAAACCGTGTATCTACAAAGCAGTTAAGTTGAAAATCTTATCTTTTTTTATAGTAATTTGCACCTTGTTGCTTTTGTAGGTACACGGTTTGTGCTCTAACCCGACGATATGTCCACAAGACCTCTTGCATGGTCTTGAAATCATGATTTCATATTTTTATGTATAATTTAGCAATTTGCTTGTTTTAAATAAATGTTTTTCTTGATATGTTTCAGACATGACACTTTTTGGCTTCTGCCCTGAAATTGATCCGTTTATTGGAGTGGTATGCGAGTTGTGTAACAACCTTGTAAAGCCACAGTTTATGATGGAGCACATTAGTAAGTTTTGTTACATTAGACAATTCCTTTGCAAAAATGCTTTATTATTGGTAGTGCCAGTGCATCACTATGTTCTATTAGTAACATTGTTGCAACGAATCTGATATAAATACATTGCATACACTACAAATGGAAAGTAGTAGCAAGTTTAAAAAAAAAAAAAAAAAAGGCATTCGGTTAAAGAGGGCAATTGGTTAAAGAGTGGAGCAGGAGGAGTTTGACAAGAAGCAATTCTTAAAATAATGTTGGAATTCCAATATTTGACTCTTTAATTGTAGAACTAAAATGTTATTAAATAAGTAAGAAACAACAACAGCAAAATATAGAGACTAAATTACGTGATGAACCTTAAAATAATAATAATAAAAATTATTCTGCAACTGTCCATTCTCTATTGAATGATAAAGGAACAACTTTTTTGAGGCCAACTTTCAGCTATTTCGCTCACATCTGCTTCTGTGTTGACATACTGCGCATGCATAGTAAGTAGAAACAGAAGCGGGTGTGAGCAAAATCACTTCAAGTCTACCTCAAAACAGTTGTCCCTTTATCAGTCAATGAATTTTTTTTTTTTATTAGGCCTATTGTTATTTTTAGCTAAATTGTTAAATAATGCTAGGTTTACAGTGTCATAACAAATTAGTTGAATTTAAGGCTCTTATTTAAACAGTGACCTTGTCACAAGTAGATTGACGTGTTTTATTATGGCCCTTTAAACCTCGCATTATCTGTGGTATATGTTTGGTAATTTTATTTTCAACCCATATTTACATACTAAATTATAATCATTTTTTCATTGTAGGCCTTCGTCATGATGCTACAGAGAAGCTCAAGTTGAACCTCAAGACGTGCAGAGAAGATGTTAAAGCGTTGAACAATAATAACAACAATACCAATACTAATAGCAATGTGAATAATATTGTTTCAAGTGCCAAGTCTCGTAAGCCTGCATCTTCTACAAGCAAAGAAAACACACCTCTCCAACTACACAAAAAGAGTGATAGCAAGCACTTGTATGTAAATCATAACGATAAAAATACCACCGTTGCTACAACTGCTGCTCATAACTTGCAATGTTCAACTACGCCAGTCAGTAGTGCAAATAAATCAGGTGAACGTCGCCATACATCGTCAAGCTCCCACAAAGAATCTAAGCATGTTGCCTCTACTATACCCAAACCTAGTGAAAAGAACATTGTCGCTCCAAGCTCAAAGCCCGTGGAGACAGTTAAAGTTAAGAGTGTTCCTAACACTATACCTAGTGCAAAAACAAGTAATACCAAAGGAGAATCAATACTACAAGTCACTATAAAGGTTGAACCATCAGACACAAGTACAAAGAAAAAGAGAAAAGCTCCTACGCCCAAAGAAAAAGTGTACAGTCCAGATATTCACTGTGGGGTTTGGAATGAACAAACTAAAAAGAACTGCATGCGTGCTCTTACGTGTAGAACCCACTCACTGCTGCTAAAGCGAGCTGTTCCTATGAGGAGTAAGCTATTTGACGTGTTGCTGGCTGACCACAGAGCTTTGAACAAAGCAAAGAAAGAGAAAGAAGACTCAAATCCCCTCTACGTTCAGGTTTGTCCAATAAGATACGCCATGGAGTTTGCTCTATTAAAAAAATTTGAAGAGCTATTTCCTCCTGACTCTCCACATCCCATTGATCCTATTGCCAATATTCCTATGCCAAACTTGATACCAGTCCAAGAACCACCGCCTCTTACTTATTTTCGTCTGCCTTCTATGCCTCTGCACGTGCCCAAGCAAATGCCTGTGCCCACGCCTATGTGCATGCCCGAGCACGTGCCTATGCACATGCCCGAGCTTGTGCCTATTCGCATGCCCGAGCTTGTGCCTATGCACATGCCCGGGCTTGTGCCTGTGCACATGCCTATGCCTGCTCACATGCCTATGCCTGCTCACATGCCTATGCCAAAGAACATGCCTATGCCCACTCACATGCCTTTGCCCGCTCACATGCCTATGCCCACTCGCATGCCTATGCCTGCTCACATGCCTATGCCTGCTCACATGCCTATGACCGTGCACATGCCCATGCCTGTGCGCATGCCTGTGCGCACGCCTGTACCTGGAGTAATAACTTTAAACACAATATCAGTACCAGGCAACACCCCATTTAAATACAGAAAAATCTTGCCTAAGCCAGACATAAAAGAAAACACTGAAAATCAGCCTGGCGATATTCTTGAAAGTCTCCTGCATGTAGAGATTTTGGATTTAACAAATTAATATTCCCACTAAGGTTTGAGTCTCACCATAATACCTCATCACACCCCAGCACCTTCTTTTTCTTGTACTTTTTTTTATTGTTAGTTTGGTTTGGTTTGGTTTGATTTTATTTGATTTTATTTTATTTGATTTATTTGATTGATTTATTTATTTATTTATAGAATTGTTTTTGAAATAGTTAAAAAAATATTTAGATATACATAAGTAATGTCATTTGTTTTTTCAACATTGCGAGCCAAAAGTAATTTTCTTGATGTTTTTGTTTTGGCATATGTGTCTCTTTGAATATTATTTATCAGTTATATGTTATTTTACTTATTTGTTTCAATAATTTGTTTTATTGGCTATTTTTTTTATTACATAGGTACAGTAAATATATTAGTAATTAGTAATCTAACTAAAAAAATAATAATAATAATAATAATAATAATTGTACTCAATGTGTGTTCTATTTAATTAATATGTATTGATATGATTTAATTTAAATGACATGCTAGTAATTTAATACATATTTATTATATAAAAAATTCTCATGATTCAAATTTTCAAGAGTGCATTTTCCAAGTTATATTTGATATTTGCTTCAATGAGCCAGCTTATTTAATATCATATAGGCTATATATATATATATATATATATATATATATATATATATATATATATATATATATATATGTCCTTGCTGGTTTCTCCTATCCCTATATTACTTAAAAAAAAGTTGGATGTTATATTTATAATACATTTTATTAATTTTTAACTTAAAAAACAAAATAATAACAAAGTTAATACTTTCATGTATATTATATATTATTAATATGTTGATATTTGTATACAAATCTAAGTCTGTTTGTAGTCATAATTTTTATGTGGAAATATTATATTCAATTTTATGAACTATGATTTTGTGAAGTGTTCAATTTGATTTATTTCTCGCTCTTGGGATTCCACAAAATCATCAATGTTCAAATTAAAAGTGATTTTTGCAATAATTTTGATTGCTGCAATATTTGAAATAATTTTCCATGTTGTCCACACAAAACAAAAAAAGTTTAAAAATAATAGTTCCTAAACTTAAGTCTTTTATCAAAGACAGTACTTTATTGTAACAGCATTTTATTTTAACTCTAACTAACTAACATGCTATCCTCTTTTAACAAAGATGTTGAAATTACTGCAGAATTCTCTTTTATCTCTATGTGCCAACATGCTTGAAGACTAATACTTTAATTGAAAAGAAAACTTAATACTCAATGCTGTTACCTCTATGAGCTTTTTACTTGTCTAATCTGAGATATTTAAATTTTATGAGTTTCTTATTCTTAATCTATTGATGTTTAATAAATGGATGCTATTTTTTGTCATGTCTTGTTGTTATTTATTATTTTTTGTAGTGTGTTTATTTTGGCATGTTTTAATGGTGAATTGTTTATTGAGATAATTTTTACCAAAAATTGTGGTGCTTACACGGAGAGCTTTTTCTCCATTGATAACTGTAATTTTTCCAAATATGTTTTCCTACCTGCAAGCATATGCTTACGAACATCCTTAATTTAGTTCTTATCTTTCAACATCGGTACAGTAAATGTAAAGACTAGAAATGTCTTTCTATTCTTTCCCATTATTGTACATGATATAAGCTTAATCTAGTATTGATATTAGCATAAAGGTAAATTTTATGCAACAGTGAGAAACATTAAAATAAGTTCTTTTTTGCAGACTTCGGCCCCAACTGAGCCTGCTTTAATAGAGTCATCTCTGAGTGAGATTCTTGCTTGCATTGCAAAGAATCACTTTACAAGTGGTATGACTTTTGCATTACATGGATCCTTGGCCAGCCGCCATGTGTATTCTTGGAGAATACCAGAACTGACCACTGCAGTTACCTTACACAATTCTAGGCATTCACACTTAAAACTCAAAACTTTAACTGAGCCTGCGTTACCAGACAACACTTTGCCAGCTGAACCCACCCGCCTACCACAGTTAAAAACTATATTTCCAAAGCCTTGTCTTAAGTTAACCGTCCCTAAACGTGAACATACACGTGAACATACCTCTTCGTCTGAAAGTTTGTTTGCCAGCGTGCATCCAAAACCTCTCAGTGTAAGTTTTTTTTTTTTTTTTTTTTTTTTTTTCTTTTCTTTTAATGTACACTTGTTTTAACTAGCAGGGATTTTTTTTATTTTTTTTATTTTTTTTATTTTTTTTATTACATATTTATTACATATGTAATTACATTACATTTATTACATATTTATTACATATTTATAAACAAAAAATCCCGATGCTGTATTTTTGGCATGTGTACATTTTGGTACTTTGCTTGAACCTAGGTTAAAATTTGTACTTTTCATTGACTTTTTATACTGTAATAAAACATGATTAGGCAACATAATAATGAGGATCAACTATTAAAAAAAAGGATGCTATTTCTATTTTTTATATTTAATTTATTGTTAATATTTATTCTTTTTTGATGGTAAAAAAGAAAAGGATAGACAGAACCAGCAAGGGCCTTGCCATAGTGAAGAGAGTCCTATAGTTTGATGAAAATCTTACTAGCTCAGAGTTAAGGGAAAAAAAAAAAAAATTGATGTGTTTCAATATGTGTTACATTTTTAGTTCAATATCTCTGTGCTAGCAAGATTTTTGTTGAACTATTGAACTCTCTTCACTATGGTAAGGCCCTGCTGATTTCCTCTATCCTTTTCTTTGATATCATCACCTGTAATTTTGCATGTATTTATTTTTTTTTCTTCTTAATTATTATTATTGTTTTTTAGGAAAGCGTGTTTTAAAAAGTCAATGAAAAATATGAGCTTTTGAGCTTTATTATACAAATTATGTAATACAAAAAGTATTATGTAATATATGTATAAAATACTTACTTTCGCTTTTGCTACAACATAAATAACATGTTTATCAGTAAAAACAAACATAACTTTACAGGTTTGCCCCCTTGGTCTTCAACGAGATGGTGGATATTTAGGCCCAAAAAGACTCATGACTCCATTGCGTGGTGTTGTCAAAACAGCCTTTGATGATACTTATAGATTTGCTGCTCCCTTAGGCACAGATAGGTTTGGATTACCTATGGTTGGACCAAATTATTCAAACATTAAAGCTGTGTTATCCAGTATCTGTGGACGAGCTGCTGCTCAACGTAGTGCAAATCACAAAAATACTAAACTCCATGTAAAGAGTTCCCATTCCAACAAAAGCACTGGGACTAAAAATGTTCCTAAGAATGCTACTCTAGTGTTTAAAACATTTCCTGTGGGTACTCAAACTTCCTTAACTAAAGACTCCTCTCAACATTCAAAGATCACATCTGTTCATGCATATACCATTGTTGGAACCAATTTGAAAACTCAACCCAAAGCTAACTTAAAGCGCTTAGCTGGAGAATCATTCAAAGAAAATGATGTTGTAAAAAGTCCAAGAAAATCCAATCCAGTAATTAGTCCAGCAGAACTTTTCAGCAAAGCAACACATCATGGAGGTCATGTGGTAGCGGTAGCTTATAGCAATGGAGGGAAAGCTGAGGGTAGTGGGAGTTCCTTACTTCGTAACAGTGATAGATCAGAGCATGGTCCAGGAGAGAGTCTGTTAGTTAGTAATCGTACTGTAGGCTTGTTAGCAGCAAGGCCTCATTCCTCTATAGGTGATACATTACCTCAGCTGCCAACTGCTATTACTGCAAACAGTGTAGCAACACTTACTGATCCACCTGAATCTCATCGTAATAAAGCTAAGGGTAAGCATACATACACACACATATTACCATGTTGTACTTTGCACGTTGCTTTGGCTCTGTTTCAATTAAACTTTCAATAAATAGCCTATTATTTACTTATTTTAAACTAGGTATATTAAAATTTGCCGAAGAGTAAATATTCAAAGTCCATATATAAAGAGGTTGAGCTCATTCCTAAACTTGTGCGATTAATTTTATTTTGTATTGCTCTGTACTTTGGTTTTAAGCCAATAGCGTGAATTTGACCAGTTACATCACTATTTAAGTAAATAAAGCAGTAGCAAGTCTTAGGGGTTAAATAAATTATAGTACCCTCATTTATAGGATGTTAAAATTTAAGAATTAAATTTGTAATAGAAAATAGTAGAGAGAGGGATTAGTTGAATTGAAAAGTAATAAAATGCAAAGATTCTCTAATTTATATAGTTAATAGGGACTTGGGATCAAATGTTCTAGTGAAGACGTTCTAGCAATTACACATTATTGGTAATATTCAAACTATCTCCAAAGTTAAAACCAAATGCGACTTGCTGAAATCAAACAGAATGTTAAAAGAAATTTGTATAATCTATAAGAACACTTTGAGCTGTAAGGAAAAAAAAAATAAATAAAAATAGGTACTAATTAGAAGATAAATGTTTTGTTATTGTTGAATCTCTTTTGTCTTGGACAGTATTGATAAGAAAATAATGCACCAGTGAACCGGTAACGTTACTTTTAAATAACTACTTGAATTTTGTCATGGATTGATGATGTGAAGATATGACATTACTCACGAATTCCTTAAACAACAATGACAGTTAAATATTATACCACAAAAGAAATATCTCTCGCTATTGGAAATAAAACTTTGAACTGCACAGCCTTGTCCAAAAATTTTCAGGACCAACCAATCTCTATATAAATGGACCTTGATTAATATTGTTCTTTCAATGCCTTTCATTAAAATCATATATATTATATATATATATATATATATATATATATATATATATATATATATATATATCCTATATATATAATATAAAAAATGTTCATTTTCGGCTTTTGATTTTTTCTATTTTGACCACAACTAGTTCTGGTCAAAACTCAAAGACCATAATATATATATAGGCCTATATATATATATATATATATATATATATATATATATATATATATATATATATAAATATATATATATATATATATATATATATATATATATACATAATATATATATATATATATATATATATATATATATATATATATATATATATATACATAATATATATATATATATATATATATACATACATACCTTTATATATCGAGGGTGCTCCGCTATAATGTCCTAAGTCCATTTGACCTTGAAAAATATTTTTTGCTGCAAATGACCTGAAATGGATAAATCCAAAATTTGGGGTTGATCCGACGATTTTTTATTTTTCAAGGTCAAGTGGACTTAGGACATTATAGCGGAGCACCCTCGATATGCTATATTATTGACCGATGTCCACATGACCTTTAAAAATATTTTTTTGCTGCAAATGACCTGAAATCCAAAAATCCAAAATTTAGGGTCGGTCCATTGATTTTTTTTTCAAGGTCAAGTGGACATGGCCAATATAGCGAAACAACACCAATATATATAAATATACATCATATTTCATTGATTCCCTATGTAAGGGCTTCTTAACCATTTTGAGCCACAGATCAATTGCTGTAAGCATTGACTTGCATGGAATGGAGGTCTGTGGGGCAGAAAGCCTGCTGCAGGTGTTTCTTTTGGACACATTAATTTTACCTGATTTTCTATAAAGTTGTACTATTTCAAGTCTTGTTTATTTATTTATTTATTTTTGGGATTAACTAGATTCACACTGATATACGGCAGTTTGCTTGCATGTACTATAATATATTAAAATATGTACTTGTAATATAACAAATTTCATAAAATCATTATCAGTGATCACTTTTATGTTTACTCCAAAAACAAGAAAAGGAAGTGCCGAAAAAGGAAACCATGTGATCTTAAAAGTGGGAGGAGGTCAGGTCTAGCTTGCTGCTGGCGCAAAGTTTTCTCCCACTTTTAGCGTCACTTGGTTTCCTTTTCCGGCACTTCCTTTTCCTGTTTGTAGAGTTAACATAAGCACTCAGTGGAAATAATAGGAAAACCAACATACGCCTTACCAAGTATAAGGTTCATGGCTAGGTGAAAATCTTGATGGCACAGTTTACACAAATATTTAACACCAAGATGTTTGGAGTGCGCTGGTCCTCTTTGTGACTTACCTAGAGTGTAGACTACACTTGAGTAACTGAAATGGTTTAATAAATGTAATTATTTGTGTAACTTGTACCATCAAGATTGTCACCTAGCTATATGGACATCATGAAGCACTTATTGGTTTTTCCTATTTTTTTTCTTTTGATAACAAAGGAATCTCATAAGATGATAATTATTATAGCTGTGTATATAAACAAAAATGTTGGGGAATATATTTATATATGTGTAGGGTATATATGTTAGCACTAAAACCTAAGATACGTACATTTAGATAGGTACAGTATACTGCGAAAATAATATCTCCCTCTGTTCCCCGTGCCCCTCTACATTGCCTAACAATGGATGCTCCTAAACCTGTAATGTTTATCCAGTAATTTCAGAGCTTTTGTACACTGTCTCCAATGATGTAGATCTTTATTTAATGGTATGTAGTTAAACTTCAATTCTTAAACTTATATTTTACGTTGCATTTAGAGTTTTAGAGTCTATCAAATTTAAATGAGAAGTTATTAAAAAATGTTCTTTTTTTCCATGAAGTTGCACGAGCAATCTAAAGTCATTCAATATTTCTAAACCGTAAATTGAAGTGATAAAAAATTAAAAGCTATGTCATAAATTTTTATATTGTAAAGTAATAATTTAGCAATATTTAGCTGACTAAAACTCTTGATTACAAATATTTATAATATAATAACTCAAGGAATCCCGTTGTTACGTTGCTGACCAGCTGTTTCCGGTTTGGGAGGGGGGGAGTTTCTCTGTATTTTACCTATCTAAATATATGTATCTTACCAAAACCAGAAATTGATCAAAACTAGGTATTTTTGCTCTCTATCGCATTTGATCAAAAGCCGCAGAGACCCAGTTTATTTCGGCTTTTGGTCACACATTTTTTTTCTATACGAAGTTTGAGCATTTCGCACAAATTTTAAAACCCGGTGTAAACATTTATATCTAGTTTTGGTCTTTGAATTTTGATCAAAATAATGAGGTGGGACAGCGTCTTACCTGGAGAAAAAAATGCCAGGACCGTACCATCTTGAAAATTTCCACTAAAACGCATGGGTTGGGTTTCTGGCAAAATGTGCTGTCTAATATGTAAATTTCCAACTAATATTGCATTTTATTAAATTATTAAAAGAAAAACAAAAAAAATCACTCCCTATGCTCACGGGTTCCTTTTTATATCAAATTTTATTTCCAATACGGTGAAAATCTTGATGGCACAGGTTACACACATATTTACAATTTTACTAAGACGTTTCGAGGGCAACAGCCCTCTTCTTCGGTTGCTTAGAGTGTCTAAGCAACTGAAGAAGAGGGCTGTTGCCCTCGAAACCTCTTAGTAAAATTGTAAATATGTGTGTAACCTGTGCCATCAAGATTTTCACCGAGCTGCGGAACCTCATCGTGGTAAGGCGCTTGTTGGTTTCTCCTGTCCTTTTTTTTGGTTATCAATTGAAACCGAAATGGTTTTAACCTTTCCTAACTAATTACATTAATTTCCAATGCGTTATTTTTATGCAGTTTTGGTTTACCCATAAATTGATGCATAAGTATTTGACTTTCCTGTTATTGTTATATACATTTTTTTTAACAGAATAAGCCATTAATGTTAGTTTATAGGAGGAAATTGTTACAACAATTCGGGAGGGGGGGGGGGGGGGGGGGGGGGCTGGGATTGAGTATGTTCTCTAGGTAGCTAAACTATATATTAATTAATTTTATGTATACCATTCTTTAATTTTGATGTTTTTCTTAGGCATTTAAATATAGTTCATACAAAGAAATATCTTCAATGCACAATAAAAATATTGCTGAGTGTTAAACCTTAAATATATATATATAGGACTATATATATATATCGATCTTGTTGCGAAAAAAAGGCCTATCTCATTTTTTGTCAGTGAAAGCAAAAGGCATATCTCTTATTTTGTCAGTGGAAGCAAAAGGCCTATCTCGAGCGCCATCTACATAACGTTCGGGAACGAGATAGGCCTTTTGCTTCCACTGACAAAATACGAGATAGGCCTTTTGCTTCCACTGACAAAATAAGAGATGCACCTTTTGCTTCCACTGACAAAAAACGAGACAGGCCTTTTTTTCACAACAAGATCGATATATATATATATATATATATATATATATATATATATATATATATAATTATTTAATATTTGCTTCAAATTTCATTGGGTGGAAAAAAAGAAATTTGTTTCTTAAATATATTTTAAAAATGATACAATTTAAACTTAATCACGACTTAATCCAGCGCCCGTAAACAGAATTTGCATATCGAATGTCATATAATTATATTGTATTACAACAAAGTAAAATAAAAAAATGCACCTTTTTGTTGAAACAATTATTTAGAGTCTTAACTCTCATGACTATTTTGATTTGTTATTAATAAAATTTTGGTCAAAATAATTAAAAATTAACAAAGAGGGTGACCGACTTGGACCGGAAATCGGTAAAAGAGGAACTATATTTTCATAATAATTCTTTGTACATTCTTAATTTCCTGCAAAGCATACAATATAATTTTCAAATGAAATCGAGTAAATTTATTTATTATTACTATTTTTTTTTCCGAAAAAAGTTTAAATAATATTTTTAAATTGAAAAATGTTTCTAACTTGACTAAAATTTGCTGCTTTAATTTGTTTTTTCACATTTGCATAATTTGGAATAATTTAAATATTTGATTGTGTTTTCACATGTTTGACGTAGCTAAACTTTTGAGTAACATTTCTTCTTTGCTTGTGTTAATATAAATAAATAAAATAATAATATTATAATTTGTGACCATCTAGTTTGCGAGATATCAGTCGGTCACCTACTACCTTAAGTACAGCAACACAATTTTTTTATAAATAATTTTTTCTAAAAAAAAAAATAATAAAAAAAAATAAAAAAAAAATAAAAAAGTGGAAATAAAAAAAATTCATACCTGCGGCGGGTATGGGCCCCCTTGAATTGTATTGGCACATCCCACCTTTCATTTTTTTTAGGACTGCAACACTGATAATATAATATATGAGTTTACTAGTTCCAAAAACCGCTTCATCCATTTTCAACAAAGGTGATACCATACCGGATATTGATAAGAAATTAAAATGGAAGAAGCGGTTTTTGGAATTAGTAGACACACACATATTTAGGCCTATATCATATATATTTTGTATATCAAAATAATAATTCTAAATTTCATTTCATTTTGAAAATTAATATTTTAGTGTTATTATTTTTATAAATAAGTATTATAAATCCATAAGGTGATAATAATATTTTCCAACTATTATACTAAAATTATTGCAAATTATTATTTACTTTTGCATCAAAAAACATTTGTCCTCTTAAACTTTTTGTTTTGTATGTTTTGTTTCTATCCATTTTTTGTGGAGCTCCTTACCACACCATAGAACACTGGTTGAGAAACCCTGCTTAATGTTTATCTACACAGTGTAAGGAAATGTCATGAGTTAACATTGTTTAATGAATGGGATATTTTATAGGTTCCTCATTGATTAGAATAACAGATGTCAAGGGTAAAGTGAGTACACAGCCTGTAACATGCATCACCACGGGTCAAACAACCATGATGACTCTTCAGCAAGTCCTGGGGCCTCAGGTGTGTGCACCAAGATACATCTTTTATCCATCTTTACTTTCAAAAACAAAAAATACTTAAAAAGTTTTTAATACTGGTGCGTTATTAAAGCTTTACTGTTTGTAATTTGAAAATAACATAAGCTCACAAATTTTGGTGTTCTGGTTGGATATTTTTCCCCTCAAAAACTTTTAAACTGATTCAGTTAAATTTTTAATATGATAATGCATATTTATAAAGACGAGTATTATTATTTTTTTTTTCAATTATTATTATCATTATTATTGCTGTGTATTTTAGAACTCATTTTTATTTGTTCAATGCCTGCATATTATTTCTTTGTCATCTCAAAATTCAACCAAATATTCGTATTATTATTATTTTGTGCTTGAGGCTTTTATTAAGCTATGTGCATAATTGATTTGTTGTAGGTGATCACTCAAGTCCAGATGGCATCAAAAGGCAGCACAGGAGCCAGTCTCAAGTTCATTCCTCAGGCTCAGACTGTGAGCTTGGCAAACACCAAGACTTTCTTACTTAAAAAAGATCACGGGGAAACTTGATGATATATTCCTGTCCTCTATGTATCTCAGGAATCAAACTTAGGAACTGGAGGGCTGTTGCCAGCAGAGCAACAAAACAAAAACACTTAATTTTATAATGGATTTACAAAATGCTCTATAATAAAATTATAATACATAATACTTGCTAGCATACAAGTTTTTAGTTCAAGGTTTGAAGAAACGCAATGTAGATAGATGTTGTGATAATGGATTGAAGTAAAACCAAAATAATATTAATAATAATAAAAGGCAATTCAGATTATTTCTTCATAAATACATAACTTGAGGAATGAGATTATAACTTGAACTAATCTGAACATAAAAAAAGAAAATAAAATAAAAATGAGTAATTCAAATTACAACAGACTTCCCCTTTTTTGAAGTATTATAAGAATGGTCTGCTTGCACATCAATATTGTGCAACTTTTCTACCTGCATTTAAAATAACTAAATGAAGCTAGTTTGCTGCTCTTATTTTACCCCACTCGCACTTAATTTGCCACGTTCCTACTTTAATTATTATTTAATTAATTATTATTATATATGATTTAATGCTAACTAGTTTGTGCAATTATGTTTTCTAAAATCATCAAGCATTTTTATTTTAATACTTTCCTGTGCAAGAAGTTTTCAAAACATCTATCCATTGTTGTTAATGGTTAACAAATTAATGGTTAATGGTTAATGGTTAATACATGGTGTGCAAATATTAATCATTGGAAAAGGAAGTATTATATTTTTTTTAACATGATTTACTGACTTCTTATTTAAATTCAGTATTTTCATTATGTATTTAAGTACCAGAGCAAGTAAATCCATGGTGATATCATCACTATTTGTGAGGGGAAAAAACTAGTGAGGCTTAAAGCCTGCTTAAAATGCTGTGCTCAATGTGCTATGCAGCTACTGCTAAATGAAAAATGGTAATGAAATCATTTGATATCCAATATTTATAAATGTTTTAGTACTTCAATTGTTGTGCTTGCTGTTTGTCAGCAAGATAGCATTTTTTATAGTATTATTTATGTTGCCTTGTTGTTTTATTGTACTTGTCTCAATATATGCTCTTCAACACTTATTGTGAATGGAACATGGCAGACCCATTCTGGTTGAACATTGAAACTAGCAACAGAAAAATCATAATGAAATAATATTTTTGTCAAATTGTTAAGTCTTCATAAGTATACAGTGTGAAGAAATAATTTTATAATAGCCAACAGTATTTTTTACATTTATTTTTATTGTAGGGAAATTAAGCACACAGGTAAATTATTTGGTTTAAAATGTGTGCGTTCCCTCCCCCCTCCCCCCCCCCCCCCCCCCCCCCCCCCGCGCCATTTGCGATATAAATGGTATTTGATGTAGTTATAATGTATTAACTTTATTATACAGTAATCAGAGATGGGTGAATTTATCGTGAAGCGCGTAAGTTATTAAGTGAGTTGTAAGCACCTTGATTAGGTGTAATTGAAAACATAAATAATCATCTTGACATTTTTATTATTATTATAATTTTTTTGTATGTGCTGTGTGTATCATACTAGCAACTGGTGCTAGTTTCTTTTTATTATTATTTTTGCTATTGTGTCTAGCAATGAATGTTTAAAATGTATATAAAAAGGTAAGAAATCTGTGATCTTTATTTTTTTCATGTTGGTCATAAGAATTAAGTCACTTGGGTCTTTACCTGTTACACAGTGGATAAATTTATTCCACTTATCCCTTTATAATCATTTCATCAAGTTAATTTATTTGCTGTATATTTTGTCATGTATCCCATTTTCTCACTATTTATGTGCAATTTTTTTTTTTATTATTATTATTTATTATTATTTACTTTTGTCAGTTTTGTAACTGAATTAATTTTATAATTTGCATTCAGATATTATTCTATAGCAAGTTGCATCTTGCATTAGTGAAACAAGCAGATTTGGATGTTTTGTAACAAGTGCTAGAAATTCTCAAGACTTATTACTTTTTTTTTTTTTTTTTTTTTTTTGAGAGTAATAAATGAATAAAAAGATTTAATAGAAAGTTACATTGAAATTTTTGAGAAAAGAGGGTGGGCATTAGCCGAAAGGAATGTTGTGTGTGTGTGTGTGTGTGTGTGTGTGTGTGTGTGTGTGAGTGTGTGAGAGAGAGAGAGAGAGAGAGAATAATTTCAAACTCTGGCCAAAATTAAATGCATACAGTGTAATGCATTTAATATATTAATGCTTGACTGTACACAAGCAGCTAATTCATATTATTTTATTATTTTTTATTTATGTGCAGTATGGATGTAATTTTAGACTAGGTCTGAAATAATTTTCTATCCACAAGGCATCCTTACCGGCTAATATTCACTTCCCTTTCCCCCATTTTCCCAATCGATCTATGTGCTTTTCTATAAAATCTTTTTATTTATTTATCATGTATCACTAAGTCGATTTTTCCTTAATATTATTATTTGAGTGAAACAGGATAACGCTTGGGTCTGCAAATGATGCAAATTGCTATTATTAATGTAATTCGAGGGTACTCTGCTATACTTGACCCTAAAAAAATTGTCCCATCAACACCAAAATTGATTTTTTTTCTGTTTCGGAGCATTTACAGTCAAATAAATTTTCAATGGTCATTCAGGCATCAGACGTTGTAGCTGAGCACCCTCGAGTAGTACTCATGTAGCAGATAAAATTGTGAATGTTTTACAGTTGCTAATTAAACCATTAGTGCATTGATATAAAATAATTCTGCAGTTTGTAAGATTACAGTAAATAATGTAAAAAGAAGTGCAGTTTTATACATTTCTGTATGATGTGTGGATGCAGAAATCAAGCAATCCCTAGGCTGTATACTTGATTACACACAAGTCCCTTTAATTGATGAGTAAAGTTAGCCAACTTTAGAGCTGCAGAATCAATAATTTTGATAATATCCACTTCTAATTCAATGTACTGCACACATGTTCTTATAACTATACTTTGGAAGCAAACGATATGAAATACTCAGTCGGGATCTTGTAACTTAGCTGTCTTTACCTTTCAATGCAAGACTTGTGTTTTTCCTTTGTCATACAGAGATACTAATTTATTTTATTGGTCATTTTTTAAACAATCATCATTGAAAACAATTAGAATAGCATTAGACTAATACAATTGTAGTTCTTATAAGATATAATTTTTATTTTATAAAAGGCTTCATAACTTTTACTTCATATGAATCAGCTACATCACAGTGATTATTTTATATTAATTATATAACCAATTTATTCAATTATCAACTAAATTAATCAATAAATTATATCTCAATTTAAAAAGTACCCATAAAAAGCTTCAGAACAAATGGTTTGAAACTGGCTCATATGCTTAGCTATCAAGTTATTCAATTAGCAGTGTTTTTTAAATACAATCATGAATTTTACATGAATTTCTATTATTATTTACAATTTGTAGATATTATGGAAGCTCTATGTATGTTAAATGGATAGAATTGGGAAAGGGTGAGTACATTTGTTTATCTGGGAGATATCTGGAGAGGTTGAAAGGAGAGTACAGTAGTTGGCAACATGGGAGGGTTGGCCAAGAGTGGTGCCTTGTCATACAAGGGAAAGTAAGCAGTGTATAAATCTGTCTTACTTCCTGAATCTTGGGTGCTTCATAGTTAACATTACATTAAGGTGGATTCTGTGGGTATGAGTTTCCTGAGGCAAATGTGTAGTAAAACAAGATTAGATAAAGTGAAGAAAAGTCAACTTAGAAATATGAAAGAAGTGTGTTGAGATAGTTTGGTATTGTGGAAAGGATGATCGAATGATGAGAGGATTACAAAAATGGTGTTTCATAATGGGGTGGAAGGTGCAGGCCTAGAATTCTGTCATCTTGGGTGGTTGAAAGATGGTTCAGAAAGAAGAATGTACTTAGTACAAGGTGTAAAAGGAAGTATATGAAAAGACTCATGAGTCTAGGTGAAGCCAGGAATAGAGATCCATCACTAGATCAAAAGGAATTGCTGTCGGCTTACCTTGAAAGGGGTGTATACCGTCATAATATGTATGCATATGTGTGTGTGTGTATGTAAGCTATCTAATGCTTGAAAGTTTTTTATTGTAGTAAGGACATACAATATGTTGTGCATTTTATGTTATTTATTATAATTTTGGATATGACAAGCATGCATGAGCAAGTTCTTGGTGGCAGGAAATAATCAAATTATTAGATTTAAAAAATTATATACATAAAAAAGAGAAAGAGGCAGTAAACCACTGTTCAAATAACCTCAATGGGTACTTCTTCAGATATAATAATGGTTCACATGTAACTTAAAAGTTACGTGTGTCGATGCGCGTTAATGGATAAACAAAGTTGAAACAATGTAATCAAATGGAGCCATTCACATATAATTTTCAAAAACAATGTCAACAGCTCCATTTGATTACGTTGTTCCAACTTTGTTTATCCGTTGATGCTTGTTGACGCTTGTTACTTTTACGTTACATGTGAACAGTACTTTAATCATAATGATTTGAGTTGTGTAATTTTATATTTTAAGCATTGTGATGTTATTTTGAAATTCATTGCATATAATTCTTGACACATCATTTTCACTCGGTCAAGGGAGGCAAGGACCTCTTACATTTTTTTCCTACACTTGTATACACACAGGGAATGTGTATCGTTGTCAGGTATGTCCAATATGTTACACTCAAAGTCCCCCCCCCCCTTTATTTAATATATTTTTTTTATAAACTTGTTCAGTGAGAAATATCTAAGTGTCCCTTAATTGAAAACTAAAATTACTGTTATAGGCTTTGGCATGGTCTATCATAGTCATTGTGAATGATATTGGTGATTAATTGTAGTAAAGTAATTGATTGTAAAACATAATTATTTACCACCACTTCAAAAGTGGTTTGCTAATGTGCTTAAAAAGTTCTATATTTAAAAAAAAAAAAAAAATGTAAGCCCCAATAAAAATTGGTGGAAATATTGCTCACCTCATTTTGTTATGTTGGAAACAACATAAAAACAAATATGTTAAAAACATAAAAATGTACTGGATAAGATAAATTATGAAAAAGAAACCATTGCAGTTGGGTATAATAAACCAAAAGAAAGGATAGAGAAACCCAGCAAAAGCCAAACCGTACAGTGATGTTTTTCGTCACTGCGGTAAGGCAATTGCTGGTTTCCCATATTCTTTCCTTTAAATTTATTATATATGCATCTAAATAATATTATTTATGCTGTAGTATTACTAGTTCAGTATCCATTATTGTTTTGCAGCATATATTTGATGTGGAAATTTTTACTTCATAGCAAGAATATTTTATAGTAAAATGATAAAATTAAATGATGTATTATAGTTGTTGAGACGTGGCAATAATTCTATGTGCCTGATCGTATGTGTACCTACATAAAAGCATTTAACCTTATCACTGAGTGAATTTTACTGCTTTAAGCAGACATGTCAATATTCGTTGATGGGTGTAATTGTAATAGAGTAATTAAATGGTTATAGGCCATTGTAAAAATCATAGTAACTTGAATTCAAGGGAGAAAAATGAAAAATATTATGTTGTACTTTTTGAACATTGAATTGTATTTCTTCTCTCAAATTCATAAAATGGTATTAATTGCAACAAACAGTTTAATTGTTAGCTTTTAGATTTCGTATTCATTGGAAATTGATCAATATCTGGCTGTTACTATATATATATAGTATATATATATAAAGGTCCTAATACCAATTTGTTGTAGAAGGGAATAAAGAATATGGGTTGGGTGGGAAGCACACATCACTAGGTATACTATATGTCTTTATTTAAAAATCATATAAGAATTGAATAAAGGGATAATAGTATCAAAAGTGGTTTAACTACATAATGGATCACAATTATATGATGCAAAAATTTCTATGTCTTTATACCTCCATAGTATTTATATAATACTGTATGCTTCCTTATTATTTATTAAAAAATAATCATTCATATTTATAACACCAATTTATATTCATACTATCATAATATGAGTAAGAGATTCATAGTCTGCAAAAATTGAAACCTACATTTTTGAAAGAAAATAATGCCTCTTTTTTATGGGGTAATGTGTGGTGTAACAAAAATGTGATTGTAACAAGATGATGATTACATTCTTGTAACAACCTCTGTACTCTGAGATTATTATTTTTATTATTTTTTTATTATTATTATTTTTTTTTTTTCAATATCAATAATAGTTGACGTTTTTAATATCTAGGGTAGGTTAAAATTTGTATAAAATTAATAATTAATGCATATAGTCTATGAATAATGCCTTTTTCAAATTACCTCAGACATTGTTAATAACTAAAATGTCTCAAATTAAACAGGATTAGGGAAGAATTTTGCTCTTACACCATGTTCTGTATTAATAATAAGTATACATGTGTAATGCAATATCAGTATAATATGCTAGTATATGTCAGTTAATATTGGTAATTTTACCTAGATACTACCTACCATAGCCTAATGTTGTATGTTTAGCATTTACTGTTTTGTATGGTAAAGTGCTAATAGCAATGGCAATGGAAATATTATACCTCTACATTGTTCTCATCCTACATAGCAAGCAGTTTCACTGCTTTTTGGCACTTTGGTATTTAAACTTGGATAATGTTCAGTATATTATCCTATATTTATAATTGTTTAATTGGCTACATAAATATTGTAATTAGATATGATTGTGCCCTAACTGAAAACAGTAAGATTTAGAGATTGGCGTGTCTTTTCGTTATTTGTATTTGCTGCAAATTTAATGTTTAGGAGACATGTTTACGCTAAAAAATTAAACAAGCTCGCAATTTTGTCTTTAGTTTGAAATCTTTAAATCTTCTAATTTCATAAACACTTTTTTTTTTTTAAATGTCCAGTGACTGTACAAACTGGAAACTCGAGTACTGCACCCTTTTAATTTGTCTGCTGTTATATACATATATATCCATACTATGTGTGTTGAAAAGTTCTCACGTTTTAGTGACAATAAAACCCTCTTTTTTACATTATTACAAATGCATTATTATTATCTATTCTACTATACTTAATTCCATTTATTTACATAATACCTGTTAATTATGATTATGCAAATAATGTTTAAACATCACAATCAGATCTCTATTTACTATGCAAGTTAAATTCGAGCTATATAATATGTTTATATTGAATTTAATTGCAAGTATATATAGGTCCGAACATTTTTTAATTTTTTTTTATTATTATTATTAAAGTTTCTATATGTATGTATATAAGCCTATTTTATATAGCATCTATGTTTGAAAGGGACAGGGAATGCCTATAGTACATTTTATAATATTATGGAGAATTGAATTGGGAGAGGGGAAAAGAATTGCATATGTGGTACTTAAAGTCTAGTTTTATTTTCACATGCAAAACTTGCGCGCCTTTTAAGAGTAAGATTTCAATTTTGCGAAAGACTGCATACATTAAAACGATACAATTGCTACATTTATTTTCTTAAATTATATAATTTTTTATTACTTTATGTTTTAAGTGAAGATCAGAGAACATTCAAAATTTTGCGGGCTCCAGGCCACACCCTTATTTTTAAAATTCTAATTATTTTTAACACGCTTTTGCAGTAAAATTATTTAAAAATAAAATTATACAAAACTCTTCTTTAGGTTTATGTCTTGCATTTTTAATTTTTACATAACTTTTTTGTATTATAAAACTGATATATTTTCATTCGAAGTTGGCATGTGTGGTGTTGGTAAGCTTGTCAAAAAAGTGGGAGGAAAAGAGGCACAGCCTTAGAAAATGGCGACTGAAAGTGCAGGCGAACACGATCAGCCAATTTCTGACCAGGAAAAGGTAGTGTTGAATTTCAATTTTATTGACGTATTTATTGCAGATATTAAAAGCATACTTTATTGAATACTTTTAAATGATTTTTATCTTGTTAACTAATAGTTGTTCGTAGCGATTACTTTCATAAGCCCCGGTACCCTCCTATCATTTGACACGAGCCTTGTCGTGTTAACTTAAAAAGCCGGGTATATTGTCAAACGATACTTCAAAATTTTACCATTACTATAATTTGTCACCTTCTTATATTCATAAATGTAATCCTTTGTGAGTTACTTGAATCTGTCATTCAATAAAATACACGTCAAGTATTTGACCCACCTCCAGTCCTACTCCACCCCCTTATTATCCTTCCTTTATTGAGACTACTGTCACACTAAAATAAACAATTCAGCTTGCGTCAACCCGTTATGTTGTCGTTTGATGATGTTATTTGGTCAAAATGGATGAAAACTTTTCTATTCGCAAGTATACACATCAATGTAGTAATGACATAAATAGTTAAACATTCATATTAGGTCGTGTTATTATAATATGTATGATATGGCTAGTCGTGGTGACTCACTCGCGCACAAAGCTGAATCACAGATGATGATTATTTTGTCATATGTATATGTGTGGTCCTGACACAATTAATGGTATGTAGCATAATGGTTTAATTTTGCAAGCTACAGTATTTAAATGGAATAAGTTGACTCAATTAATAGAATTTAAAGAAATATTGACTGGAGAGCAAAATTGATATCAGTCAAGTCCAATCTTTATACATACATACTCTGGGTTTTCTAATTTTCAAGTTTCATCCCTCGAGGTTTGTTGGTTCAAGAGATAGATTTTTTTCCCCTCAAGTTCTCATTAGCACATCTGCCATTAATGGCATCAAGACCATACTTGAAACTTAAAATTGATTCTTAAATTGGTATTTAAGAACAGTGTTAAATTGTGTGTAACCTAATACTTAATTTGTCGGTGTCTTTAGAATTAACATTTTCTTCTTCTTTTATTTCATGCAAGTATTCACAAGTCCAATGCACTTAGCAGAATAGGTGCACTTGTAAAAATCATAAAAATAGTACTTTATTGGGTTTAATTGAAATAATACATAAAATCAATAAAATAGTAGCAAATGGGTATGAGAAAAAGACAAAATAAAAATACCACGCCACCAGTATAATATACACTTATGTGATCTCACCCCAAAAGTTAGAAAACACAGAACATGTTTTATGAATGTGTCAGATGCAAAAGCAGACATTCGACATTGGCTGCAAATGTTGTAATATCTTACTAAGCGGGAGAGAAATGAACCATGCAGTCATTTCTGCTTTTGCATCTGACGTGTTTATAAATTAAAAGCATTTTATATGGAATAAAAAATAAATTACACTGGTACAGGTACATTTAATTGTGTTACCATACATTAAAACTCCCAGTAAGCAGATACAATACACATTGGTATGACTGAGACCCAACTAGAAGTTAATCATGGTGTCTGTGCAGTTATGGTCTTATGTCGCCACTCGGGGGGGGGGGGGGGGGGGGAAGAGAAAGAGAGAGATTAGTGTGTAATAGTTTTTAAAATGATATTCAGTTGTAGTCTTCAAATTATTTACTTTAGTAAAATAGTTGACTTGGACTTATTTATTTCAGGTCAGTTGAGGTGGGGGTGGAGGATTGCTAGGAAGGGGTTAGAAAAATATTGTGATATTTATTTGAAATATTGGTTTAAGAATTGGAGAAACCCTCTCTCTGTCTGAATCTCCTCTTTGTCATTCAGTATTTTATATTTATATTCCACATCCTCTATTAGCTTGCCAGTGTATACATGTTACTTATACTTCAGTGACTCGCAAGTTTAAATGAAAATGAAAATCTCTTTCCAATAAATGGTATTGACTGAAATATAAATAGACCTGAAGTGTCCAATCACCATTAAATTTTATTTGTTTGTTCATTTTTTTTTTATTATTATTATTATTTTTTATTAAACACAATGCACGTACAGCATAAATCTAGACATTCAATTTTTATATAATAGAGAAATACAGATAGGCCATTAAACATGTAAATAATATTAAACCTCTCCATTATACATGCTGATCATTGCCCTCAGCATAATAGCCCAGACTTAAATGCCTCTTAGTACATGAGAGGAGATGATACTGATCACATGTCAAACCCCATAAGTAACAAATACAATTATTAGTACAGTTATGATACTCTTTAGTGTTACAAATTTTGTGATGAAACCTGTGTGCCGCAAAGCAGGTGACAACATTGCGATTTTTCTGATATGAGTTTTTCTACATTTAATTTTTAAAAGCTGGTGTATTATAAAATGACAGACTAATATCATCAGTTTTACTTTCTCTGATCTGAAAAAATTTAGTATAATTTTCTGTTGCTGCCAAATTAAACTTTGATTTCAGCTCAATTATATATAACTCCTCTCCTGAAAGTTTGTAAACTAGTCTGGATTTTGTATATTTGGAGAGACACATTGCTTTCTTAAGGAAACGTGATTTTACAGACTCTTAACAGATCAAATTAAATTCTATGACAGTAAGGTATGGCCATTGTAATGAACATCAATTTAATATCTCATGATTTCAAGACCTGTTGACGGAGCAATATTTCAATATAAAACCATTTAATTTAATTTTCATGGAATCAAATTTATTGATGTGTTAACAGCATCCCATTACTGTTCCTCTCTGTCTCTCTCCACACCCCCCCCCCCCTTCTCCTTTATTATTTTAATATTTTATTTTATTTTTTTCTTTATTTTACATGTTGTACAGTAAGAGTATAATTTACTCGTTTCCAAATCATATTTTATTGGCATTTTTGGGATGAAATCAAAGGCAAGAAAATAGTTTTAATAAGTACACCGTGTTATGTGAAAGATTATTCTTTGCAAAAATCTTAATTTTGAATGCATGTTTTATTTACTACACAACTGCAAGCAATTGTACTAATTTGTTTCATAAAGCATTCATTTTTTAAACTATTTATTTCAAGCCTATGTTGATTTATTTAGGTTTCCTACGTGTAAAGCCATTTTGTTAGTAAAAGAACAAAATGCAAGAGCTTTTGTCTATCCTATCTACAATGGCAAAGCATTGAATACTGCACACAATTTTACTGCTATGTTGTGGAAAATAAACGGAAGTGTGGCTTGTTTTGTTGCAGGTTCGCATTGTTTCTGATTTCATCCTCCATTCACCTCCAGGTGAATTCAATGAAGTTTTCAATGGTAAGTTTAAGAGTAATACACAGCATTGAAGGAAGAAGAAAAAAAAAAAAAAAAAAGCAAGAATGAACCACATTAAAATTTTTAAAAAAAATTCCTTCATATTTCTTGCAGATGTTCGAGTTTTACTCAATAACGACACACTCCTCAAGGAAGGTGCTTCTGGGTAAGCTTACTTTTTACCTTCAAATCAAAACTTTGTCTTGAATCTTCTTTTTATATACATTACTATACATTATACTATACCTACATTACATGTAGGCCTATGCTGTAACTTGGATTTTTATTACTTAAACTTAAATTTATTTGAATATTGCGTTTTCTTTTTTATAAGTATACTGACACTTAGGCATAATTGAACTATTTGTATTGTAAAATATGAACACTCCCATATTCCTTCACATAATTAGCATTTTCATATTGAGATAATATTTAAGGGCAAAATTGTCATGATTATAATAAAATTAAACTTGCAATAAAACAAAAAATGACTTTTAGTTTCACATGTTTAGCGCATTTTCTCAATACAACAAAGATCAACTGACACCAGTGAAGCTGGGCAACACAGACCACTATGTGCTGGTCACTGAGCATAATGATCTCGGAGGTGGGCGCTTCTATGACGCCAAGTCAAAGCAAAGTTTCAAGTATGATCATCTTAGGAAAGAAGCTTCGGAATTTGAGGTAAGTAAATTAATACGTCATTATAATCATTTTGGTAATGCAAAATATTATTTGCAATTATATTATGTGCAATTATTTGGTAATGCACAATAATCATGCAATAGCTCATAAGCAAAATTTAATATCACCATATGTACCCCAAAAAATAATATTTAGTGCTGTTTAAATCTTGTACAGTTTTTTTTTTTTTTTAAATTTACTTGAAAATATATTTATAAATTATATAGGTATATTAAACCTTGCTGTAAACATAAAATGACAGCCATAGTAATCTAAAGTGGAAAGCTTTTTGTGCCTTAAAATGTTTATCAGCATCTTACTTCATATCAAGAGATAAAAGACTTAAGTAATATTTAATTATCTAGTGATAAAACATTTTGTGTGTATATCAACTTAAAAACTTTAATGTTAGGCAGTATATCATTGGTTTATTGACCAAGTAGTATGTCATTATTCATTGATTTCCATTTAATTATGTAACAATACAATATGTAAAAATCAAGGCTGTAGTGTTTGTGATATTAATGGCAGTTAGTTAGGTTTTGTCCATAGTTAATTACACTAATGATCAATCAAACAGCAGTTCTATATGCTTTATTATTTATTTTCTCTTGGTAAGTTAGAAAATGTATTTGAAGTACATATCTTGAAATTTAGTCTTAAGATAGATTAATAATTTAGTTACATAATGTGGCAGGCATGGGATCATGACACTGGCGCAGAGCCATGGAGAGCAGCACTGGAGACTGAGCTCGCCACCTACACCCTCAACCACTACAAACATGGCGTGTCAAGTGTGTTTGGCAAGTCCCAGGGCCCGTCCATCACTCTGACTGCTTGCATAGAAGATCATCAGTTTCAGCCCAAGAATTTCTGGTAGGCATTTTACCAAGCTTTAATATTCTTGACTGAAAGTCACATATCCTCATGCACTTTTTATTATTATTATTTAGGAATGGTCGCTGGCGTTCTCAGTGGTCTATTACATTCTCCCCCAACTCTGGATCTGCTGAGATGAGAGGAATCCTCAAGGTTCAAGTTCACTACTATGAAGATGGCAATGTCCAGCTAGTTAGCTCAAAAGATGTTAAAGAAGCACTCATTATCTCGGTAAGTCCTTGCTAATTTTCTGTCAATGGCATTCTTGAATACCTAACAATTACTACTTAATACTTAACTAATGATACCAAAACTTAATCAATATGTAATACGTAATTAATACTTTCAGAGTGAACAGCAGACAGCCAAGGAATTTATCAAGGTAGTGGAAGAGGCTGAGAAAGAGTACCAGACAGCCATCTCTGAAAACTACCAAACCATGTCTGACACAACGTTCAAGGCTTTGCGTCGGCAATTGCCTGTCACCCGCACCAAGATAGACTGGAACAAGATCGTGTCGTACAGTATTGGCCGAGAGCTGAGGAACCAATGATGAACTCTTTAACTTTTTAAAATCACAATGAAAATTGCTTACATACTTGTAAGCATAACCCTGGCTGGAATGTTGTGTATATAAAATAAATTTAAATAAAAAATTAAAATATTGCGTTGAACAGAGGCACAGAAAGCACCTTGTTGAAACTTGGCATAGGGAAAGTTAGATAAGGGAGTGATATAATTACTATAATTCAAAAAAAGTTGGGGTTAGTTTGGTAACAATTTTAAAATTACAAATAAAATAGCTTGTGGTTATAACCCAATCTTATCCCACAAGAAGAGCATTATTATTTTTTACTTTTTTTTCCCCCAATCTCTTCATTGTATATTTTTCTTTGTTATTGTTGACCCCATATATATATTTTTTCTTTTTTTCTTATTTTTTTTTTCTTTTCAGTTATGTGGTGTCCTCTACAATTTCATTCCTAGAAATGCTTGTTGGCACTCATAACTTGTCAAGAGTTTCAGGCAAAATATCAAATTTAATAGCCTGCATTAAATAATTATTACTGATTAGATAATATGTTTCATTGAATTGAAATGTTGAGTATTTATAAGTATTTCTTTAATTAGCATACCATTACTTGGTGATCAGCATAATATAATAAAAAATATAAAAAAAAATAATAATTATAATACTATCTCATTTTAAAACAAGTAAGTGTGAAATAATATTTTTAATGCCTTGTTATTGATGAATTTGTTCCTTTGAAAATGTTAACTTGTTTACTGAAAATATTTGTTCATTTTGTGAACACGTAAGAGGTTCATTCATTCCCTTCGCAAACTTAGCCAGAGATACAAGTAAATTCATTGAAAATAAAAATAATAACTGTAAAAATAATAAGTGAAATGAAAAATGGAGAAAGTGCCTTGCTTATTCTATACTGATTTTAATTTGTAACTTGTGAATGTACACATTAGACTTTTCTTTTTCTTTTTCTTTTTTTTTTTTTTTTTTTTTTTTTTTTTTTTTTTTTATCTTCAAATAAAAAGAAAGCAATGTGCTTATGTAGTGTATTCTAATTACAAACTAACCAAGTTACTCATTATTATATGTATCATGAAAAAGAATAAACTATATGTATTAATAGATTTCACAAACCCTAATTGATTCTATAAATAATTTTTATTACTTTTTGTTTCTCGTTTTCTATCTTTTTCTTAAATAATTGCTAGCCAATGATAAATATGTTAAATATTATTTTGTGTGTGAAGTTGTGTTGGTTGGGCTCTGCTCCAGGGATGCACTACTATGTACTGTACTTCCTATAATATGCTGAAAACTTGCCCCCCTCCGTTTGGCTTTAATTTTGGGCTGGATGGCTGATTGCAGCATGCACACTTTCAAATAAGCAAATGAAAACAATTTTTTTTTAAAGCAAACATTAACAAAGATGGGTGGATGGGTAGACTGAATGATTTTTATCTCTTGTTTTGAACGTAAACACTGACAGACAATGCTGGTGCCAATGACTTTGTGCTGCTAAAGGCTCTGTTGATGCTAAATGGCTGTGCTAAGGGATGTACCTTTTGACTCCAGCCCATCAAATTTGCTCGATGCATCCTCTTGATACAGAGAGAAAGAGAGAGTAAAGCACAGCTGATCCTGGTGGCATTGCTGCTTGCTATTTTGTATGTGATGCAGTGAGGTCTTAAAAGAATAATAAAATAAATATATATACTTAATTATAATATTATTAATTATGAGCAAGATTTTACTACAAAGCAAACTCTTGTTATGGGCAAGTACAAGTTGTGTCTATTTCATTGGCTCTCAATATATAATTACCAAGAAAAATATTAATCAAGTAACCATTAATTATTAATACTGTCGAATCACCAACTACCAGACACTTCTCAAATTTATATATATTATATATATATATATATATATATATATATATATATTATATAAACAATAACTATTGAAGCATTGCATGGTGTTCCTTTCTTCCAGACGCCCTTTTCAAGCTATTTATGTTAGCATAATTTTCCAAATTAGTACGTGTCCGGCAGTTGGTCCCGTCCGGCGATTGGTGCCCCAGTGGTACATCAAGTTTTGAAGTATTGTATCACTTGAACATGTTCAATAACAAGTGAACTTTGCTGTTTAAAAGAAGGAAAAAAAAGTATCAAGAATCAAGAAAACAATGAGAAAAAAGCTTCCGTTCAAATTCTTGTTTGTATCTCTGTTAATGTTACTCTTAATGATATAAAAAAAAAAGAATAATAAATCATGGCCCTCCTTGGTCCTACTATTTGTAAAAAAAAAAAAAAAAAAGTGTTTTTAATACAAGTTTACCTTTCACTGGTTTATATTTACTAATAAAGGAACAATTATTGTTTTGAGGGTGACTTCCAGCGATTTCGCTCACATCCCGCTTCCGTTTTTACTTACTACGCATGCGCAGTACGTCGAAAAGGAAGCGGATGTGACCAAAATTGCTTATAGTCTTCCTCAAAACAGTTGTTCATTTACTAGTCAATTGTTATATTTTGGTACCTCACCTCCGGAAACAGTTTACCAATTAACCTCTACAGTCGTTTTCCGCGTGAGAAAATAGCACAAAATTGTGAAAGTGAAATATTTTATTAGCAAGCAAACACGTAAACAATAATGCCATTTTACATTGACAAAAGATATTGATTTTGTAATTTAAATTGCAAATTATTTATTAATGCATCATAACATTATTTTCTTATTGCACTTTCTTTACAAGTATCATCACATATGCTGTTACTAATATTTATTTGGTTAGAATTTATATCTACAATTAGGAAATTCTAATACAAAATTAGACCCTGAAAAATCCACCATCGTTTCGCCTATGGAAGTTTGGACTGGTGAGGACCAAATGCTCGCGGGTGGCATCGAGTTTAACTTGATGCGCCAGATTACGTTCGTGTGTGCCTATCAGTTGCAGTGGGTGGTTGAATTCGTATTTTCTCTGGTAAGGCGCCGGGATCTCATTCCGCAAAACGCGCCTGTAACAATGTCATGCATTTTAAAATACAAAATAACGCTTAAGTAACTGACAATTAATTTTAATCATTACACCAAGGCTACTATAAAAATGCATAATTACAATATATTTGACCGTATTTAATATTATATAGAATGACCTTTTTTTTTTCTTTTTTTTTTTTCTCCATTCACTTTGAAATTGGCTATAATATAATATAATGCACTAATAAAATCTAATGATCGGCACATATGTTGTGCGCATCTTCAAAGATTATAATGGAAGGTTTTTATTCATTTTACCAAGTAGCATGGCCGAGGGTTTCCGGTTGAGTGTAGAAATTAGAGATGCCGGCAAAAGTAGTAAGTCCGTCATTGCAGAGGCTCGACAAGAGAGCGAGGTCGAGCCGGTCATGAGGCGTGTTGATGTGTGGAGTAACGGTGACAGCTCGTCGCGCGCTGGCTAGAGTGTGGTGCTGGGAGAGACGTTGCGCAGCATTCATGTCGTGTCTCCAGCCTTGCTCACAGTGAAACAGACTCTGAAAATTTATATCACATAAACTAAACTAAACTGGAAACTAAGATTTTTCATAATTTTCAGACTGATTTATAAATGAATTAAGCTAACTAAAATTATTATAATATTACTGCTACCTATTAAGCGTTATTACTGCATTAATAACTGCACGGTATTACAAAAACTAACAGAAAAATACTTGTCACTCCTATACCCAATAAAAAAACTGCGGCTTGGTAGATATTGTGTTTATAATTATGGTATATAGTAATGTCATTTGGGCCAATATATGAAGCCTAGCTCGCACTTTTTCGTTATATTTTTTGAGGTCGTTTTACCCATTGCACGGAAAACAAATTAGCTGTTAATTATGTAATTATTTATGTTGTTTCATAATATCTAAACAAACAAAATAATAATAATAAATTGAAAGTGAAGTTTGTAAATTTATTTAAATATAGGATACCCTGGATACCGCACTAAACTATAAGTATTCACGGAGTTTACAGCGCCGTGATTAAACACTTACGACGGTCTACGTTCCTATGTAGTTTATATTGCAACTACGTTCAACCACGTCTTGTTACAAACCTCGCATTAAAAAAAAAGTTTTACTACAAAATTGTAATTTAAAGTTTTTCATGAAAATCAAACAAACCCATCATTAAAAAAAAGTACTATCATTTCTCATTGTGTAAAATTTAATTTAAATTATATTAAAAGTTGGAAGTATTTATCAATGTAAACGAGAAAAGAAACAAAATTATGGCATTATTTACAAAATTATGGCTCCTTTACCACTTTGCTTAAGGAAAGATCAAGTAATATGTTAAAGTTGCACAAACATACTAAAAATATTGTCCTTACAATTTCATCTTGCGTGTATGAATTTTGCCTCTCTATCATTGGATAAGCAGCGTAGTTTCTAAACTTCTTCAAAGACATTTCAAAAAAAAAAGTTTCGTTTGATTTTGCTCAAAGATGGTTAATATAAATAATTCAGAGCTAATATAGTTTGAAAGACAGCGTAACAAGTAATTGTAAACAAATTTGAAGTTGTCATGGAAACGTGACGGGGTAGGAGAATGAAAGCTGGCGATGGAAATCGATAAGTGAAACAGCAGGCTTTCTCTCAGCCCCGGCAAGCATACGTATCTGCCGCGCCATAACGGCAGCTGACTTGGCTCGCAACGCAACAAAAATGAAGATTGCATTTTAAAAAAACTTATATTGAATATTCTGACATTTAAATTAATGCACAATACTATGGAACATAACAAATTATTAGTTTCCTATTTATGCACAACATTTGTAGTATCTTTATTGTTTGGGAGTGGAGCAGCAAGAGAATCCTTCTGTACGGGGGTAAGTACATAATGCTAATCAATTAATGGCCTAATTACAACACGTAATTCAGTTTATAATGAAATGTAAATATATTGAAAAATTTAGTACCTTGCGAGTTTGGAAATATTAACATCTATTTTTTATTTTATTTTTTATGCAGTCATTCTTTAATGTTAATGATGGACCTCTATAGTTAATTAAAATATATTATAAATATATTTAAATGAAATGATTACTTATTACATAACTGCTTGGCTTTCATCTGCTTTTGTTAGTTATGAAAAATATAAAAAATTAATGTAGTTATATACGTAGACATACAAGATAAATATATTAAAGAGACTCTTATCAAATTTATGTAGCATCCTCTGTTTATGTCATGTTTAGTGATGTTTTTATCTTCACAGCGTATATCCGGGAGTGAAAGGCAACTTTGTATCATTTAAAACAATTCAAACAGTATTTCTTGCAGCTGCAGTTATAGACGTATTGATTTTATGTACATATACCTATTTATATTTTCAATATCCTTGTAACATCGGTGATCGATGCGCTTGTAGCTGATGAATGTAGGCAACCAGTTGCAACGCTGTGCTCAATAAGTTGCATAACGTACAGGGTTTTAAACTAAATCGCATTAAAATTTTAAAGTTGAAATGGTTTTAACTACTTGTTGCTCAAATATAACTGAATTTAGACTTTCTAATATGAATAAATGAACCAATATTAAATTTATTCTTAATGTTGCAAACAATAATTTCATTCATTCATTCATTCATTCATTCATTCATTCATTCATTCATTCATTCATTCATTCATTCATTCATTCATTCATTCATTCATTCATTCATTCATTCATTCATTCATTCATTCATTCATTCATTCATTCATTCATTCATTCATACATACATACATACATACATACATACATACATACATACATACATACATACACACACACACACACACACACACACATACATACATACATACATACATACATACATACATACATACATACATACATACATACATACATACATACATACATACATACATACATACATACATACATACATACATACATACATACATACATACATACATACATACATACATACATACATACATACATACATACATACATACATACATACATACATTATACATTATATATATACACACACAATATAGACATACAAACACACGCACATTTTCAGTTCAGTTTCATTATTTTTTCATTTAAATCATATTGTTATAGGCCTCCTCTTTTTTTTTTTCTTTTTTTTTTTCCGCCCTTTCTTTCTTTCTTTCTTTCTTTTTTGTTTTGTTTTTTTCAAATCTAGTTCTTGATAAATAAAAGCAAAATTATTATGTTAGTTAAGTCATGTTAACTTTTATAGTTATTTAAAATGGTAATAAATAATGTTCAAAGGGTGTTATTTCCTTTTTGTGTGATAGAAAAAAAATTCTTATTTTGTACGCGTTATATAACGACTAATATTTTATTGGTGATTCACCAATAAGCAGCGCCAATCATTATCAGTACTTCTTGAATATTACAATATTGATCGATATAGAAAGCTCACTTCAGTTTTCCATGTTGTTTGTACGTCCAGGATGATGTTCATTACGTGTTGACGGAATGTGACGTGGTTGGAGGTCGCTGGCGGGTCCAAGTGCCGAACAGTGCGAGGGATGAGAGCTCTTGCACGCCACGCAGCTCGCCAAGTCGCATCAACACTTGTCGTAAGCTCTTTTCGTCTAATTACTGAACAAATTTACAGCTATAAACACATTTTTAAACCTTCTTTTTCTGATCCAAATGATCAAACGTATCACATGCAATTCTTTCAAACAGTTTTTAAGTGAAGTATCAATCTGAGAGATACAGTATACATCAATCTGAAATTTACTTGTCTTTTATCTTTAAATAACTCTATAGATATATAAAAATTAAAAATGAATTCATCATTTTTACTTGTAAGAAAAAACTAAATTATTAATAAAAAAAAAAGTCAATACTATTTGACTACTGTACAATTTTCTGTTTCTTTTTGCTGCTATAATATTAGAATTTTTTACTTTTTTGCCAGTGAAGAGAGAGAGAGAGAGAGAGAACGGACTAATAAAAAACGATTTCTCTCTTTTCAAGAACTAATTGACATTTAGCAATAATTGAATTATTCAATATAACATAATTTCTGACAACTTACTATATCTAACTATAAACCACAAAAACACTTATATCTCCATTGTTTTGCAGAGCTTTCGTGCGAAGCAGGGAACTATTTCAGTGTTTCCAACTTGACATGCAGCTTGTGTAAACCAGGCACCTACTCGCTAGGAGGTGGTGTTTTGTACGATACCTGGGACATGATTCCTGACGGCTTTCATACTCAAGTTGAATCTTTTCAATCTTCGTTTACATCTATTGGAAGATTTAGTGGAGATGTCAATTGCAGCTTGTAAGTTTAGCTATTGAATAAAATAAAACCAGCAAAAATATGCATCATGATTTAAATATACTTAAATATTAAGCCGAGATGCTTGGTTTAAATTAAATACCTAAATTCCAGTTTATATAGCAATATCTTCAATGTACAGCTCTGGGCAAAAGTTTAAGAACGGGGCCGCGGCGGCCGCAATATTTTCCCATAACGATAACATAGCGTGGTTGCAGGTTACCTGTACAAATCGTTCTCAAACTTTTGGCCAGAGCTGTACGTGTGATAAATTTGATTGCATACGCAATCTACACTTAAAGTCATTAAATATTCATGGAATTAAATTTATTGTTCAATGAAATTATTACTCCGTATGAACAGGCCAATACACACACACACACACACACACACATAATATATATATATATATATCGATCTTATTGCGAAAAAAGGCCTATCTCGTTTTTTGTCAGTGGAAGCAAAAGGCGTATCTCGTATTTTGTCAGTGGAAGCAAAAGGCCTATCTCGTTCCCGAACGTTATGGCGATAGCGCTCGAGATAGGCCTTTTGCTTCCACTGACAAAATACGATATACGCCTTTTGCTTCCACTGACAAAAAACGAGATAGGTCTTTTTTTCGCAACAAGATCGATATATATATATATATATATATATATATATAATATAAATAATAAAATCCTAATAATTAAGCAATAATCTTTTCCCCATTAAAGATACGGATGGCAACCGAGAGGTGAATTTTTAGCATCCATGGGTGGACCGTGTGCAGCAATAATTACGTTCACAGTTCATTTGGTTAAACCCGGCAACTTATCTTACGTCTATCAGTACTCCAATAAAGACGTTATATTTGATTTTGAGGTTAGTTCCGGTAAAATTTTATTGAAAAAACGAGGCTAACAAGTATTTATGTATTTTAGGGTCAAAATGAGCAATGCCAGTCAATCGGTGATTCTAAGGAATATAGATGGCCATCTTCTACCAAAGACGGAGAATGGAAGACACAAACAATCCAACTAAAAACCGGTCAAAATGTTTTACAGTGGAAAACAATTGGAATGGAAAGTTATCCAGGAAAACCAGTCCTGCTGAAGTCAATAGAAATAAGTGGTAAGTACAATATAGACTGTAGCAGAAATGCATTTTAACTATGGTTATGTTATGAAATTTCTACTTATTTCACTCGTACAGAGAGAAAACCAATGATACGTAATGATTCAATAGTTTCCTATATAGCTTTCAGAATGCACCTTAGATTCTATATAAATCGAAGTGTTTTTAATATAAAACTATTCTTCTTTTAAGCTATATACTTTACATCAATTACGGTGTGTTAAAAAATTATATAACAAAATGCCCTTCCATAATGGTTTGTTTATCATTCATTATGACAGAATCTAAATTATGTAAACTATAAGTCATGCGAAAGCAAGATCAAGAGCTCCGATACCCACATTATGGTATTAAATAAACTAATTACTTAAGTAATTATACTCAATTTGCATTAGAGAGAAAAAAATGATTCATTAAATTAATTAGACCTTCCTTAAGTGACATAATTTAATATGACTTATATTAGACTTGACGTGTGTTTGATAAAGAGTTATTAATGTACCTGCTTACAACATTATTTATTTAAGTGGCTTTCACTAATTAAATACTATAAAATAATGACGTGATACAGGGTATTATCCCCCCTCCCCCCACTTATCCTCAGTATTTCCATGAAGAAAATTATATGATAGTATGCCATATTTTATACAAACAGATTTTTTTTTTTAGTAAATCTGGTATACTATTAAAATAAGTTATGGGGATATAATTATTATATAATAAGTGAAAGAATAATTTTAAAATGTCAATTTAAGGTACTACTTTAGGGTAGGAGTGAAATTTTTTATTATGACTTGGAATTAAGTTAAGGCTGGTTTACCCAAAAATGAAATCAAAAAAATTCTATCTTAAAAACTCGCGTCGCAACAGAGCGTCAAAGTATCGCAAATGCCCCGCCCCCTAATGCTAATGAATCTATATTTGGACCCTAATTTTGAATAACTTCAAATTTTTTTCAGCGGTTAAAAAAAATACTAGCTTGTTCTTCGTGTTGATTTTTAATGAAAAATGATTTTTCAGATTTTTCTAGAACGAATCTGCCGAGAAAAAAATTATCGCAAATTGACCCATGTTAATGTGAATATGCAATCTTCATTAATTTTTTTCTCTATAAATGTCTCGTAAAAATCGTTTAAAAAGTCAAATTCATTAAAACTTGATCTATAGAACACACTAGTATTTTTTGTTTAGAAGTTGGTCAAGAAAAATTTTGCACACGGGGAGCTTGAAGTTTTGTATGTTTTGCGTGTTAAAGGGGGCGTATCCCAACGACTTTTAATGCTAATTTGCGGAAGATTTGATTTGAGCCGAAACTTTTTGGAGTATAGAGAATTGTTCCTTGGTTCATTATGAACCTAAAAAGTGATATTAAATTAAATTTTACGACAACATCGCTACCCTAAAGTAGTACCTTAAGAGAACACCAGATAAAATATTGGCTTCATGGATGTTTGTCCCCAGTCAACCTAAACAGAACAGAACATATAATTTTTTTCAAATATAATTGTTTTTAAACTCAAATCTAAATTCTAAATGTCCGCTTAGTTAAGTTATATAAAAAAAATGAAATAAAAAATAATTTCCACTTCATAAATGGTTAATTATACTTAAAAAAATAATAATGCTATTCCAACTTACTTCATAGCAATTTAAATTTAATATATAAAGCAACAGATTAATTATAACCAATGAGATTTTTTTTTTATACTTCTTTTAGTGAAGCTATAAGGGTATATTTTGAGACATATATAATTATGTTGCATTAAATGTGTGTGATGAAGTGTTAATTTCAAAGCTCATTGTCATTGTGTCGGGATGAACTTGGAATTTTTACATAATGGGGACGCGCTTTTAATGAGGGTTTGCTCCTCAGGAGTGGCTTTCACGTCATCGTGCACGGCATGTCGCAACGGCACGTACAGCGAAGGTGGCTCTCGCACATGTATTGAGTGCCCTGAGAATCACTTCTCCACTCGAGGTGCACATAAATGCGAACTCTGTGACCCTGTTGCGGAGTTTGCTCCGCAAGGCTCCCCGCGATGCATCCGTAGGCACATTTGCTCACACAGAGATTACTACGAGAGCCGCACTCCATGTGATGCAAATAATCAAGTAAGTTTAATACTTTGTTATTATATCCCGCATTCCCTTATATTCAAACCTTATTTGTTTTTTCCATTATCGAACTCAAATTATTCCTTTAAGTTTATAATATATATATATATATATATATATATATATATATATATATATATATATATATATATATATATATATATATATATATATATATATATATATATATATATATATATATATATATATATATATATATAATATTTATATTTTAAAGTCCCAGTCATGTAATTTTAAAAAAATCAAACTTAATTATATACCCTTTAAAATATTTTATGGCTTCAAAGCAAGAATACTGTATAATGGGAATTAATTTTGGCAGACTCGCAAGGTGTACAAGTGGTTGGAGCCAAAGATTTGTCGCGACGATGTACCCGAGGCCGTACAGTTACCACCTGCAAGCTCGCTCCACGAATGTTCACCCTGCAATCCCGGCATGGCGTACAGAAATGGCTCCTCGTGTGAGTTTTGCCCCGCCAACTATTTCTCTGATGGTACTGGAGCATGTGAGAAGTGTCCTCCCAACACCACTCCCAACTACGGCTACCAGATAGAGCGCTGGACAGAAATGCCCAAAATGATGACCACGGCTTGTAAAGAAACAGATGGTAATTTTAAAATTGTTATTATACCAAAATTGTATTTCCCTATATTTCCAATTAACGAGAAACATTATTATTAGTGATTTATTATCAAATCATTATTTGCTGTACAGTAATATATAATTATGTACAAAAATTTCATTCCTTTGACGTCGGAGTACTTGCGTAATGCTTTACAATGAAAAGTTTATTATAATTATCATTTTACACATTACAGAAATAAAAATTACAACTTAAGGCTTATAATGAGAGACTCTCCATAATACTTTGTGGTGTAAACTTTGCTCAGAACAGTGGTATTGATTATTAAACAATATTCACTGCAATAACACCAAGAACCAAACGCAAAAGTAAGAATTTGATGTTTGGATTAAGGTTCAAGCTGCAGTGGAATGGGTGGCTGGCAGCTGGCCGGCACGCACATTCACTCCGGTCACCACCACGCTGATGGTGCGTATTTGCTGCTCTCCATCGGAGTGCCAGGGTTTCGCAGCAAGGGAGGCGTCTTGGGTGGCAGGCGCCTCGAGGCAGGTCGCATCTCCTTCACATTCGAGCTAGATTGCAGGAGCAAGTGTGAATTTGTCTTTATGCAGGTATTCCATAACTTTCAACATATATTCACACTATATAGTAGTATTTTTTTAATATTTTCTATTATTTTGTTTTGTGATTTTTATTTGTATTTTTACGTAAATTTTTACACTACTTATTATTGGAAACTTATACTTTTATAGTTATTATTATTATTATTATCATGGTGATTAGATAATAACTATAATTACTTAAGCATTAGTATATATAAAAAAATAGAGTTGGTAAAAATAATGTCAATTTCATTTTAAGTTATGTATCTGTCTAATTTTCAGGCTTCGGAATCAAAAGGTGTTACTTTAATAGAAAGTTGGACCGAGTCGAAAGAAAAACAAGAATTCACTCATAATATTTTGCAAAATGACAGCTACACGTTCAGTTGGGCGTTTCAAAAGGTGCCTCTAGGCGAGAGTGGTGGCGAGCAGGAACAAAGCGAATCACTGCAGGATGATGTGGCTCGTATTTTTTCCATCAACGTGAGCAATACGATTGATGGTGGTGCAGCCTTTTGTCTCCCTTGTCATAAAGTGAGTGATAAACTCGAAATACGTACATACGCACTTAAAGATAAAAAGTGAATCCGCTGTGATAAGCAAACCTCCTTCCTGTGTACAAATCCTTAATATTCCAAATAAAAGTTTACCATTCTTTGCAGAATATTTTATATTCGAATATTTTAAACATATGAAAAGTTCTTATAACCGATTTCATTAAATTATTAGTGGCATTAGGATTCAGTATTCAGACACTCTTAAGAAGTTACACTTGTGCCAGGTTAGCTAAAATTTGATTGAATGCGCGCTGCTGAGGTTCCAATTGTTACAGGACACTGAGGATCATGGGTGTATCCCTTGCCCAGCAGGCCACTACATCGATCCCAACACGACCGAGTGCACGCGCTGCCCCACGGATACAACGGTGTCAGACCCACTGGCGTATGGCGTTGAGTCATGCCAGCACTGCGGCCCAGGTCTCACTAGCTACGACGGGGTCTCATGCAAAACAAATTGTGTTTTCGTAACAGAAAAACACGAGTTCCACTTCTCTGATCTCTTTGGGTTGGTGTTCATTTACATGTTTCTGAAACTTTTATTTCATTGAATAATGTTGAATGGTAGCAAAGAGTTTGAATAACATCAGTATTTACGTTTTGAATGTACCACCGCTTGTATATTATTATACTTTTCTGTTCCTTTCAACAAATATATGCAAATTATACGGATGCCTCGGTGGAAACTGCTCGGTATTATTGTTCAAAGCGAGTTGACATAGAATACACTTTGGTCAGCAAATTAAATGAACAGCAATATAATAATTTAATTATTAAAAATATAGTAATTTTTAATAGATTAAAACAAATTCTTGTAAACATGTACTATATTGATCTGTACTTATTCCAAAAGTATTAACTTTTCTGTTGCAGTACGTATTTAGTGAAAGGCAATCGTCTTTTTACTGCATCTGGAGCTCAGTACTATCACCTCTTCAACATCAGTTTATGTGGCTTCACCCAGGCGCAATGTGTTAACAATGTCTCGTATCAAACCGAAGGCCAAAGCTCGCATGTAAGTTACTTTATTTGAAACAAACATCAAGTTTGATATTCTACTAATATAATTTCATAAAGGTGAAATCTTTTGTATGCCGAACTACAATGGTGCCAAGTCAATGGGCAGAAGAGGACCTAATTTTGTCAACACAGTCAGTAACTTTAGGAGACGAATTAGTTGGTGTAACCAAAGCTACATCCTTCATGAACATGGAAGTAATCGAGGAATTTATTGACGACAATACACCAGACGAACTGCACTTCTATTACTCTACCCCCATGTAAGACACATGTAGCTATTTCAAATTTAAATTTATTGTTGTAATATCTAAGTACTTTGCTGTTATGCTATAACAGTTAAATCTTTTAAAAAGTTAAAATAAAACAACCACGCACTTGTTCAAAATAGTTTTAGTTTTTCAAAGTATTCACTTAATCATTCTTTTTATTGAAAGCTTATACTAAAATTTGTACAATTTTACCATCTAATGAAGTTACTTAAAAACTAACGAATTCCAAATTATATTATATATAATAATATATATATATATATATATATATATATATATATATATATATATATATATATATATATATATATATATATATATATAAAAAGATGAAAATGAAATTGCTGTTGACAGTAAATTAAATCTGTGTCAGGGCAACACGCTCGTGTCCCCAAGGACGCACCACGGTCATCACGCTCCACTGTGACCCTGTCAGGCGAGGCAAGGGGACTATTAGGTTGCCCAGCAGGTGCTCAGATGGCACATGTGATGGTTGTAACTTCAATTTCTTATGGCAGACTGCAGCCGCATGCCCTGTGTGTACTGACAAAGATTACAAGTGAGTCGCGGGCGCAAGCACTTTGCGTTCAAGTATATGCATGTTGTGCAATATAGCTTTTATAATTTCCACTAAAACTGAAATGCAGAGGATAGTGGTGATAACGATTTTGGCCCTCTTTAACAAGTCTTATGAATTATTCAAAAGGTGAAACATTTTTATTTTACTCCATTATTAATTAATTAATAATTATTATTTAATGTATATTGAAAAATATTGATCTGTATGAACCAGGTTTAGACTATTCGACATAATTGTGTGTGTTTATAAATATATTCAAATTTAGATTTCTCTCTCTCTCTCTCTCTCTCTCTCTCTCTCATTGTGATTTTTTTTTTTTTTTAATTATTAGTTTTTGCTGTATACATAATATTCGTTTGATGCAGATTGGTGAAAGGCGAATGCATTCGTGGTTACCAGACAATTCACTATTTGACTCCAAAGACATGCCGATTGCTGAGAGATGAAGTTCCTTTTACCCAAACTGTCAAATGCACAACTCACATTCCTATCGAGCTTCAGGTACTTATAGGAAAAGCATCTCAACTAAATTAATAAAAATGAAATAAAAAAATAAAACTTATTACTTTTCAGATTTTAATTATTGTTACGATCACTATGGCTATTCTACTCCTGGCTCTAATGGTCCACTTCTGGCGCAAGACGCAGCGGCTCGAGTACAAGTACATGAAACTGGTGCAGTCCTCAAGCAGCCGCGAAGACGGCGAGTTACCTCCTGCAGAGAGTTGCGCCCTAGACGATGGTGAAGAGGAAGATATCCAATTCTCACAACCACGCAAACAAAATCTACTTAGCCGCTTTAAAGCAATGACAGGAAAGGTACGGTGAGCATTCATTTCTTATTTTTAACCATATATTTTTATTAATGGAGCATATTCACAAGGTAATCGTTTTCATTTTATTTGGGTTAATAATTTGATATTTTAGCAATGATAGAAATTAATAGAATTTGAACAAATAAAAATAATTCAAATAAAGTAATTTAAATTATTTGTAAACGTTATACGTAAATGAAACACATTTTATCGCAGAAAAAAAATAGTAAAATTTACAATTTGGATATTTAATTATTCAAACTAAAGTTCTAAGTTATTCTATAATATACTATAATATGGTTATTCTCAAGCAGCGTGTGTATAAAAATATTACCTTTATAACAATCAATTAAGTTAAAGAAAAAGAAAGAAAAATAGTAGGTCGATCAATTAATGAGCAATGAAATGCTTAAAATAAAAGATGAAGTTGTAATTAATGTTGGTATTATTAGAAATATAAAATTGCGGTCTATCTATTTATGTCATATTATTTTTTTGAGAGTTATCGATGTTATTGGTCTTGAGATATTTATAAAAATGTTCATCATCATTCAAATAAAAATCAATACAATTTTTTAGTTTATCTGTAACATCTCAAGAAATAAGACAGTGATTTTATAACATTTTTTTAAAATTATGTTCTCAATCTTATATGAAATGATTAAAAAAAAAAAAAAAAAAAAAAAAAAAAAAAGCAACGTTGCAAACGATAGTAATGAATTCACAAATACAATAACCTACCTTTTTTTCGTTATTCTCAAATCAAATAATATGGCACGCAAATGGCGCACTGTTTATTGTTCTTTATTTGCTAATAAGTCAAATTAAACAGTGTTAACACATTTTCCATCAATCAAATGTTATCAAAAATAATAATAAAAGTTTTTTTTATGGAATCAGTAATTTTTAACTAAAACTATAATGTATCACGAAAAAGTCACTAAAACACGAAAGGAATGAGTACTCGTTCATAACTCATTGACTAATGGACAATTTTTTAAAATAATAGCCAACGTCAAAGAATGAAATAGTATTACGCCGAATTGCATAATTACAGTATAATATATAAATTTGTTAAGATATGTAGATCAATATCTAGATAGTATTCTAATTCTTGTTTACGTGTACGATGCCACACTTTCAGTGATGGTAAATATTATTGCAAATCGTATAATGTACTTAAGTTCATATGTCTGTTTCAGAACGACAATGACGATCCCTTTGAGACAATACAGCTTGCAAAGTGAGCACGACTGAGAGTTGGGCATGACTCTTGTGGCCAGCGTCCATGTCCAACTCACAGCAATCTCGCTGCCATTCTCTCAAGATACCAACTTTACAAAACTGCACACAAAGGAAAGCTCATGAACAACACAAGGAGGTAAAAATGAAGATTCAACTCTGGAAAGACGATGCAACCTATAATTATATCATATTTATGCAGTGCTTTATCCCATGAATGTAATATTCTTATTCTTATGTGCGTATTGTATTATCAACAAATTATTATATATCTTATATATTTGTGGTAGCGTACAAGTTATCAGTACATTCAAAGACCTTTTAAGATGATACTTATAATTATAATATTATAATCTAAAAATCGGAAGGGTTTTTCGAAACTGTGAAGCTTGTTCGCTACTATATGTGTGTCTCTTATACAGTATTACCATAACCAAATAGTTTCGCCATAAATGTAAATTCTTCTGAAGTACCTCTTTTTTTTTTTTTTTTTTTTTTTTTTGTCCAATGAATGAAGCTTATATAATATTATCTGTCACCACCGTTTATAGCTGTGATCAGCATTTATGGTGCCTATCTTGGATCATGACACACACTCTGCTAACTTATACATAATAATATATTAATGTGAATCTTTGTTTTATTTTTGTGAACGCTTATTTGAACATATAACCATGTTATGTAAATGTATTCTTCCACTATATATGTCTTCTACGTCTATATATGAAAAGAAAATAAAAGGAAAAAAAAAAAAAAAAAGAAAAGAAACCCCATTAAATAAATCGGTGTTATACTCAAGTTGAAACCCTGAAGCCGCAATTTTTTATTTCAAATCAACCTTATGCCTTTCTAAAGTGTTTGAAAAATATTTTACTTTTAAATTCCTATATTATTTAAATTATCAGCATTAAAATTTAAATGATAAGTAATCATTTTTTTGTAAAATTTTGTACGCCTGATGGGACAAACCTGCGTATAAAATGAAATTTTGGGAGGACCATGGTAGATTTTAAATTATGATTTTTTTGAAGATTTAGTCCCATAAGAGCCCATGTTAATTTCAATAACTCTTTTCTCTCTTATCTGATGGTCACGAGTTTTAAAAATTTAGATAGCTGTTACTATTAACTTTCAAATGGCATCATAAAGTATGTTTTTTTTATTGTTTTTTTAGATTTTGAGATTTGAGATACAAGCCATGTAAATACATAGCCCTTAATAATAATAATAATCAATGCGAAATAAAAATCATTAACGTTAAAGAAATTAAAATTTAGTCTAATTAGCATAACACATTTTAATTTTCTACCTACATATCCATGAATTAATATTTTACTCTATCTAATTTTTAACCATTATTTATTTGTCTTTGGTTTTAGGAACTTCAGGAAAAATAAAACAACTATATGGCACATAATATATATTTTTAATATCCAGACATCATACAGTAATTAAAATTTGTCAACAGTTTCATACACAATCAAGGCACAGTTTCAATGATTTCTTTACATCATCTCGTTCTACATTCTTTTTCCTGAAGCAAAAATAAGATAATATTTTTTTAAAAAATAATAAGTTAAAATGAAATGCAATTATAATATTTCTAAACATAATGCAATATATTAAATGAAGAAAAGCTCCTAACAGAATCGTTGAAATAATTAAGCTATATAGGAACAACCACTATCTTAGCCGCAACAGAAAAAAAAAAAAAAAAAAAAAAAAAAAAAGGAAACGACGTATTTTTATCACTACAATTTATAAGCCAGCGTAAAAATAAAAGTCTGTAGGGTAAAGTAAGAAAAGAAATATATATATAATATGTATATTTTTTTTGATGAGGGTTTAAATGATCTAAGAGGGTGTTTGTTTAATTTTGTATATTTGCAAGACAGTCTTTTATTAATAGCACAGGCTAAACAAGCACAATAACAATAATTAAGCATGAAAATACTAAGTAATTAATTAAAATCTTCCCAAATCAATAATGGCAAACAAATACATAACAAATATATTTTGTATAATTTAAAAATAATAATTAAATTTATTATTTTATTTTACTTTTTCTAAAATTATAAATTGCATATTTTTTAAACGTGTTAGACTAACCAATTCAAAAACAGAAAAGCGAAAATAATGATAATAATTAAAGTTAAAATTATTGCTTATAATACAACTTCACCAGGCAAAGACCATCCCTTTTTCTCTTTTATATTTAATGTTCATTAATATCTAAGCACGATAACAAAAAATATTCGTAACAAAAACCATTCTAAATTTTGTTTCAATATTAGAGCATGGCTTTACATTTTTGTTCTCTTTATTCTTTTTTTAAAGATCAAAATTCACTTTCATCCCATTTACCATTCACTCTTTTGCATTTTTTTTTTTTTTTTAAATGTTCTTTTTATAACAAAAATCTAAGGTTATGTAAAAAAGAAAGGAAAAAAGTAGGCACCATATTTCGCATTTTATCAGAGTTTGAACATCCCCCGATAAGTTGGATCTTGGAACAGGATTCGCCTACATTTTCGTTTTTACCCTTCCATTGTAACTAATATTTTTCCGTATTAACGAAAAATAATAATAGTAATATATATATATTATAATAATATTTAAATACATATTTTGTAGAAAATGAAAGATGTTAATCGAGATTTTAAATTTTCTCATTTGCAAATCAAACGAGTTTACTTTAATTTTAATACTTTTTCTACTTATATTGCAGACGCACTTTTTCTTTTTACTTTATAAATTTTTATTCTCAATCTCTAGTAAATTGCGTTTCTTTAATATTTAACAATCCCAAAATATTTTTTCTCATAAAAAATTCTAATATTGGTGCAATTATGCATAGGCCTATGAGTTCTAATTTTTATATTTTGTAAGTAACCTTGCATGCTTATTTTTATCACATTTTTAAGACTTAACAACGGCTTTACGCATAATTAATAATTAATTGTTCGTGTTATTATAATTATATTGAATATATACGTAGTATGAACGTACAGTACATATTATACTTTTGTGCTATATATTAAGTTTATTGAATATGTATAGCACATTGAAGATGAAACAAGATTTCTGAGTGATGTTATTACGGTTATAATAATTGGTTTACATTTATATGGACAAAAATGATTGAGTAAACCTTAAATTTTATTGTATTAATTAATATTCCATAACAATTAAATATTTTAAATACCTTCACATTACATACATAATATTATTATGTTGAGCTTATTGCAGGTGTAAAATTACAACAATTAAGCAATTATAGGTGTAGAATTATTACTTTGAGTAATGATATTTGTAATAATAAAAAATCTCATAAGAAGATGAGATTTGGGAAGGCACGATATGTATGGCAGGGTTTTAAAAAGTTTTTATATATATTTATTATATATATATATATATATATATATATATATATATATATATATATATTATTTCCTATTTATTTTTAGGAGAACTCGTGTTTTTATAATTAATAATAGTTCTTTAGTCTCTATATATTCTTACTCATTATTACTTATTTCAAGACAAGATATCTTTTTTTAAGGTATTTAAAGTAGACTGATTTTAAAGTTTCAAAATTAAAATCTGCATGATAGATGATATGTAATAAAAAGTAACAGGCAAAATAAAAAAGTAACAATGTGAAGAACGACTATAAGTCACGACATAATTTGACAAATAATAATAATGTATTTTTTTAGAAACTATGAAAATACTATAATTGAAAAGCTCTTGTAAGTTTTAACCGTATATAAATATTTTTTTTTAATGAGACGTGAAATAAAACAAAAAAAAAATATTGACGATGGAAAAAATGTCTGGTTACGAGAGCTACACGAGAGTGTGTGGGTGAGACGGCTACACATCCACTTAGAAGATCGAGTTGAAACAATTAGCCGGCTACACGTCCACTTTGAAAGGTGACCCCGGGATATGTTCATCGCCCCACTTGACGATCACAATATAGTCTCCACGCTCTCTAACTACATAATTAACCTGGTAGTTGTTGCGTCCCATGTGCTTGATGTAAACTTCTTCACACGGGCCCTTGGGACCGTATACACCGACGTATAAGATGTTATTACCTGAAATCACATAAATATATATTAATTCCTTTGTTAATTTGCCAAAAATTTCAATTAATTTTTTCTTCTCTTCGCACATTATACGGATTTAAAGCATCACCATTACAAAAACTGTCCAATAGCTTTCCTGTGTTTGAAATGGCTCATCTTATGGTGGCACAAACAAACAAACAAAAACGAGAGAACTTCAAAACTTGTATATAATTGCCACGGAATCTGACTAAACAAATCAATTACTTTTTTTATTTTAAATATTTACCCTAACAATTAAAAATTTTAAAAAATGCTCACTATACACAATTAAAAAAAATGCAAATGAATAAAATTTTGAAAACTCTCATTTAATTGATTACTGGAGTATAAAACCACGGTAGCACAATATGGCAAATTAATACTTTAGAAATAATCTTATATAATCTTTGGCTTACCAGCATCGGATGCGTGAACTGTAAACATGTTTTGCTTCTGGAGGTACGCTTTCTTGAGTCCCATTCCTTTGCTTGTGACCTTAGATGCATCCGATTTGAACTGCGGTAAAACTGGTCCCTTGTACGTGTTCTTAGCGATCTTCTGCACAGTTTCCACCACCACTGAGGACGTTTCTTGCGCTCCTCTCTCAGCCAAATCGTCTCCTAAAATATTCAATAGAAAATTAAAACTAAACCTGTTTACTTTTAAAATTTTTTTTTTATTATTATTAAAACGATTAACTCACCTGTACATGTGACTTTGAAGGGTGATCCAACAATATGGTAGCCGTTGTATTTTACGCTGATGTAATAATCTCCAGGAACGAGAGGTGTGTATCGAACTTTGTATCCTTCTTCCACTTCCGTGCAATCCATGGAGACTTTGGATGGTCCGTCAATTGTAACAGCCAAAGTACCTACTCCAGCACTGCAGGTGTCTACGATGAAATCAGTCTTTTGACCTGAAATAATAAAATAATAATAATAATTAATAATAATTAAAAAAGGCAGAGTTATAATTTTTAAATGTTCAAAATCATTGAAATAATTTCCTACAACTTATATGTTATCTTTTATAACCCACCTGTTTTGATCTCCTTTAATCCATTTCCAAATGCATGAACGGCCGCTGGGTCAGCGTCTTCCTTGCCCACCTTGATTCTGAAGGGAGAGCCGGGAATGTGCACTCCATTGAATTTGCAGTGGATGTTGTGGATGCCATTCTCGTGCGGCATGAAGCGCACAGAATATGTGTCAGGGTCAATAGACTGGATGAAGCAATCGTCCTCAATGCCAGCAGGAGATACAACCTACCAAAACACTAAAATTATTATCTCCATAATATAACGAATATTTACTATCAACATTATTGTGCTTGAATTTGATACTGTGCAAAAGTTATATTTGCGTATTTTCAATCAGTACTTGTGAGGACCACCACTTAATAGCTAAATGACAAATGCTGCACAGAAAATAATGGATTTTTTTTTTTTTTTTTAGGCGTCACTGAAATGATAAAATTTTGATCCACATTTTCAAAAGATTTCTTGGGGAAGGGGTGATGATATGGTTTGCAAAATATATTTGTGGAACGAAATGTGCATCATTAATAAAATGTAAAGCAATAAAATACTTTACAATTTCCTTGATTTTTCTGTTATTTTTCAGTAAACAAATAAATAATAAATTAAAAAACAAACAAAAAACTTCAACAGTGTATGTACAGTACAACCAATAGGTTATTGATGATTAAACGGGATAACAATTCCTTAGATTTCAAAGTTGCAAACTTATAATGTTTTTCTTCAATTTCAAACGAATGCCACTAAAATGGCGCTCTTTGAATGGTCTTTGTGTCCAAATAAATAATAATTAACTAAATAAATGAATCAGGAAAAGTTTTTCATCAATCAATTGTTATCGATCGGTTTAAAAAAGTAACAATAGTAATAATAACTACGAACACTAGCTGTTTAAAGATCACTAGAGGAGAGGGCACTCGCTCATTCGTCATTAAATGATATTACTCCTCACAAAATATATAGGGGCATGTAAATTAAAATACATATAATTGAGTTAACATGTGCTACTATTTTACACCAAATCCCACACAATTTTCTATTTTGAGTTGCTAAAATTTATGAGTGTAGTCAGCCCACGAAGATTTTTGTTTCAAACCGTTGTTGAAATGACACTGTAATTAACACAAAGACTTTATTTTGTATGCAAAAGTCAAAGTGCAGCTATAAGGTGGCAATGCACGGGCAAACAACGTATAGCATCACTTTTTTTCCGATAAAATTGATAGTGAGAAAAACAGCTACACTGGATCGGGGTACTCACCTTGCCATCGAGTTCTCCCTTGGCGCCATTTTTGCGCACTAAGAATGCGGTGGGTTTGTCCACCTGTACTCCGGAGTCCGGGAATTGAGCCACCTCAAGCTTGTGAGCATCGCCCATGGCGGGAGAAATGTAAACCTTGTAGGGTGAGTCGGGGATGTGTTGGTCATTGAACTTGATGCCCACGCGGTACTCGCCTGAAAATATCACAGGTCAGCAACACCTCAACAATATGTAATCCAACGACAGGATTAATTTGGCTTCTAAAGTTGTAACATAATTTCAGCAGCTAAGTAGCAGCCAGCTCTGCGCTTATATATTTTACGCAAGCCATGACGTCATGCTGTCACTTTTAGCACCCATTTTTCTCCCCTCTGCACTCCATCGTCGCTACATTTAGAACACTCAGATTTTTTTTTCCATACTTTGTTTTGGAATATATAAATTTAGATTAAACAACAGTTACATTTTGCGCTAGATGGTCCTCATTTTTTTTAATGGAATCAATTAACAAAATAAAGAACACGAAACAAATGGTACAATATAAATAATAAACGTAAGAAAGAAATTTCATCGTGCCAACCACCTGTCATCGTGTTATTAAAACACAAAAATGAGAGCACTATATGCGTAAGAATATATCTATTTTTATAAAACATAAGAGTTTGGCTTTAAAATGAAACGAAATCTAAAGTATTGTGTTGGTCGTAATTGCTTTACCTGAGGAAGTTGCTGGTAGTTGAGGTGTACCCAATTGAATTTGTTGCGAAACTTTGTACGTGTGACAAACGGGCGACTTGCGATATTCGCCCATGTTGTCTCGCGGTGTATGTTCACGCGTGCACTCAAAGTGACTAGCGTCTTGTGAGCCTGCCTGCCTTCTTGCTACTAACACTCACTCGGCTGCTAGTGGTGGCGGTTGGCAAATATAGATCTGCAGAATTATTCTTGGCCCACTTCTCTGGCTACAGCGCTCTGGAGCTCGCTTACTTCCAGTAGGCGCCAAGCCAGCTAACCACTAAAACTAATAGCCTTTCTTTGCCTCTTGCACTCCTACTGGATTTGCTAAACTACACTAACTGCCTCCTACAAAATCCACATCTTTGCCAATATCAAGGGAAAAAATTCATATTTCAAAAGCAATTAATGCATTATACTTAAAACTAATGGAATTTACGTACTGAAGTTGACAAACAAACAAATATTTACCTGGTTCGGCCACTGTGTAGCTAACATAGCAAGAGCCATCCTTGCGATCCTTGAAGTCGATCTCTGCTTTACTGGGACCCTCGACTGAGATAGCAAGAGATCCTGCACCAGCTTCACGAGTCCACACGTTGAACTCGCATGGTTGTCCCTGCTCACCTCGCTCCAGCCCGGGACCACCAGCGTGCACGCGGTGAGCGCCGCCGTCCCGTAGTGGACCCACTGTGAACTGGAACGGTGAACCTGCCGACACGAGACTCACTCGTCAAATTAACGCTGCTCAATCAACTCCTATTTTTAATATTTTTATGAAGAGAAAATCAAATTTTTCCATAATTTTAAATTATGGCTAAAAATTTCAAATTACATTGTAATGAGGAAGGTGAATTGAAATTTTTTTGTTGAGTTTATGATATTTTTGGAAAGAGCTTTAAAAAATTTTGAGGCGATATTTTTTCTTAGGACGATTGGAGCATGCGAAGTATTTTTAATTAATTTTTGAAAATCGACCTAAAAAGACTCTGACGTCATCATTCGACTTTTTTCTCGGCAAATACTAATCGTTCGAGGTTCAGTAACCAGTTTAATGAAATCAGCTCGTTCTCAGGATTTCAAAAAACTGGCTACTGAACCTTCTACGGTCAATACTTTCCGAAATAAATGCCCGATTGATGACGTCAGAGTCTTTTTAGGACTATTTTCAAAAATTAATTAAAAATACTTCCCATGCTCCAATCGTTTTAAGAAAAAATATCGCCTCAAAATTTTTTAACGCTCTTTTCAAAAATGTCATAAAAAGTGGGGTTTAAAAAAATTCCCCTCCCTCATTGCAGCAATATTTCTACATATATATAATTATTGACTTTCGGCAACCAATTATTTATAACTGTATATTCCAATTTTGAATATTTTAGACTATGTAAAAGTTATTATATGCGTAACGGAGATATACTTTTTGATATTAAGTAATCATCTTCATGCTATGTTTTTAAAGATTTTTAAAAATGAAATAACAACTCAAAAATGTAGGTATAATAATACAAGTAAGTTAAACGATTACATACATTTAAATGAAATTTAGCAGTGTTAAATTTTATTAAATGAATTTATTTAATAAACAGCAATATACTACAAATATTTCATCGGACAATGTTTTATCTACAGAGCACCTACGCAAATTATGTAAAAATGACACAAAACTTTTTCAATGAAAAAATAATTCATGTGAGTATTATTTTATGAGTATTATTTATGTGTATGTGAGTATCAAAAAATTATTTAAAAAATAATTAATTTTATCTGCTTTACTCGGTCTAACGAGAACAAAATATTACGTAGATTTGAATTGACAGGATGTTAGAAATTAAAGTTCAAAATTTGCTTTGGTTACGTAAGCTACCTTTATGTAAGACGCCAATGTTTGGTGTTGCATAATTATGATGAGATGTGATTAATTGCCATGCATCAAAAAATTCCGGACAAGTTTGTGCAATCGAGTGCTCTAGATTCGTGCAGCCCACACATCATTGCTTCACGTAGGCACGCGTGTCAAATCTATCCTCCTGGTACTGCACAACTGCAATTGAATTTATTCTCCTGCAACTCAAAATATGAACGTCTTCTTCGCTTTCCTACGCACTTAATAAAATTAGATTTTGTGCAGATTCTGCTTTTTTTTCCTCTTGTTTTGTAGCACTACTTTAGTTAATATATTATTAAAACTATAAATGCATGGTATTTTCATATTATTATTATTATTTTTACCCCAGTATCTGTAATTATTTATGACATTCCCAATTTATGAGGATAATTTATTGATTGCACTTTTTTTAATCTAAATTATTGAATATTTATATTTTCTTATTCAATTGCTTCTAAATATTTTACAGTTTATCTTTTGGAATGAGAATGTTAATGTAGCAATTATGATTTGTTGCTACTTTTTCTACTATATATAAATTTATTAATTAAATGTTGCCATTGGTTTAATTTGACCTTTAAATGCCACATCATTGCATTTTAAGACCAGTTTAACAGGAATTCAGAAAATGTATGCCAGAAAGTGTTGTAATTGTAAATGACACAAGTCCAAATATGTATTGTCTTTGAAGTATGGGCCAAATTGTTTTATAGAAAATGTTGAGGAGTATATCTTTTTGTTTTTAACTTTGAACTTTTGAAAGTAGTGCTGTATTTTGTATAATGTTTCCTATTCACCGTTATGTGAGTTTTGGGCGATTCATAATTACTTCTTTTTAAAACTGGCAATGCAACAAGTTAAAAAATAAAAAAAGGAGGGGGTGGGGGAGCTGATGCATATTTACAGACATGGAAAAGCGCCTTTTTGACGTAATTACAGAAAAAAAATTACACAAAACTTTGGATATGAATAAACATAAGTACGAAATAAGTATGGTAGCCGGGGTAGCCCAATATCCGAAACAGTTATTCACAACATAACTTATGCTGTATTAAATAATAATTATGCCACACAACATAACAAATATATATTAAATATTATATTGATCATTATCATTTATGTTATTATAAAATAGCAACATTTATGCTGTATGAAATAAGTGCAGCATAAATTACGTAATTTATTTTTTCCATGCACAGATACAAATTATGTAACAAATATTTAACTAATGCCTTCTAAATATTTTTAATAAATGCGATAGCTCTAAGTATCCTGAATGTTAGGCAACCTGCGTGTCCGATGCAAGGAGGTGATGGTTTTATTTGTAGTAAATATGTAGGAACATTATTTTTCAAAGGAAATTTTACGATGAATGTTCATAAGTTATTACTATAATTATGTTTACACACAGATACGTAATTTTTATATCGTAAGTTGGTAATCAAATAACGATGTAACATTGATATGCAGCTCAATGAATTTATTTTTATGTTTTTCTAGTACAAAACATCAATTTCATCAATTTTATACCTTTTCACAAAAATAAATGCATAATATATTTATTCATTTGAATTTAACTTTAAATAATATACAAAACATTTCCGTATCCTCTCCTACCATATAACCTGTATAATATAACCTGTATACTAATAATACAGCCTGCAATGATTTGACGTGATGCGGTAATATTTTGTTTGTTTTGTTTAATAGAGTATGACTTACCAGGAATGTGGATCTCCTTGTACTTGACAGAGACGGTGTGAACTCCTAATTCCTTAGGCACAAAGTGCACTGCATAGAGGCCATCCTCTACTTCGTTAATGGTAGCATCCTCCGTGACTCCACCAGGCGACGTGACTGTAGCCATCAGGTCAAATGACGTGATTCCTATGCAAACACACACGAACACATTAATGATGCGGGAAAATTTTACTTTAAAATAAACGCATAGTTCATATACGCATAAGATCAATTTCAAAGTTTATTTTATATATCAAATTCATTTCTCACATCTTAAAATCATAATACACACAAAATTTATTCGCCATTAGCTTTGTTTAAAATTTGAGTATTTTATGAATGACAATTCAGAATCTATAGTTGTGTTAATTAACAGCTCACTTGCACCTACACATTTTGCATTTTTTGCGGAAAAAAAGGCAAGCATAAAAAAAATGCAAGATGATTAATTTTATTTTGATGTAAGGTTGAGTGACTGAAAATTATTTTCAAGTACTAAATCAATGGGTCATTTACCTGGTGAATAAAATGAGGTAATTCTTACTTATATATATATATATATATATATATATATATATATATATATATATATATATATATATATATATATATATATATATACACACAATTATATACAGTATATATGCAAACAAAGTTTATATAATATTTATTTAACTATCTGACTTTTAAACTTACGTAAGTATTTATTTATTTTTGACAGGGTAGTAAATATTCTAATTATAATCTTTTCGTAGAAACTTTATTCATTCACAAGAATTTCTGCAATTTAAATTCATGGGGGAATATAGTGGACAAAAAATAGTTTAAAAAAAAGTAAAATAAAATGTGTTTCCAGCAGTTTGAGATTAGTTTCATCTGTAGAGCAATAAAATTAAGCAAGATCTTTTAGATCCACGCTGTATACTCAAGTTTGGCACCTCAAAAAATGACAAAAATAGCAAAGGCGGTGTGTGTGAGTGTGTCGACGTTCCTTTTCCTAAACATATCTAACACAAACAAGTATGATACGTGTTTATACCATGACAGACTCATGACACCGTCTGCTACCATGGACCAGCAAGCTATACCTATCATATAATATTATGTTTATGGAAGCTAAAACCCAACTGCGTTATTTATTTGTTTTTACTGCTACTACTGTCAAATTGATATGTTTGAAACTATAAAATAAATAACCTCTTTCATGCGAACATATAGTTTAAATCTCAAAGATAAAAACTGTAAATAAATGTACTGCTAGATACAACTTGATAACAAAATTAAGTGTGTAGTAATTCTGGGAGGTAAGAAGGCATTCTTATTATTTCTCTAAAAATGTGGATAATTTATATGAACAAAAAAAAAACTTAAATTAAAAGAATTAAAAAAATATTAACTTTACCAAATTTTACAGAATGTATAATTTACTTATAATAATATTTAGAGATTTAAATTAAAGTAATTTAACAATAAATATTTAACCACAGTTTTAAGAAATTATCTGCAGGAAAGAGTTAAGTGCCATTGCTATGTAAAATCATAATGAAAAACCATTTTTTTTTTGTTTCTGAATATTGTAAATCCCTTTAAAATAATGCACTGGTCAATGACATTAAGCATACTTTAAAAAAAAAAAAAATACGTTTAGGCATATTTATACTTGCAAATATATTTAAGTGTTTCAGATTATTTGACAATGAAAAATGTAAAATATTGCTGATTTTGTTCATAGATGCAAGAGTTGAGAAAGTGAGTAAGAAATATATTTTGTTAAGTGTGATTGTAGATGACTTGTTCAACTCTGTAAAGAAATAGAACGTAATAAATGCTTAAATCTTCTAATGACAATTAATTTACACAAAGAAATTTGCCTAAACTTATAGTTTTCTTAAAGTAGTTTTGCTTATCGTGCAAATCAATTAGTTATGATTTTTTTTACTTGAGTCTTTGCTATAAATAATAAGATAAATATTACTTATTCCGTAACTTTACTACATAACAAATATCCGTTTTAGCCTATTAGGATTCATTACCTGGCATTTTGAAGGTAAGTTTACACTCGCTGCCCACTTCAGTGATAGGCACGGCCTCGCGCTGTCTTTGAATCTTCTCGCGCTGTCGATTGGAGCCTTCACCGGTAACTTTAACTGTGAACGGTGAACCCTCAACATGGTGGTCTGCAAACTTCAAATTAACGATGTAGTAACCAGGTTCAGTAGGTTTGTAAGAGATGTTTAATGTGCCATCTTCGTTATCTTTACACTGGATTTCAGCCTTGCTGGGACCCTCAATAGACAGAGACAAGCCTCCGTACCCTGAAAACAAATATCACGAATTTAACCTCTCAGTTATTACTAAATAACATAATGTGACTAAATGTGACTAATTAGTTTTTTAAATTCACGTTTGAATAGTTTTGTTTTTTATTTAATGATTATAAAAAGAAATGCGTAAATTATAGCTTTATTAATTTAAGATTGTTAAGCTTAACTTTAATGTAACTTCTTTTAAATTCATAGTAATTTTACCATAGTATTTTTTTAAATTAATTTCTTTAAAATGTTTTACGGCTTCTAAATATTTAAATTAGCAAATAGAGTTCCTGTTACTTTGGTATTGATAAATAACCTAATATAAATCATTAGATGATTACCTGCATTGCGTGTATCTACTGTGAATGTATTGTCAACGTGGGTGGTGCCTTCGATGAGTGCAGTGCCCGTCACCTTCACCTTCTTGGCATCGCCCACCTCGCGCTCGGCCACGTTGATCTTGAAGGGTGAGTTGGCTATATGTTTACCCATGCGCTTAACCGAAACCACGTGTTCTCCAACCTCACGTGGTGTGAATGAGATTCCTGATTGATAAAAAAATAATGACATATTACTGTATATCGAATTGTATGACTCATTCGTTCCAATAAGTTCTTTTTCTAAATTGTTTTCTCATTTATAGCGACAATAAGATAAATTTTTTCACAATTAATTTTTATATTAATTATTCTACACAAATCACTTACCGTTAGTATTTTTTCAAAATATTAATGTTTAAAAAAGATTAAAGAAAAAGTAAGTAAGAAATAAAAGTTAAGATAATTCTAAATGATAATTCAACTAACCCAGGTTGCCATTTGGCAGTTTTTTGAGGAAGCATGGTTCCTCGAGTCCACTTGGTGCTTGGATAGACGCATTGAGAGAGCGGATATCTTGATCTGACACTTTGCCTGGCAGAGAAACTTCGCTACATGAGCCCACGGAGATCTGGTTCCTCTTGCGTCCCTCTCCTGTTAATTATCACACATGTAATTCAGTAGCAGCACAAGCTATTAATGAAGAGTTGGAAAAAAATTAACTTAGCGTGCTAAGTAAAAGCAGTGGATAAAATATGAAATATACGTTCACATAGCGCAACGTAAAGTAACAGCTGCAAAGTGTGCCGAGGGAGCTAAATATACATACCACATGTATCATTACTTGTCATCACATTTTTTCCTGCATCAACTACATTTGAATATTATATATATATATATATATATATATATATATATATATATATATATATATATATATATATATATATATATATATATATATAACGAATCACATAAATTCAAAAAAACTATATAATTAAATAAATTAACTTAATTATAAGCATTTTTATTGAGTAATGTAATTTACTTTATTCAAATTTACGTAAATACGCATCCTAACACTATTATCTATTATACATGTATAAAAGTGATTATTGTATATTATTGCTGTATTTTAATAAGTTTAAGTTTAAAATAATGGTTAATGTTATTTAAGAGGACTCGTTCATAGCTTTATTTTTCATGTCATATTTTTATGGAGATGCATAAAAAAATGAGGTTACTAAAATAGACGTTGATTTGAGAGGTAATATTGCCGCGTGCGCGCGCAGGGGCAGAATGCACCCAGTCGCGCGTTCAAGCTAAACAAGTTGCCTATACTTCAAGGCGCTATTCCAAACCTGCCAACAACACCCAATATTTATCTTGTATTCTAATTTACTAATTAGATGATTTCTTAGTAATTCAATAATTTCTGAGATGTGTAGCTATTAATACTATTAATATATAATATTTAGCTGATAATTAATTTACCTGTAATTTTGGCAGTATAAGGGCTTCCTCGGATATGCTTGTCTCCAAAACGGACTGAGATTTTGTATTCCCCTGGAGCGGTTGGAAGGTAAGAGACTGAAACTGTTCCGTCTTTATTGTCATGACAGCTGATTTCAGCTTTGCTTGGTCCTTCTACAGAGAGCGACAAACCACCTAAAACAAACAATGCATGTCAATCAAGTCTCATTAATAACTTTAACTTTCAATAATGAAAATGTGAGTTGTCAATGTTCTCACCTGCGCCAGCTCCTTTTGTGGAAATGGTGAAATTAGAGGGTTCTCCACAAACACCGTGTGTAAGACCAGGACCATACGCTGTGACGTAACCACTACTGATGGAATCCACATGGAATTTAAATGGTGATCCTAAAAACAAAATATATATACACTTAAAAAAATATTTGAATTAGTACGTTATTATTTTAATTTTAGTTAAGGCAAAACAGTGAGCTCAATTAAAGTAATGATTCACTTGTCTGCGAAAAAAAAAAAAAAAAAAAGAGGTTAGTTATTGTCAGCTGGGCTTGATTTGATGTCGTTTCGCAGCAACCAACCAACCTCCAGCGATATATTTCACGTTGCTCAAGCATGCATGTACCATATCAAATAATTTCCCTGATACATACATACCATTGCAAAAAAACATCATATTGTATTATTTTCGATTCCTCAAAGACAAACGAACAATTTTGACAATAGTTTAAATAGTATAAAATACGAAAAATATACAATATGATTGCAATAAAAAATTTAATTTAATCATAATTTTAAAAAAATAAATATTTTGAAATATATTGCAAATTTAAAAATATTTATTTATATTACTAATTTTTTTTGAAAGGCTGCATATTGAGGTTGGTTTCGTACCTTGTACATGTTCTCCATTATATTTTACACTGAGCTCATGCAAGCCTTCTTCCCTTGGTTCATATTTCAAGCTGACTGTTCCATCGCGATTGTCTTCAATGACGGGTTTATCCACGTTGCCACTTGGCATTTTGATTTCAGCTGCAACAAAATGCAAAAGATGCTCACTTATAACGTGAGCGCAACCTTTATACAACAAAAGTATGGAGAGAATACAACGCACGGTGCACAACTTGTGGACAACAATACATTGGCTCAAGACGATAAAACAAAACAAAAAAAGTGGGGCTAACAAAAATTAGAAGGAAAATTAAAAAGCTACCTTTTTTGCTTTGAATGTAAAAACAAGTGAGCACAGATAAAGTATCTTGTAAAGTACACGGGGGCTCTTCGTCTTTTTCGTCGCTTTCGTCGCTTTCAGTCTCTTCTTCTTCCGAACTTTCTTCTTCTTCTTCGGAACTCTCCTCTTCCTCACTACTCTCAGCTTGTCCGTTATGTCGTTGAAAACTTAATATTTCACTTTCATGTTCAACTATAGCATTTAGAAACTCTGGACTAGGTAAATTCAAATAACAAATAGGTTTTATTTCGTGATCAACTTCACTAAATGTTAATGCTTTTAATTGTTCACGAAAGAAAGAGCTAACTTCAGTCCACGTGGCTTCCACCTCTGCACTCGGATCAAGTAAATCCCAACCTATCATCGCTACAGTGTGTGCTGTGTCGAGCGAATGTCGAACACTGGGCTACGGCTGAGCTTGTTGCAGGAGAAGGAGAACCACGTAGCGCCTCGCGCCATCCGCCTCGGAAGTGGAAGCTGCTCTGGAGCTATTCTCGCTTTGCCGCCACGGGCTGCACAAAGTAGCTGCTTAAATCTGCTGAAGTTAGGGAAAAAAAGAGGGGAAACACATCAAGGCTGGGATGACTGAAGAAGCCAAAAGCCAGGCAGCTGCAAACAGGTACAACTCGCAAGAAATATGTGGAGGACATCCTCCCCCCAAACACCTTTTTGGTGCTCATCTTGAGGTTATGGTGAACCACTTGGTTAGCTTGTATCTCATCCACCAAATCACCTGTAAGATTTTTTGTCTTCTTACCAATTGAATTTTCAAAACTATTAAAATTCTTTCCCATTAAGTGACGGTGTAGTTCAATGGGAGTGTTCCAGAAAACTATTTGGCAGTGTAAATGACAAAATTTCTATACGCATTAAGTTTTTTAATATTAAGCGATTCCCAAGGTCTTTTTCTTCGCATTCCATATTTTGTGATTCATTCTTGTCGCCTTGAGAATTCCAGCACAGAAATAAAATAAAGATTCAGTGAAAAAATGAAGTAGGGAGAGAACTATATTTCATTCCCGAACATGCACATATTATAATATATAATGATATATGGCTTTTTATCGTAGACATTTATAAAATAGCTTTGGTTTCTTTAATTAGTGTTGAATTATTGTTTTAGCTAAATAAATTTGAAAGAAACAGCATGCAATTATGTTATAATGATCCACCCTGTCGTTTCACTTACATAATTTATTCAGTTCATTAAATATAAAATAATGTACTAAAAAAGTTTATTATATATTATTTTTTGTTATAAACATCTAAAAATTTCTAAACTTTTTTTATGAAGTAGTATCATCAATGGATTTTGCATGTGACAGAAATGGGATTCAACTTTTTTTTCCCAGCATTATTGGCATGAGACCAATACACTTCCGGTGCGGTCATGCAGTAGTCTCATCATACTTTTTTTTTTTTTTTTTTTTTTTTTTTAATCTGAAGATTAAGTTTCATTACCTGTGACGTGTCCTCCGGTTGTGGGCAATGGAATGTTCTGGAGTTCTATAGGTCTGTACGGAGTTCCGGATGAAGACTTTGGAGCCTGGCGAGATTCTTTGGGTGCAGATTTTTTCACAAAATCAGCTTCGTCCGCACCGGCCTAGAACATAAAACATTTTGGAAATGTTACTTATTGTTGTTACATAAGCATTGTAAAATGTAGAAAATTTTACTGGCTGAAGCAAACTATATCTTTCTATACGAGACATTATTGCAAACAATTTGTTAGGTTAAAAAAAATAAATATAATAAAGGTTATGAACATTAATTAGACAATTGTTGCTCTCTTAAACATCCTTTCGTGCTTCAGATACCTCAATATTTCATACTGCATAACCGATTAGAATTTAAATAATCTAGCATAGTATCGCACTATTTATGACGGTTTGTGAGAGATCCAAAACCATGGATCTACATTTAAAAGATTTATTCTGTAGCAGAAAACAAGTTCACAATAAAGAAAAAAGGGATAGAGAGAAAGAGAGAGAGAGAGAGAGAGAGAGAGAGAGAGAGAGATTTTGAATCTCCAGGTATACGTATGTTTCATACAGCGTATACCCCAAATGACATACATAAAAATTAAACTAAAAGGATAAGCAAAGCTACATCGTATTAAATGGTTTTACCTAGTAACCACAAGAGTTAAAATTTAATGTAGAGACATTGCAAGATAAATGACACACAATTTATTCTAATTGGCTTAAAAAAATAGTCACAAAGTTTGTTAAATGGACGATTTTAAGGTTAAACTAAAGGAAAAAGGTGTATAAGCACACATATACACACAAGTCGACATACGGCATAGGCACACTTTACATGATTCTGACGTCAAACTTAAAGCATACAAATTCTGCAAGTTTGCCAGCATCCGTATCTATTCGCGGACACTAATGGTATTTCCTCTTCATAAACTGTCTTAACTTTGAAACATATTACTTTACAACATGTACTCTATACCTAACACCGCGCGTACATAATATATATCTCGTGTGTACTTTACTTAATAGCTTGTTTTCTTTACATACATTCCTCGTATTTCTCTCACACGACCGATATCATTACATTTATTATTATAATACATATATTACCGTTTACTTTTTCATAATTATTTTATGTTTATTTTACTGTTTTGTATATTTTACATTTTGCATTTAGCTGTCAACATAGTTAATTTGAATCTAACCAAAGTTGAGAAATATTCTTATGTATCAATAAGCAAGTACCCTAAATTTTAACCAGCACTGATTACAATTTTTACAATTAGTAAATTAAATCTAAATGAAATATAAATTTACATGAGTTATTATGAAAAAAAAATAAGTGATATGTATTTTCCAGTATGCTGTATATATTTTTGAAGGTTTAGAACAATGGAAGTTTAGATAATTTTCACAGCAATTCACGACTTGCATTATAATCTCTTTCACTGTCATACAAAGTTAGGGATCAAATTATTAACTCAATGCTTTTTTTTATTGAAAAATCGAATTTGATCACTAAGTTTGTAACTCAAAAATATTCCAATGCAAGTCGGGAACTATAAATTTCTAGCATTTTTTTTTTTTTTTTTTTTTTATTTGCTTGGGACCCAAGATCTACTTCTGGTAAAAGTTAAAAATAAAATTAATAATAATACATGCAAAAATATTGTTCCACCTTCAAAACGCTCGAAAAAGTGGAAATGAATAAAATAAAATTTCAAATGACGCATGAAATTCGTTTTCACTTCTACTAATTAGTTTAGAGCACAAGCCTCTAAAGCATTATTGAGTCTTTGGGAAAATGTTTCATGCTTTACTTAATTTGCTTTTCAATACAAACTAATACAAAAATAATTGCTTCAATTAATAAAATTCTTTGCACTGTTGTCAATTTTATAGCAAATTAGAGCCTTGAGAATAAAATATTTAGTAGACGTATCCTTCACATTATGCTTATACTAATTAAGTATAGTTAAGTCATTTACTTTAAACATATGGAGGTTTGACTATATGTCTAAAATGTTACAGATTATGTTCCAATTTGAGAAAGTGATGAGTCGTCCTAATTACTTTGCTACCCCAGGTGATGTAGCGTGAAACATTGTCATCTCAAGTTGCTTTGTATCGTGAGCCAAGACGCTGCATGTAATGACATGTTGACATGAGCTCATGACAGACTGACATAAGTTGTCAGTAAAGCTCACGAAACAACAGCTTCGTTGCATCCCATTAGCATGAGTATCGGCCACTTAACTTAATATGCACTCAAGCCGCAATCTACTAGAGCAAAAATTTAAACTCTCTATAAATATTTGAGATTTATCAAAATACTTGTAAATATATAAAAATATTTAAATTACACCCTAATAAATATATTAAACTATGTTAATATATATAAAAAATAGCAGGTGCGTCCGCACTAATTTTTATGGTTAGAAATTAGATACACACGTCAAAAAAATGAGAAAAAAAGGGAGTATTTACAGACGTATGGAGATAAAATAAAAGTAAATAAAATTATTTATGGATCTGATGTGTTATAAATATGAAGATGAACGAAATAACTTATATAATAAGGCTTCTAATTTGGCTTAACGTTAATGTTTTTAGCGTATTTTTAAATACTCCTTTAAATGTCCTCGATTTATGTAACTACTAATTATGAAATTTAGTATTTACGTCTTAATTAAAAATAGCTTCTGTATCAAAAAACCTATCTTACAATTATGATTTTAAAAAACAGTAAAAAGAAATAATTGTCAACTGGAAGATCATTATAATTGAAATATTTGCATTAGTTAAAAATTGAATCTTTATCATCATTCCACTCCACACATAAAATGTAACTCGCCGTGAATATTGTCCTGTCGCGTTTGTTTCACCGACAAAGAAGTGTGAGTAGCTTATTTTATTTATTTTTTATGATACTTTTTAAGCGTGGTGCTCATTTTTTCACAGACAATTTGTCACATGACAGTATTTGTCTTATGACCTCATACAAAGTAATCTGTAAAGGCAAAACTAATTAGCTGTATCATTAATGTTTGTATACTTAGCGAGATATAATCCTATTGTCAATGAATAAAGAGCATTTTTCGTAGTCAGTAACAGAGATAAATCTTTTTCACGATCTGTTATAACCCTTTGCTTCTAGAGAGCAGCCAAAAAAGTGTTATAAGTCAGACAAGTGTTTAAATGTTTCTACAATCTCAGGTATAACAAACATCAAAATGGGAGGCATGCCAGCCAGCCAACATCACTCACAAAAAAAAAAAAAAAAAACGTTGATATTGAGTTTTTATGTAGGTGCAGAAACATTTCAATCCTGGGTGGTTGGCATCACACTTAACATTGTTTATACATAATTCTCGCTTGGAAAAATAAATATGTCTTACTTTAATGATTACAACAAAGCTTTAATAAAGAGTACCTCGTTAGCACCCCACAAAAAATAGATAAGATAATAAACATGTTTGTTGATGACTAAGATCTTAAAGGCGGAAAATTATAAAGAATCTACACAAAAATTCACTAACAATATACTTTTAAGACTGTGCGCATGTAAAAGGGAAAATTTATTTGTTTTGATTATCATTTCACATTGTTTTCTTATGAAACACTAACTTAAGCGGATACATTTTGTATGTTTTATGATTGTAGCATGAGAGAAATAATTATAATAATAAATGAAATGAATTTCAAAACTATTATATATGTGTGTATATATATATATATATATATATATATATATATATATATATATATATATATATATATATATATATATATATATATATATATATATATATGTATATGTAGGGGGGGGGGAGACAAATGACGCAAAACGCAATACTGCAATACGATAGAAAATCAGAATACAAATAATTTTAATATGTATTTTCTTTATAAACTGCATATTAACATCAGCATTGCCAAAAAAAAAAAAAAAAAAATGCAAATAATTGCAAACTCTTCATGTCACAAGAAGATGACTAGAGCAATACAATAACGTGACTTTAAAGTTCCACTGGCAAATTTTGCTGTACGTGAAAACGTGAGAGTAACTAAAAAATCTATAATAAATGAGCCGCACAAATGATTGCATGAGATGCGAATATAAGAAAAAAAAAAAAATGATAGCAGATGTTTTGATATTCGTTTAATTTTAATATCACCATACTAAATTTATCATAATACATTTATTGAAAATTTGAATAAAATTCTTTTCTGAAATAAACTTGAGTAACTAGTGATTGATTTTGTTAAATTATTACCTTAAAACCTTGTGTTGAGAAAGTTACACGATACCTCGATTTTTTCCAAGGAAACTCAGGTGGTTGAGGATCGCGGAGCAAAATAAACAATGAACAAGAATAGAGTTTGCACGGCATGATCACTCTTATTCACTTCTAATTTCAACAACTTATCGTGCAGTACAAAACACGCGGCGTGACAACTGACTCCAGTATGCAACACAACTCGCATTCCAAGCTCGTCTTCCGAAAGACTAAAAGCCTCTTCTTTATTATTCCCATACAGATAGCAAAGGAGTAAGCAAGCAAGGAAGCGAGCAAGCGAACCACACAAGTGCTCTCTGTCTGTCTGTCTGTCTTGTTCTCGCTGATAAAGTATAATAAAATTATACTCAAGATTTGTATATTACCAGAAGCCTATTAAACTTTTAAAAATAATGTACGCTCTCTTCATATTTAATTATCCATTTGATTGTTTGTTAAATTAATCTAACGATTGCTTTTATAATTAAACAAAAACTAATCCATGTATATTAATTAAAATTCCAATTTTATAATAATAGTGTACAATATCGATGATAAATAATAATATGTTGTTATATAATGTAAATTAATTAGGTGCTGTGAAATGAATTCATTCTTGCATACAGTATTAAATTTTCTTTGATGAATAAAAACCTATCAAAATAAAGAATGCTGCAACAGTAAAAGTTTGCATAGTCTATTAAAGAATAAATGAAATTAACTTATACATTGAATAAATTTTATTGCTATAGTTAAATTAAAATTTAAATTATAATTACGCATGTCTCATTTATGTAAACGAGTTTTTTTTTCTAGAGTAATTACGAGTTATTTCAAACTATGAAAAGTAGAACGACGTCTTGAATCTCCCAAGTTTGTTTTGTTTTACCAGTGTAGTGAACATATGCAAATTAATGAAAAACCAGCAGTCATAAAAACGTATCAAATACGCTCAAATTTTACACGTGTTTCTGTCATAACATGGAGTCTCGCAAAATATTCTGTCAGTACATTGTAAAGCTCCAGTAACTTTAACTGGAGGGAAATATAAATTACGCGTGGAATATAAAAAGTGTAAACCAAGTTGATAAATCATGTTGAGATCATATTTTATGACTTTATATTATATACAAGCAGTAATTTATATTGAGATACATTTGCGCACACACACTTCATCTAAATCCAATATTTCATGAGCTTATTTGTTAAGATGATAATATTATTGAACGTAAATCCGGGGATTATTTAAAGCTTTTAAAAAAAATCAATGCAATTAAAATTACTACATTTTACAATATAATATAAACTTATATAAAACAATATTGATGATAAAATATATATTATAATGATATAGACAGCTCTATTCTAGTAATATAACTATCCAATGCATTATTATTGGGGCTTCTAAGAATATTGCAAATAATTACTGAAAACTATCCACATAAATAATTATCATTTTTATATTACTTATAGTAAGTATAATTGGAAGCTTGGATGTCAAAAATAAGTGCAAAAATTAAAAGATAATATTATGCTTTAATCACACGTATTTTATCAAAAAATAATGTCTTAAATTTTTGCAAATTTAATTTTGGGGAGTGGGTGAATTATTTCTTCTTCAGGCGATAAATCAATATTTTCATAAATCTGTCTCAAAGCAGTTGATAGGTTTTTGAATCACAGTGCACTGCACCCGGAAGTTAGTTTAATGGCGTAAACAAAGTTGGCAAGTGTCAACGATAAAAGTTTCAAAAATTCTAGACTCACTGCGAAGTCAGTGGGTGATTATTGTTGTTATTTTATTCTTTTATGAAGGCAAATTAAGAAAAATATTTAATCCTCCTATCAAAACAGTTTTTAACGTGCTTTTTTTTTATTGCGATTTGTATATTTTTAAATACTAAAGTAAAGAGCTAGCAATTCAAATAAGCAATAGCATGGACAAGGGTCCCCAAAATCATATGTCATTGTGATGTTATGACTATTGTGTTCAAGTAGTACACAATTCAGTACACAGAACATTTTCAAATTAAGCTGTATATTGTGTGATGACCATGCTACGACTCAATATTTATTGTGTATAAAGATTAGATATAAAAATAAATATGACTGCACTGTGATGCAGATATTCTTTGACAAAAATAAATAAATAAAGAAGACGATGCTACTTGGCAGCAAAGTAAATCTTTGTACATTTTATGATTATGCTTCATTAATATAATAAATGTCAAACGTTTGTTTTAATCTTGTTTAATTACTTCGGATCTAACGAGAAGTTATTTTGAAATTCACTTTAAGTAAGATGTTTTCATACTTTTTTTTTTTTTTTTTTTTTTTTTCGCCTCCTTCTAAAAGTTTCTAGATTATAAAAATAAGTTCTAAGAGAGAAATTGTGTAAATCTTGAGTTTAAATTTCAAGCGTTTTGGTAGTGGTTGTATTTGAAAGCTATGACGATGAATTATTACAAGTTATATTTACAGAGGTGTGAGGGTTTGCTCTGATTGCAGTGGCGTCATTGCGTACCATGCACAACACGCAAATACTGCACACAAAAAGACACACCAAGGACAACGATGCGTCAAAACAGACACTTTCAAGACTTCTCGCCTCCACCAAATCATACAGAAATATGCTAAAAAATTATCTGCGTAAAAAAGCAAGTATAATAATAATAATATGAGTAGGAGTCAAAGGAAATAGTTTTTGATGACTCATTTTTCATAGTTTTCGAAATACTTGCTGCAGTCTGTATGATTTTTTTTATTCAATACAAATGGTAAAAAGCTTTTTAAAAAATAACAGTCTTTATATTTAATTTAGTAATTGCTACAGAAATTAAAGTTACCTTTGATATACAGTAATGATAAACAGGAAAGAAAAATTAAGTACTAAACGCATTAATTAGAAATGGTATTTTCAGATGAATAATTGAATCCTTGTTAAAGTGTTTGACGTCAGCGTAAAATTTATGTTGCACATGATAATAATTATATACTTGCCAATGGTTACAAGAAGAAGCATAACAAGAGAGGCATTTTTTTATACATCTGTAAATTTACACAGTAATTTAATTTTATTTATGTCACACTTTTATACTTTGTAATCCCGTTTAATATTTTAATACCCGTAATATAATAACTCGTAATGTATTTTGGTAACTTGCTATTTTATTCTTCATATTTATGCAAAATATTTTTAGATATACCACCTTGAATTAGCTGAAAAAACAAACTATTTAATGTAAAAACTGTTGTTTAGCATGCAATCCTTTATAAAGTTTTGTTTTATCAACCCTATCAACCATATGGTCCGTGCTATACACCATATTTTGACGAAGCCCAGGAAATTTTGCAGAGACTACAACGGCTTACTTCTTTTAAAAAACTGATATCTGGTCTTGCGACAAATGAAATAATTGTCTCAATCACCAAGAGTAGAAAACAATATAAAGAGAAAAAAAAAAGTTTTTTTAACAAGTTAGATAAATTGATTAGCTTGCAAGTTCGTCCTTGACAAGGTCGTGCAAGTTGACAGGTTCCAAATTTTGAAAACACATGATATCATTTTTCAGTTTGCGTGAAATAATTTAATACTACTATATGAGCACTAGCATTATAATAAAACTATAACTTTTTTTCTTTTGTTCCAAACACCACAAACGCTTATGGAATCGTATTTTTAGTGTAAATGTATATACATAAATTAAAAGGGAGCTCTAAAACTAAAGTGATATCTGTGGACATTACACACATGTAAAAATCGTAAAGATTTTGTATCACATTTCTCAAAGAATACTTTTATTCTTGGCATCATCTTCATATACATAGGGGGAGAGAAAGAGAGAGATTTAATCCTAAATGACGTCCACTGAAAAAACAAGTAGTTAATTTTTTTGTGGTAATAAATGAATAAAACTATAAAAAAAAGTTTTAACTTGAAAAAGGTGCCTGCTTTTTAAAACAGATATCACATAAAAATTAAATATTGTTCCGTTTAATATTAAGGAAATAGAAAACAGAATTAATATTAATTCAATAATTAATAATTAAATAATTATTAATTATTTGACTTTTCGTTACGAAATGATAATTTTTATTTGTTATTGACTTTAAAATCATAACGAGCAAGATGAAAAACACTCTGACTGATTTGCATAACTTAGCCATTACTCTTCAGTAACAAAATACTCTCAGGAACGCTACATCATTATTATTATTATTATTTTTTATTTTTATTTTTTTTTTGCGGCTGTTTCGCTACCATTTTTTACATACAATTTAAATATCAATATTGCGTAATACTCAGAAAAATGATACTTTAAAAATAGCAATGATAATATATGAACTTATAAAATAAATAATGTGAATAATAATACGGGATATGGATAAATACGATATAACAGAATTATGATTATTTAATTTAGACTACATGACAAGCAATTCAGTACTTTTAAGTACGTAGAACACCTGGAACAAAAACTTCTCTAACATCCTAACATACCTAAGTATCAATTTTGATTTGGCCGGAGTCATTGATTTGTAATTTATTTCTATTCACGAAATGGCAGATGCAGTTTTATCACGTCACAGTTTGCTTGTTTCTGCGCAGAGTAAAATCATTGACTCAACACGGACAAAACTAAGTATAATAATTCTGCTATAGCTCAATGCGAAACAACATATATGCTATATTGTAGCAATTATACTACGCATAGTATAAAAGTTAAGAAATTCAGCATAATTACTTATAATATTCCAAAATAGCAACATTTGTGCTCTAGAGTAGAGTAATTATTCAATGCAGCATATTATAGATTACGTATAATTTATATTTTTCCATGTTGTTGGGAATACTGAATGTTGAGAATGCTGCATATTATTATGAAAGAATTTTAATATGCCGTTAGTTTCCAACTATATTTTACAGGTATTTAGATCATGACGGATCCCCATTTCTTATTTCATGTACTGAACTTTATTTCAGTCATTTTTTCGTATTTTGTTAAAAAAAATCATTACATACATATAATTAAAATTTTAGTGAATTATAATTATGGTTTGCTTAACAGTTTTAAATATAAAAAAGGGATAAAATGAAATTTGGATCTGATGAAAAGATTTTAATATATTATTTTGTTTGACTTAATTTGCAACGGGTGTTGGCAAGGTGCCCAATCTAGCCAAGTAAGTTACGTGGGTTTGACGGAGCATACAGGAAATGCCCGCCTGCCATCTCTATCTCTGTCTCTCTCACAGAGTCCGTGCCGACATACAAACTACTCTCATGTTATGCCTACTTGACCTTTAAACTAACTATATACCATCCCAACCCTTTGTTTTATTCAACGTAAGTATAATTAATTATATTTAGTATGCATATCCATTTTATTTTGTTATGAAAATTAATCCCTAATGTAGTTCTATTCTTGAATTAAAAAAAAAAAGGAAAAGAAGAAGAAGAAGAATAAGAAGAAGATGTTTTATGATACTTAGAGTATAATTTGTTTTCTTATAATAATCTAATACGTTAAGAATTTTAAATTAAATTTTTTTTATTTTGTTTCAATCTATTTTTATAGATTGTTTTGAAACTGGATAGAAGAATATTTTTAGAGAGTTAAGCTAACAATTTATTATTCAGTTCAGACTATAAAGAACTAGCTGTAAAGAAGAATCATCTAGCTGATGTCTCTGGGTTGGTTTTGGGAAAATCAAAATGTGCAAAGAAACGTTAATATGTATGAAAATATCATAAGCCATATTTTTCAAATATTAGAAACTAATTATGCAAACTGAAATTTTAGTTAAATAATATTAATATAGATACAATAATATGATAATCTTGAACTTGACCAAGAAAAGTGTCATTGTACTTAACTTTTTCTATATTCAAATTTAATTTTAATGTCACTCGTGAGTTTTTTGTTGCAATTAAAATGCAAAGCATGCTTTCGGCTCGCAGAGGTGTTTAAATTTTAAATATATTAAAATGATAATAATAATAAGAGTTATCAATCTTATGAGCAAAATTATGGTTAGCCGATTTTTGCCCTTAGATGAAGTATACAATACTGTACATGTCCAAATTAATACTAAGATGTAATGATGTATTTCGTTCACCTGGAGCAAAGTAAATAACCATTAAAAAGATATTTTTATGAGTTGACTTATAAAATGTCTTTCAATTTTGTTTCGCAGTAGTCATCAGATTTGTGTTAAATGAAGAATCTATGTTTTGTTTAGTTTATAACATATATTAATTTGAAATATGAAATAATCAGCTAAAATATTTCTTGCTGTAATTAATAGAGCAGGAAAACAAATAACTTACACTAAAGTTCCAAATTCTGTAAACTACCGTGACAGCCGTCTAAAAGCAATTTGTATGCCACTTTAATATCTGTAACTATTTTAACTAAAGTCTTTTCGTTGAGGATGCTTTATTAATGCTTCTTTTTTTTCCTATTTTTTTATTTTTAATTTGAAAAAAGTTAATTTCAAATAGTACATAAAATTTCCTAAATTTAAAATTATTAAATTTAAAATTATTAAATTTAAAATACTAAAAAATTTATAATGTTCTAATGTGGAAGTCGAGTTATTTTTATATATATGCGCCGTACTAAGTAGAAATGAAATAAATAACTTGCAATTTTAGTGTTGCATTTTAGTCTATATACATAATAGTTTTGCAAATTTCTGACTTCCGTGTGGTATATTCACTTATTTATTATTTTTTTTTTTCACTGCCATTAAAAGTTGCACTATGTTTCATATTGTATTTAAAATAAGAATAAAGTATACATCAGAGGTTATCATTATATAGTCATGACGTAAAAATATATAAAACTAGCAATCTATAAATTGGAATTGAAATACAACAAATGCTGTCATTTGATACAATATTGCAAAAGCTTAAGTTTACCTAAGCATATTTTTTACTTTAAAGATAGAAGTTTTCTGAATTTATTGCAATAAATTCAAATAAAAGGAGTACTTATTTTGTATAATATACTTGATGTAGAATATAATCTTTACAATCAGAATATTAGCAAACTTTTTTTTTTTTAAAACCTTAGAATTTTTTATTGTATTCCAGGCTAAAGCATTCCAGTGTGTAGTGTAAAACTCTGTGGCTTAATAAATACTACAGTAAGTTAAGTTCAAAAATTTAGTACTATACATACTGTACTAGATTTAAAACAACTTTACATTATTGGTAACAAATTAGAGATGCAAATAATAATAATAGAAGAGCCGTTGAATAGAGTAACATTTGGAGATCAACATTTATTTGTAGCAAGCACAGAGGAAGAAAAAATTATCATAATGTAACGCATGCACAAAGAAAATTTATAGTTTTTAATTAAAAGCTAAATAATATTCTTCGTTGTACTTATTTATAGCAAACGAAAAGATTTTGAAATACAAAAGCAATTTTATTCTGAACCTGTCTTGCAAATTGTAAATACATTGTTACATAAGTCTACATTTTATGTACACTTTAATGTTAGAATTAATTCTTCCAATTTGTTTTTCATTGTAAAACAAAATCGTAAAATGGGAGAAGACAAAAGTTGGCCGACTGCCATATTGAAGCGACCTGTTAGATACTGTGCCGCACAGCATATCTACCCAACTGGCTGCCTACTTGCAAGGCGGGCTGACAATACAATGGCGTTGTTTTTATGTTTGTTTCAACATGACAATTAGCACCACAGTAGGGAACAGTTTTGGGTAAAAAACAACAACGATGAAAAAATTCAATTATTTTTTAGTTAAATAAAAACTTCGGTTTAGTGGCGCGACGATAGGTGTATATTTTTTTGTCTTGATTGCGAGTGAGTGGGAAGAGGCATGTCGAGAAGAAGACGAGCGTAAAGCTTAATTAAGCGTCAGGTGCCTGCACGTACGTGATGAATGATGAGGCAAAAGCTCGTGGCGCGTGCTTCCTAACTTTCCAGCGGTAACATATATAACTTACACTATACCGAAAAATCATCTTAGTCATTGAAAAGAATTTTTTACTTACTGTGACAACTGTTGGAGAGGATGCGGTTGCAGAAAAATGTTGGTTTGTAGTTACCAAATTAATATCTGACTAAAAGAAAGCTATGAAAGACGTAAGCACGTAATGTGTTGCAAGTAGAAGACAGGTAAATGAGAGCTAGACAAGCTGATGGTGTAAACCACACTGTAAGAGGAACAGATTCGACTGAGGATGCTAGCAAGCGTGTTGCTCTACGGCACAAGCAGTAGCAGCAGCACCACAACTTACAATCGCAACACTCTCTGGTAGCCTCTTACAATCAGTCAACAAACACTATTCTCAACCCCCTCTCTAATACCAGGGATCTCTAACTCTTTTATTATATTCTCCATCTTATTACTATTTGTTACTTCTATTTTTTAAATATATAAATGTATAATTTTTTTTATTTGATAAATGAAACAACAGTAAAAGTACTACATGGGCGTCTGTGAGTGGTTGCTTTAAAGCGACAGCCCCTCCCCCGGCCGCCATATAAGCGCAAGATTCCAGCCCGCCAAGTTTGGGGTCACGTGATTGTGGCAGTGGTGGCGGCACTACGACGAGAAGTGGCGGTAGAAGCAGTGACACCCCCGCTTCACGCGGCCTCGTGGCCTGGCCTCTCCTCCACCAGTCACTTGGTGAACCACGAGCACATGCCTTTATGTCCACTGCTACTTTAACAACCATTCACCCCAACACTGTCTCGTTGCAAGTTGTCACAAAACCATGACAAAACTAAAACGACAAAATTTACAAACCATTGACTATTAGTATGCCCAATTATTCTAAACTTTTTTAGGCGGCTCATTTGAAGCTAGATTTATGTGAAAACTGAACGGTTTGCTTTGAAATTTTAAATTCTAATTACGAGATGAGGTCGAGTGGCCCACATCATTTCATTTCACTGCTCTGCAAGTTACAGTTTAAAAATCAAGTACGAGATATTGAAACGTGATGAGTGCAGTGATTTGTAATGGTTATTAGTTTTTGTTTTTTTTAAAGTGTCGGATATATAATATTTTTTTTGGACGAAATCAAATGAAAAAATCTGGAGAATCTTCAAGATGGGACATTAAATATAAATATTACAATTGCAGCTATTTTATATAATATAGGTACATATTATATAAATATATATATTTATTAATATTCGACTACATTAAAAGAGTAAGCGAGAAATATAAAAACTGAAAATAACTTTTAACTTACTATTTGGTGCCACTTTAATAAGCTGGCTTGTGTCGAGATATAGTTTTTTTTTTTTGGAGGGGGAGGATAGAGCAAGCAATAGAAAAATGATTCTGGCGTCAGGCCAGCCTGAGTCACCATCACGATGTCAAGATGCTGATGCAGGGATGCTAGGGAATTGGGTGGAGTTCCATCAACCACCGGAGCATCCAGCACTTATATCATCAAACTTTACAAAAGAGCTGTCGCATTAGCGAGTCAAATCTACCTTCCCAGGTGGTCTTGCCGTGACTACCATGTGACTCACGTTTCTATCAGCGGAGAGAATTATCATCTTGTTCGGAAGTGCTGCTCTTTAACATACGCCTAACAGAACTTTTTTTATAATCAGAGAATGAGTGAGAGAGAGACATTAGCAACGTGTTGCAAGCTGGCTGTCGACGGGCACCTTTTTAGCAAGCACTCCTGCCCACATCTCAATTTAGCACTTATTTAAATGAATATTAAATAAAATGAGCATTAAGAATATGTTACAAGTGAAAATTTTGTATAAATGACGTTGTAAAATTAAGAGCTAATATTTAAATTTATCTATCGAAATAAGTATATCCTAGGTTTATAACTTATAGTTCAACGTCTCATCCTGTATGCGGTGCGAGATTTCAGAAAATTTTGAGATAGAAGTTGACTTACCGTGAAAGTGTAGAAGCCATTGGGAACTGGTTGACCACCGAATTTCACATTAAGCGTGTATTCGCCGGCGTCTTTGACTGTATAATAAATGCTGAAAGTATCGTCACCATTGTCCTCGATGTCTATGTCCAAATCACTGTAAAACATAATAAATGCAAGTTAACTTCTGCGCACTATTATCACCAACAAACTTTTGTACGCTTAAAATATACAACTATTTTAATGGAAGTATAAGTATAACAAAAAACTAAGACTCTTATAGATAAGAAATACAATTTTAAGTAAATATAACAGATTTTCAGGAAAAGTACTTTTTGCAAATATAATAATAATTATAAACAAGTCATAATTAACTATTTGCATCGCTGAAAGTTGAATGCTGTTTGTTACTGTTTAATATTTAATTTTATTCCTTATTTTTCTCTTTTCAAATTTGTTTGATTAGTTATCGCAATATTTTCGAGACCATAATGTGTTTGTTAGAGACAAATAACTGCACTTAAAAGAGCCCCTAATCAAATGTTATGCATGCTGATTTGACAAAATTTCTTTGAATCTTCCTATATATATAATATATATATAATGGTCTGTTCACAATGTGAAATATTTTTATTTTATTATTATTTTTTTTATTATTATTATTTTTTTTTCAGAGTTTTCAAATTTTGTGTAATTAGTTTTCGGTGCCACTTCCATTTCAAAAATTTAAATATGTATCCAAATATATTTCAGATTAAAAATATTGCTCAGTGTGAGCAGGACTTTAATAAAAAAAATTATTTTCATGAAAGAGATGAAGAGAGACCTATATAATGATGGATCAATGGTAGCATTGTCTTATATTTTAAACAACTGACAAACTTGTACAATACAAATGCAGTAAAATTTACACTATACTTTTACCTTTAAATTGAAACTTTAAAAAAAAAAATGTCGAACATTTTTAAACAGCTTGCTTGTATTGATGAAGCAGTCCTGCCTGGCCTGGCCAATAAAAGATATTTCTTACAAGAAAAAAAAAAAAAAAAAAAGTACTGAGAATAATAAATTTAGTAATATTATATATAAAAAAAACTTAATTTATTTCACTATAAGAAACTTTATTTTTGAATAGTTGGCTACGTGAACATAAAAAAAGTGCAAACGATAAAATAAAGTTGAAACGAAGCAAGCGAAGGCAGGCATGTTGTAGTGTACTGTAGAACAAGGCTCGCGACATCAATCTTAAGCTCCAGCAGGCAGCAAGCACTGCCAGATTTTCGACTTCTCTCATATCACACTCTACAATTATTACAAAGTAACTAAAAAGCATGAGTTTAAATTGTACGTACATAAAAATACAAAGTGCATTTTATATGTTTTATTTAACTGTCATTTACATCACTAGTAGCATATCAAGTGGAAATTTTATTTTTAAATTCTGAATGAAAAGCAGCTTCACTGGGGAGATGATAGAATTTTATTTTAAACTCTTTATATATATATATATATTTTTTTTTAGATGTTTTTGCTGAAGACTTATGGCTTTGGAAAGTAATGGGGAAAGAAAAACAGCTAAAAAAGACTGTGACACAGAGAACGAGAGAGAGAGAGAGAGAGAGAAAGAGAAAGAAAAATTATTTTAAACACAGAGTTTGAATGAGTCAAAGGTGAAGAAAAATTTGAATGAATTTTCATCGCTCGAAAGAGAGAGAGAGAGAGAGAGAGAGAGAGAGAGAGAGAAGAGGCGTGATTATAAGATAAATATAGAATAATTAATATGCAAATCCGTTTATATTTTATCAGGTCGTTTGAATATATTTTTCATTACTATTTTATGGTTTGATAATTTTTGTTTTTGTAAATTTTTGAATTAATTATAAATTTGCGAACAGCAGTCAATAAAATATTCTTTTAAAAAATTAAATATTATCACAAATGTTTCAAAATTTTAAAGCTCAAATGAAAGGAAAATAATACATATTTACAAATAATAGTTTGAAAATGAAAGATGGTTGAAATACAGTAAAAATGACTAAAGGTTACATAATTTATAGAATATACTGTATTAGAGCAAAAACGTTTATTTCACTATCTTTTTTATTATCATATAGCATAGTGCGTCAAGTACTGCAACTTCAATATTTCTCACTTTCTTAGCTATAAAAATGTCACAGCGTATGGAACACCAACATATAATGCTGCTTCATATGTCATCTGGTACCGATTTACCACTAATTAACGCAACAACAAATATGTGGGGACATTTATAATATCTTGTATAATATAATCTCTTGGAAAGTAACTAAATACACAAATTTATTAGAAATATTAACAATTTTTCTCTCTAAAATCTGCTGCAAATTAATTATTCATATAGCGAATCCAATATAACATAGTAAATATTATTACTGTATCCATATTTAAGGCTTAATATTTCCAGTTTACGTGATATCAAAATTGGACGTTTCAAAATTATATAATTATAACGATTCAGTACGTCAAAATAAGCCAACATTCTATCTATAAGTGTTTTTAGCTAGTATGTTGTCACATACAAACTCTTTTATTTTTTTTTTATTATTTTTTTTTTTACAAAACATTGGCCTCTCGAGATTTTGCAACGTTTGAAACAAAACACCCACGGCTGGATGGAAGAGTTGTGATCTTGCTTGAAATTTGTTAAGCCTGTGTTTTCTGTCTGTCACGTGAAGCTAGCATTCTTCTCTCTCACTCCTTTTTTTTTTTTTACATAATATTATTAATATTTTGTCGTTGAAAACATTTCTTGCTCCTGCCAGCTCATTTTTGAATGTAGTAGCCAGTGTCGCTGCTGGTTTTCTTGATGCCCAATCGTACTTATAATTTTAGTCTTCCCCTCGCATTTCCCAACGCTACAAAAATACTTATAATCCCTCACACCCGAGTAAAAGATGACACGTCACAACATCGGTATTTTCATCTTTCAACTCTTCAGATAAAATTTTAATACAAGTATATTTTACATTATTCATCTATTCTTAATTTTCTATTTTAGAGATGCCTTTTTTATGTTATTGTTGGTTTCTTTTGATTTTGCTATGGTTCAAAAGTTATTTGAGCGTGTGTTAACGACTGAGAGAAAGAGAAAGAGAGAGAGAGAGAGAGAGAGAGAGAGAGAGAGAGAGAGAGAGAGAGAGAGAGAGAAAAGCGTCAAAGAAATTCAATTAAGAAATTGGCGACTCACGATAATCTAATATTTATTGTTGCTATTTATTTGCTGAAGAAAAATTAAACAATCTCCCTTAAATACTTAGAGAACCGTAACTGCTTGTATAATTGGTCACCATATATATATATATATATATATATATATATATATATATATATATATTATATATCCATCAAGTGCTAGTGCATTTGTACCAATCATTTTCCATACATATTATATTACTTCAAAATAAACTGCACGTCCCTCTGTAGCCACACATATGGCATCACTGAATTATGCAAAACTAAAAATGAGTGATGAACATGTAAGAAGTTACCAAAAGTCCATCTATAGAATTTTGCTTGAAAGCTCTATATTGTTATGATTGCATAAAAATAAGATAAAAACAATCGACATTATAAATTTCAATGATTTTATTTATAAATAAAATTTTGCATGGGTTGAAAAATCAAAACTGTACAATGTATGAAAAAAAAATTGTATCACAATCTATTTATTTAAATAATGTAACATAGTAAAAAGAAAAAAAAATCTGTAAGATGTTGTATGATATAGAAAAAAATACTGCTGGCACACTAGATCTAAAATATACTTCACTATTCTTAGCATTTATAGATGGAGAACATGGAATATGAGGGAAAAGCAGGGGGCATCATCATCATCACCATCACTGAAAATATGGGATCCATTGCCAAGACATCTTTTTATTTGCCAACGTCCAGGGCAAGGTGGTAATAAAAAAGACGCAACATTGTAGCAAGGCACACCTCGCTTGCTCGTTCATATAGCTCATGACAACGCGTGACTTTTGCAAGATTACTCTTGACTTTTGTGAACTCGAATGTCATCTACTATGAGCACAGCCACATGACCACTCTGACTAAGCAACTTTTAAACAAAAAAATAATTTTTTTTTCTTCGACAATTATAAAATTTAATGCTACGCACGGAATCTGTTACAGCATAATTTTACATAAATATTACCTTGAAACATACAAATTTTGCATAAATATGAATCCTACACTATACTGTTTAATTTACTGTTTAAAATTTAGTTTCTCATGAAGTAAACTTTAAAAGTGAAGAATCATAAGATCTAAAGTCCAATATCTCCAGATTTGCATCATCTATTGCTATCAAAGTTGGTATCATTTTTAAGTCTTTATTGTGTTAGTTACTGACGAGAATGTCAGGGTATAGGACACAATTGGATTAATTTTTTTTAATTAACGTTGAGCCTTATTAACACCGCTTTTTTATATAACCTCCACTACTCACGCAGTATTACATGGTGGCACCCCATCATTTTAAAATGTTTGGGGTTGTCTTGATTCAAAGTACTATACCTAAGTAAAAGATCAGGTCACGTTTCTAATTACTTTTTTGATTGCCCTTCCCATAATGTTGCTTTTTATATATTACGCTATAAAAAGAGAGCTCTATGAAAAAACTATTTTTATTCTTTTTGTAAAGCAATAAGATATAAACAACGTAGTTTAAAAAAATATTTAAATTGAATGAGTCATAAAAAAATCCATTTTTCCCCCTTTGTGGTAATATTTTACACTAGCTATTTACGTCACTCGAGTCACAAAGTGCATTATGGCTTGTGGCATAATGAGATTTATGCTGAGAATTATTATGCTAGCGACTTGTTACAGCTGTTTATATCATTTGCCTATGTTCTCGAAATAACTCAAAACTTGTGATTTATATGTTCGTGCTTCACTTTAACAAATTCAACATAAAGTATCACCTACCGTACCGGACCAACCTACGCAGCAACTACAGGATAATAATTGCATTTTTTTTTTTCCTTACATGACTTGACTAGATGCATATTTCATCTAACAAAAGTTAAACAATAAATTATACAGCAGTGGTATAATGTAATAAACGTTGTCATCTCTTGACATTACATAATATAATAATATAGTTTATTGTACAAATTACATACTCACACATACAGTTGCGCGTGCAACTGGAGCGATTGGAATTTTGGTTGTCAAATTCCATGTGGGTGTGAAAGGTATGTTATGTAATTTAAACGTAAAAATTAATGAAAATGTCATGCTAAATATGGAAATTATAATGTATTTATTTATTTTTATTATTATACTATGGACAATGCTCTGCATTTTCTGTTTCATCATCTCTCGCATGATCTTCGAGTTAAAAACTCCAACCATTCTTCGATAAATATATTTAAGCAATGATGGATTCACGATTCACGTACCATTTTTTTTTTTTTTTTTTTTAGTTTTCCACTACCCATTTAACTCCATGTTAGAATAATAATCACGAGACAAAACTCAGTGCAAAACGCTGCGTCATATAAAGATAGCAAGGAAATTACGCTATGTCAAATTAAAAATGCCAAATGTGAACCTACCTTACATAAAGATAATAAATAAAAGAGGTTTGACGCATTATAGAATATCACATTGCTGCGTATGTGAATAAATTTGGTGATCAGTACATAATTAAATACAGTACGTAATGAAATACAGAGAAATTATTTCGTTGATTCAAATATAAGACAAAGACCCCCCCCCCCCTCCCCCGGCTAACTGAATGCCACCTGTAGCTTTGGACAATTAAAATAAGTCAGATATTTGTATATTTTGTTTTTTTGAAAAAAATAGTGGCGAAACATCGTTCACATGATTCAATAATATGGCATTGCCGCGGCCAAATTAACAAAAAAATGACTATTAAAATTGAAAATGGTAAATTTATACATGTATAATATAAACATATCAATCACTAAAAAAATATATATAAAACAATATTATAACACAATATCTCAGCGTATCATTATTATTACAATTTTTCCAATTCACGAAATTTATTGTGAAAAAAGATAAAATGCGCGTAAAAAGATAGAATGTAGATCTTTAAGACTTTTATCTCGATATTTAAAATTTTATTGAGTCCAGTAGGTAATTGTGATGCTTCAATTAATCACTTCCATGGAACTGTAATATTGATTCTTTAAGAGTTTATATTGTATTATTATTGACTAACTATTATAGTCAATACATTTTAAATGCAATATGGCTATAAAATAACAATAAAAAAATTAATAATAATAAAAATGTCTGCGCCCTGAATAAGGTTTATTCTTTTTTTTTTTTTTTTTTTTTTTTTTTTTGTGCCTCTTAAAAATTCAAAATGATTTCTAAAATACTTAAACCAAATTCCGACTTTTACATTTTTGCAAATAATCAGTATCAGTTTCTTGAAATAAAAGCTAGATTACGGAAGAGTTACATCTATGGATTTCATCTTACTCACACCGAAAGCAAACTTTTTTTTGCAATTAATCTCTATACATATAAAGTTTACACAGTTTAAGCTTAAAAATATACTAAAGAGTAATGATCTGGTACATTTGTAAGTTTTTCCGATCACTACGAGCTGAGAAAATTAGGGCTGCATTCGGTGAGAGTAAGACGAAAAGATCTATCGGTAGGGGAATTGGTTTATTATGTTTAGAGAATTTCGATTTCACTGAGGTGCACATACCTGCCAGAGTCCGAGGTGGAGCGGATGCGACACGTGACTGCACCTCGTCCTGCTCCCTTGGTGTTGACAGTAATGCAGTACTCCTCGCCGATGGTAAGTGAGTTCTGAATGCCCTCAGTAATGCTGCACTTCTCCGCCTAAAGCCAAACATTTATAATTAATGCTGAGAAGAAAAAAATCAAAACGTGGTCATATATTATTTCTCATCCGCATGTAAATCATACTTTTATGTCATGCGTGCGGTGTTTTTATACGAGCTTATTTTGACAACTGACATTGAGCTGTACCGATATGAAAATAAATTCTAAAAACCAATATACTGCATGGTTCATGCAAGCGCTTTCAAATGATGTTATTAAATATTATTTGGTCTTTTTTATTTATTTTTTTTCGTAACTTTTGCCCACAAAGTTAACAAGTACACTTTCTTTCATAAAAAATTGAATTCTGTTGGTATATGGAAATAACATGTATTTAAATGGAGTTTTGCGTCAACTGAAATCTCCATCTGATAGCATTGTATGGACATAGAATAAATTTTTTTATGAAAGAGCCTCTACAAGTACTGTAAAGTAATTTTAAACTTCAGAACATTCAAAAAAATAATAATAATAAAAAATACAAAGTAAATATTTTGTAATTTACGCGTGTGCTGGGAACGAAAGAATTAGTTCTCAGTTTTATTTTAAATATTTCTCATGAATATAGAGGCATACGAAGTAACTTATAAGATAAGGAAGGGAACATGTGGAAAGAAATTTTTAAACACAAGCACAGCTACTAATGTATATTTCTTTTTTGATGTGTGCTGCAGCTTTATTTCTTTGATCAAATGTTTATAAATAAAATAACATGCCTTATTGAACTCTAGTTTCTTTTTATTTCAATTAAATACTCTAGTAAGTGACTTCAAACTTCAACCTAGATGTTTTATTTATTTTAATGTTAAAAAATATTTATGTTCGATTTCCAAACAACGTTCTTCATCTTCAAAGATAAGAAATGCAAAGTATGATGCAAGGTATTTGGTGCGGTATGTATCATGTGCAGGAGGGTCAAAGTAATAAACTTGACGGAGTGTCATACATTGCATAGCTTACTTTACGTACCACATTCTCTACAAGACTACAAAGGACGCCGTCACGCGTTATCTTACACAAGTCGTTGCACTGCACTTCACAATAAATTTTGTGAATTGGAAAAATTGTTATTAGTGCATGAAAAAATAATGTCAATCACAAAATAAATTTGATAAGTAAAACGAGGCCGACTAAAACCATGAGAAACTAGCATTTTCCCCATTTGCATATGAGATATCATCATTTATATATTATATATATATATATATATATATATATATATATATATATATATATATATATATATATATATATATATATATATATATATATATATATATATATATATATATATATATATATATATATATATATATATATATATATATATATAATGACGAATCAAAATTTTAAAAGACCTGTTTTTGGTTTTGTTATTATTATTTTTTTTTTCATAAAGAGCCCCTGGCCTCAAAAACACATTTCCTCTCAATTATAAATCATGAGACAGGAATTTTATAAATACACATATTTTGTGCCTTAGCCCTTCAGTTCTCTTACAAACTAGGGAGAAAACTTGTAAAGTAGGCAACCCGCGCTACAATTTCTATTGTAGATTGTAGACTCGGAATTGTTGACGTCATGAAGTCCTAAAGTTGCCTACTTTACAGTTTTTCAACCCCAGTTTGTGAGGCATCAGAAGGGTTGAAGGATATAATATGTGTATCAATAAATAGTCCCATCTCGTGATTTTTACGTTTTTAAGTTAATTCTTTGACGCCAGGAGCCCTTTAAGATAATTCTATTAGTATATTGACGACACGGTGTAAGCACGACGCATCTATCTGATTACTTCAATATAACTTGTAAAAAGGACAGAAAGGAGGATATATGGAGGGAATGCCCAGAGTACAGTACGAGTACAGTGTAGTATTATTATAGTATGTGTATATGAGTACAGTATGCTTGTACAGTAAAAAAAAAAAAAAAAAAACTCACCTCGCCAACTGCGTGCGCTTGAGCACCGAGTTTTTGGTCCAGAACTTGACCCGCGTAGGTCACCTTGATAGTATAGCGTCCACAGTCATCTGGCACGTACGTGGCTTTGAATGTTCCATCGCCGTTCTCCACCACTTTCACATTACGTGGGTAAGAATCAGGACCCTGCAATACGTTAAATTACGAGTTTTTAATACATTTAAATTTATGCTTTTTGAAGTGTAACATGTTTTTATTGTCGTTTTCCTTATGCACTTCAAAATGCCCTGGCATTTTAATACGTACCAAAACTTGAACTTCAAGATCACCGTAGCCTGCTTCTGTGGCATCAATGGTGAATTCAACTGGAAGAGAGGCTGGAATGCTTTTGTTGGCAACCCCAGCGCCCGTCACCTTTACTTTGTTGGGCTCGGCGGTGGGCAGCACTTTCATCTGATATGGGCTGTAATTAATGAGAATTTAGTATATCATTTCTTGATTATGGAGAACCTAATTCAAAATATTAACTACCTGTTCGGAATATCTTTGCCATCCCATTTAATTTGAGCTTTAACAGTAGAACCAGCGGGTGGAGGGTAGTACGTGACGTCATAAGTACCATCTCCGTTGTCACGGATCTCTGGCTTCTGAGCTAGAACGCCTAAAAATCATTTAGAACACTTGTATAACCAAGAACTGCTTGCTGATATAAAATTTCAAACATATTGAGATTGGCAAAAAAAAAAAAAACTAAAATAATTAATAACGTGAAAATCATGGAGGACTGAAATTTGTAATATATATTTATAGTGCAATTGGTTATGGAAATATTTGCTAATGCTAATTCAAATAATTATCTTCGTAAAATTTATGAATTCAAGAAAAAGTTACCTTTATCAGGCTGAATATTGACATTTAAGGGAGCTTTGCCTGATTTGGTCGCGTCCACCTTAAAAGTCAAGGGTACATCGGCGCGACACTTGGAAGACTCGAGGCCAGGACCGTACGCTTTTACCACGCTCGCGTCCACTAGCTTATCCACAGGTACCTAATCAACACAGTAATGAATTCATCAAACTACAGTGAGGGGAAAATTCACTGAAAACAGTCGTAACAGAAAAGATCTTCAAAGTCTATATTTACAGCGCTACACCATAATCATGCGTGACTTAACAATTATATATAACCATTAATACTGTACATTCTGTTGTGCATGATATTCTACGATGTCATAATTTTAAGTGAGATGTACGTACACTGCTGGTACAAAAATACGTTCATATAATTTGACTTTCATGTATAATGAGGCGAAGGCAGCTCAGGTGGCGATCTGTAAAGTCAGTTTTATGTTTTATCCTCTGACTTACATGACTGGACTGGAGCCTTCGGGTTTGAGACCCGCCATGGGCTGACTTTTACAAATCGCCATCTGAGCTATCGTCACCATGAATAACACAAAAACAATATTTGAAATATTTCTTTCAAAATTCATTATTTAAATTTAAGCTGTACTCTATGAAGTATTATGACAATGCTCTTCTCTCGACACCAAACTATTTAATCTTCATATTATATATTTTTTCTTCCTATTTTTTAGTAAAAAAAAATATATATTTTATATATATATATATATTTTATATATATATATATATATATATATATATATATATATATATATATATATATATATATATATATATATATATATATATATATATATATATAGATATATATATATATATATCATTCTCAAGTATTTAATAAAACATCATGTTTAATACTGCATTGTTGTATGAAAAGGGCTAGCAAACCCTAATAGTTATTTTAATAATTATACCTTGAAAGGAGAACCAGGTATGTGCTGATCTGCAAAGCGAATGCTGACGTCATATTCACCAGCTTCAGCAGGCGTGTACTCAACAGAACAAGAACCATTGCGATTGTCTTTACAGGTAATTTTAGCTTCTGAGGGACCCTCAATAGCTAAACCAAGACCACCTGTTCCAGCGCCTGAAACCGAAACAAAATAGTTTCTGTTGAGTCCCTCAATTTCGTATAAGTATGACAGCAATAAGTAATTACCTCGAGTCTCGACTGTGAATACGTTGGGTTTGTCCACGAAACCTTTTTCAAGACCTGGGCCATATGCACGACATCGGTTGGGATCACAGCCGCGCTTCACGTGCACGAAGAAGGGAGAGCCAGGGATTGGGATACCATTGTACACGATGTCAATTGTGTGCCGACCTAACAACATAACATTTTTATAAAAGTTTGCAATTAATATAACAACATCTTTAATAAAAAATATTTGTCATATACTGTGTATAAGGCATTATAAAACTAAAACGTAAAAATACTATGCTTTTTAAAATTATGCTCCTGTTATAATATGTATATTTTAGTAGGCTTAAATTTTACCATCTTTCTGTTATTTTATTTTATAGTTATAATATATTGCTAACCTTCTTCAAATGGTGTGTAGCTGATTTTGAAAGTGCCATCAGCCATGGGGGTGATGAGGTTCTCCAGCTTGGAGCCAGAGGGGTTGGTGATGGTGCACGTGACCTTCCCATCATTCTTCTTATTGATTGCTCGTGAGTCCACCACGAAGTCAGTAGGAGAGTCCACATAGACACCTGAAAAATAAGAAGTCAGTTATTTTCCTTGTATCAAGGTATACAATGTAGAGAAATACAACATTGCAGTTTGAATAATTATATGACGTGAAGAGACAACGTTTGAAGATGACAGAAATATTCTCAAACATATTAAACATATTTTCAAACATCCTTTAAAAATTGAAATTTTAAAGACGATACGAGAATGATTTTAAAATAAACATCTCAGTAACGCAAAAAAAAAATAATAATAATAAAATAAATAAATAAATAATATAATGTATATAAAAAAACTTTTTTTTTTTTTCTCCTCGTATTTTAAATATAATAAATAGACTGAATATTTCCGTCATTTTCATCATTATTTCTAAAATACTGAAAATAATTAGGGAAATTTAGTTCGATTAAAACAAAACACTATTAAAACATACATTCAGCTTCAATTAATCTGCAATCACTAAAAACTTGGTTCTAAAAACTAAAATGTTAGTTAGGGGTAATCAAGATTACAGAAATTTGTCTGCATATTATTTGTTAAATTCTACTCTCTACTTTATAAAAGTTACAAAACATCATAATTAAAGGGTTTCACTAAATCAAGTTATTTATACTTAAAAATACGAAAACAATGTAAAGAGTGTATATACTGGAAATATATATTATCAGCCAGCTTTTGTTCTGCTATCAGTAAACAAAAACTATATTTAACGCTTGTTAGATGGTTATATAGAATATCGAGTTTATTTTGGTGCTATAAAAACGTAAAACAAACAAACACAATAAAAAAAAATGCTAACAATGCAAGGAGAGAGGAAAACACACGATGAGTTGAGTAGTGCATGCTGCAAATCTTCCATGTTAAATACACGCGAGAAAAAAATGTCGTTGGTTCATACCATGAGGTTGAATACCATTGCCAGTAACTTTGATCTTCTTTAAATCTGCTTCAGGTACAACAAGAGCTTGAAAAGGTGAACCAGGTATATGTTGGTCATTAAATGTTATATTTATGCTATAATCTCCGATCTCAGTTGGTAGGTAGGCAACTGAACATGTTCCATCGCCATTATCACGACAATTGATAGCAGCTTCACAAGGTCCTTCCACAGTTACACCTAACCCTCCTTGTCCTGCACCACGTGTATCAATCATGAACTCTGCGGGCTTTCCCACTACTCCTCGCTCCAAGCCGGGACCGTGAGCCATCACTTTAGATGCGTCACTGCCCGGCATGCACATGAAACGGTACGGAGTACCACTCACTTGTTCCCCACCAAATGAAATACTCAGCAAATACTCTCCAAGTTCAGTAGGGGTAAAATTTACTAGAAAACCTTCGTGAGTTGGGATGACGTGAGCTTTAACTCGGTTGCCTGATGGACTGGTGATTGCGACAGCAAAATCTGCCTTTCCTGCACCTTGTGTGATCACGCGGAATTGTTGCAGACTGTTGATTGGGGCAGCTGAACCAGATAAAAAAAAAATGTTAACTCTTACACAGAGACTTTTGTAGAGCATAATTATTGTAAATATTTTTACTATCATTAACGGAACGAGTTGGAGAGATAAAAGAAAACTATTGTATTTAACAAATGTCTTTTCATAAAAAAAAACAAAAAAAAAAACAAAATTCTAAATAGTTATAAAAGTGAATACAAATAAATAAGTAATAATAATGCTTGTTACGCTTTGCTCATTTTATTAAGTTATATCATTAAAACTTCTCAATCCATAAAAAATAATACTTAAAACTAAAGCTTTGAATGTTTTCTGAGGACTCTCTCTCTCTCTCTCTCCCTAGCTTTTTTGAAATAGTGAATGAACCACTTTTTTCTTGGTGTATATTTTTGTAATAATGAAACAATCGTCAAAAAATGTCCACTGAACAGGGGAATAAAACATCGTAATTCAATAATTATCAAACAGACGCAGTGTTTTCTCGTTTTCACTGCTATTAATGTTTCACTTTTTCAAAGCTTTATAATCATCAGGAATCTTAAAATATATTTTCAAAATGTTCAAATATATTATCTTCATCTCAAATGAATGCGTCTCTCTCTCTCTCTCTCTCTCTCTCTCTCTCTCTCTCTCTCTCTTTTTCCTGTTACACTTTTATTTTTAATATAACGAAATATTTTTAAATAATGCTTGCTTCGTACATTTTAATTATTTTAATTTTCTTTTTTACAGCAATTTTTTTAGTGTAATAAATGTGTTAAAAAAACCTACAGCAGCATTATTTATTATGGCAGTAAAAAATATTTTAATAAAAATTAGAGAATAAAACAAACAGAAACTCAAAATTCACATAGCAAGTTAGGAAACATAATAAGATCCTACAGTGTGAAAATAGTAATAATAATAAATGAGATGAAATGAAATGCAACAAAATAGAAAATAAATTACAATAAAATGAAACCAAAAAATGAAATGAAAAGATCTGAAATGGAATAAAATAAAAACATTTCAATTTATTTTGATGTAATCAAAGTTTCAATATTTTTTGGGATGTTTCAGATAATTTTTTTTAAGCATACTGTTTTATTAATTATTGAAGTTGCGCTGGCGGCGATAAAAATAGCCTGTCAATGTTTATAAAATGATGTCCTGTCTTAAAAGCAATATAATATGTTACGCTTTCTCTTTCTAATCACACACTCTGATATATTTATTTATTTATTTAAATTTCCTTGTTAAAGTCAAAGATTGTATGCTAAAAATGAACTTTTTCAAACACACGTGGATATAAAAATTACGAGAGGAACGTTTTCTGTGACTAGGTATCAAACAAACCCCAATACAATATATATATATATATTATATATTATATATATATATATATATATATATATATATATATATATATATATATATATATATATATATTTAATTTTATAGAAAAGAAGATAGCATTTTCATTTCAGTTATGAAGATCGCATAAGTAAATCGTAAGAGTAGCACTATCGAAGTCCGCTTTTAAATAAAAAAAAAAAAATCTAGAAAAGGTACACAATATGAAAAAAAGGTATTCGTAGCTTTGTCACAATAACAAATTACGCTTAAGGAACTAAAATGTTTATCACATGGGACAGCACGAGAAATTACACAACGATAAAAGAGAATTAAACACTGTTATTGTATGTATTATTCTAACAAGCAGCATTCGAAGTGGAAAATTATTGTACTTACTTGGTTCCAGTCCATCCACCTTGATCTTGGAGACATCGACGTTTGGAGTGACGGGTACTCGAATGGGACTCTGGGGGATGTCGACTCCTCCGTAACGCACGATCACGGTGTAGGTTCCGGGTTGAGGGGGGCAGTAGTCCACGGTGTAGGTGCCGTCTTCATTGTCTGACAGCTGTATAGGAATGTCTAGCCCCTTGTCGTTCTTCAGAACTATCTCAATCTCTCCTGAACACACAAGAAAAGTCAACACCATTAGTTACTACATTCTAATTAATTGCTACGCATTGCTGGCAGAGCAGGTCAATATATTTTATTATTATATTTTATTTGGTATTGGTATAATTTACAGTAACATCACATTAAATAAGTTGTTACACTACATACGTCTCATCAGTTTTTAAAATATAAGCTAAAAGTAAGATGTTTAAATGTGATTCCGTACGTCGGTGAATAAATCACAGCTTTATCATGCAACTTACTGTATGAACATTTTATGGCAAGGAAGCACTTTAAATTATACAAATGATTCAAATTAAACACGAAAATAAATTTGAAGACAAAGATAACGGACCTTAAACAATAGTTTAAAAAAATTAAAACGTTAAATGTTATTTGTAAATAATAGTACTTAATAAATATACTGCAGTACGTACGCAACATACTAATGATCAATTTCTATTTTTTAGATGTGCACTCACCTGGCCCTGCTTGCCGACAATCGACGTTGAAGTGTGTTGGCGAGTTAGACTTGACTCCTTTCTCGACACCGGGTCCAAACACAAGCACCTTGGCGGCATTGGTTGGTTCAGTTACGTAAACCCGATATGGACTGTGGTTCGTGGATACACCACCGTAATTTACCTAGCGCAAAATTTAAATTAGAATAAATGATTTCATAAATGTTGTTTTAATTTTAAAATAACAAACCTGGACAGAATGCTTGGTTGCAGTTTTAGGAACATATGAGCAAGAGTACGTGCCATCTGGGTTGGCTTTTGCTTTAAGCTCGATTGGATTACCAACTCCATCAGTAACCTGTAGGTGCAAGCAAATTAGTCAGTCACACATCTTAAGAACACAATTTGGTAGTTTTCTTACTTGGACATCGAGGGGAGCCGAGCCAGCCCCTTCAGTATCAACTGTAAAGTTGGCTGGCTTGCCGGTGATGATGCCATCACGCTCGAGACCGGGACCAAAGCACTCCACCTAATACCAAAACAAATATTACTTCAATGTTTAAATGCAAATTCAATCAATCTTAAATGTATCAGATAAAGAAAGTTCTTATATAATGTATTATATTGGAAGAGGTAACATTCCATTAATAAAGTATTATTCGTAATTGTTTTGCGGGAAAAAATTAATCAACATAGCTTTGAACAAATAAAATGTAGCTTTGAATATTCTATTTCTAAAGTTTAATGCAAAAGACAAAATTCCAACTTTCACAATAAATATAAGGATTATAAATGTTCATTTTTACTATTTTTTAACGGCGGTTCAATATGTTTTCAACATCATGTAACTGCATACCTTTTCAGGATAGTAATCAGTCTTGGGCAGAACTTGTGCTATATAAGGCGACTTAGGAATATCTTCATCGTTACATAAGATGTGGACAGCGTACTCTCCTGGCACGGTTGGGTAGTAGCGCACATCAGCTGAACCATCTCCGTTATCATTACATTCAATCTCAGCTTTAGACGGCCCCTCGATACTGAAGCCTATTAAATCATCAATAATTAGACAAGTTATGTTTCAACTCACTTGCTTAAAAAAATTATTTGCTTCTTCTCCTTCTTCTCTTTTTATCTATTATTTTTTCTATTTTCTTCCCCTTTTTTTTTTAATTTGAAAATAAAACAAGGTAAACTCTCAATATTCTCATACTTGTTAGTAAAACGTAAAAATAATGAAATCTCGTAACTTTATACATATTACTCTAATGTTAAGAACCAAAGAGTTTTATAACATATTTATATATGAATTGGGATATTTTTTTGGGTAAATGACTAAAAAACTTGCTCACACAGGCGTTGAAAACCAAGTTTTAAATAAATAAACAAATAATAAACAAATAAATTAATTAATAAAACGAAGGAGCTTGGAGTTGATGATGAACTATTTGTACAAGAGGTCGTGTATAGTGTAGAACGTGTTACAAGTATATTGTGCGTGTGTTGCTTTGTGCCTTTGTTAAATTGTGTATGTTCTATGTTAACTTCAGTTCCCGTATTTTGGGGGGTGTTATTTATAATCAACAAAAAATCTGAAGCTATGTATCTGTATCTAATACATAAATGCAACTATTATTATATTTTTTTTTCCAGTGATTCATTTTTTTTTCTATACTATAGCAGCTAACACTACTGCCATCTAAAAACTATGCATTTTTTTTAAGTAATACACCATTTTAATAGCAATGTTATAATGCAATTGCTATTAAAATGGAATTAAATCAAGACCAATCAATGAGGAGTATTATTGTGTATATATCTAGCCTCCTAATGTTTTGTTTCGCATTCATATTGCCGCAGTGAGGAAATTTTAAAAGAAACAAAAAACAATAATAAATAAATAAATAGAGATCGATGATTCTGTTTTAATATACTCACTTTCAACTCCTCAATGCAGCATAAAAAAAAAGCATCGACACTCTCAGATTGAATATATTTATAGCGAAAAGAACAACAATGAAAGAAAAAAGAAAGAAAGAAAATTGATTGGTACGTAAAGCACAGCACCACGAATAACAAGTCTGCAGCACTTCATGCATTTTAGCATTGCTTTCTATGAAACGTGCAAACAACAGTTGTTTAATGGCATACAAACTGCAATTCCAGTAAAATAATCATGCAGAAAATTAAAAATAGAAAAAGTATTATTCACGTAAAGATACAGTCCAAAAGGGTAGAAGTAAGTGTGTGTGTATTCTGTGTGGTATGTTAATAGGATTTTCATTGCTTTAATTAAAAAATAATTATTATTTAATCTGAAGATTGAGATCAAAATATATATTTATAGGTGTAAGTTGTTACGTGTATTTGAATGAGTTCTTAATTATTTAACTTGCATTAGATAATTATATACATGAACAAAGTGAAATTATTACAAATTTTATTTATGAACAAGAACAAACAGTCCATTAGAATCGAAACTGTATTGATTTATTTATTTTTTTAAAGTAAAGGAAATATAGTGAATGAAGAAAAATTAAATTGTTCTGTTGCATTTGCTTTTGAACTTACCCAGGGCGCCAGTTTCACCATTAGTTTCGACTGTAAACAAAGCAGGGTAGCCAACCACGCCCCCTTGAAGACCAGGACCATAAGCTCGAATCATGGTCTCTTTGTATGGACCAACATTCACTTCAAATGGTGAACGTGGGATTTCCTGGTCCGCAAAAGTTACCATCACCATGTGACGCCCTTCCTTGCGCGGGTGGTACACCACTTCGTACGTCGTGCCATCCACTTTCTTCATCTTGACAGGTTCGTTCACGCCACCTGACCAAAAATTACACACTTTCATCAGATCTGTATTCAAAAATAAGCAATGTGATAGCTGACGTAATGGAACATTAAAATCGAATTAAATAAATTTTCATTTCATTTATCACTAACAAAACGTCATAAAACGAGATTCTAAATTAATTATCAGTATAAATTAACGTTTTATTCTTTTTATTTGTGGGGAAAAAATTCTGTCTGCATTGTATAGTAAGTATATTCACACTCCGGAGACTATAAGTCAACAAGACCAAACTTTTAAGTTTAACCATTTTTAAGTGAAGAGTAAATAAATAAATGAGCAAATAATTAAAAATACGCAAATAAAGTAGTATAGTGGGAATAAATATTACCTGGTCCAATGATACGAACTTCTGGCGTGCCCTCTCCGGCACCTTCAGTGTAAATTTTGAAATCCGCGACATCCTTGACCCGCACACCCTTGGGTTGCAAGCCGCGGCCGGACGCTCTTACTTTCTTAGCATCGGAAACTGCAAACAAAAGAAATAACAAACTTAGAAACAGATCATGTCATACCTTATACCAACGTTTTCAGTATAATATTATAACAATTTATAAATAATTAAATTGTGAAAAAAATGTATTAAAAATTGTGAAAAATAATAATGACGTGGAAAAGCTTATAAAATAAGCGCTAGCGTAATGTTCAAATATGGTATTAATAATAATAAAAAAAAAATGTAATTTGATTGCTCATGATCCGACGTACCTGCTGAGACGCGCACACCGAACGGACTATTGGGGATGGGTTGTCCCGCAAAGAAGACGTTGACGGAATGCAGTCCAAGTGTAGGGGACACGTACTCGCAGCGCCACACATCAGGACTGATTTGACGTAACTTGACTGGAACTGTATTCTTCAGACCAGCTGGATCAAGGATGATCACTTCCGGTACCCCTCGACCAGCATCTACAAAACCGTCACTTATATTAGCACAAATTATAGGAGATATAATATTTACTATAAAACAAGACTTTGGAGGGGGGGGGGGGGGGAAGCACTTATTATCAAGTGAATTACCCTATTGGATAACGAGAAAATATGTAATTTAATGCAACAAAAATACCTTACTGGTGTAATAAAATGACATTATTGTACACACTGAAGGTATATTTAGTAGTCATATTTAACAATCCGCTCCACACCATATCTCCAAATCGCATAATAAAGCTGGCATGCATTTGTACACACGACTGTGGAAATATATTTTTTGACCATTTAAAAACTTGCGCCAGACTTGCAATATTATTCTTGTGAGAAAAATTTGCGGTGCATTTGAATGGTAAAATATATTATCACAGTGTTGTGTACATGTGTGGCACGTAATGATGATAATCGTTTTGAGCTACGAGTGTCGTTAAACCAATTTTTAATTAATTGAGTTTCAATGTATAGTTGACGATAGTAGACGTAAGATAAAGCTGTTGAAAAGCTTGCTATACAACATCAGAATAGCGTTTGATTGATTGAGGCTTTATACCTTTGGTGAAGATGTCAAAATAGGTTGGTCTGCTGATGATGATTCCCTCAGGCTGCAGGCCAGGTCCAGAAGCAGTCACCTTGCTCGGGTCACCCGCGTGACCCTCCACTAATACCACGTACGGCGACTTAGGAATCTCGCGACCAGCGAACTTGATTGTCACTTTGTGATTGCCCTCAACTTGGGGCGTGTACGAGGCACTGTATGTCAGATTACGGTCGTTGTTGAAATGTAACTCAACCTGGAATACAAGTTACGTACATCACATTTATAATTTTGTAAGTTAAAAATAAATATCGTTCATTAAACATTTCACCCACAAACAAATGTTATAACGTATTATTTAAGAGCTGCTATATATTATGTAAATAAGGGCATCAATTTCAAATAAGTGCTGTAAATAGCCTCATTAGTACTTCATTTAGCTGTTTATAAATATTTTTTAAGAAAGTAAGCATACATAATTATTTAAATTTCTCTTTGTACTACACTACTTGGGCCTGATTTATTCTTATTAAATTTAAACACAATCTGGAGATTGTAGAAAAACGTGTCTTACAGGTTCTAATTTTCCCGCAGGGTTTTCTACTGCGACTTCGACTTGTCCTTTGCCGGCAGAGAAGGTTTCGACTGTGAAGTTGGCGGGGGCACCCACCACGGGGCCATTGGGTTCGATACCGGGACCATAGGCACGCACCCTGTAGAATCATCATAACATTTTACTATTACGTATACATACACTTAAGTATAGGACATTGAACCAAGAAGTGTCATCCCCGTAATTTAGGAAGTCAGTACAGAGAAGCAGCCAATCAGCATGCGCACTGGCAAATCTATAGCAAGCTGGTTGGCTTTATTTTTAGGGTAAATGTGTATTACTGTGATCACACAGCCTCGCTAATATAATGTGGGATGCTACTTTTTAGTTCATATGTCTCTATGAGCGAGCGCAGTATACTAGAATATAATGCTGTGATTTAATTTTTCAAACATTTGAATTACAAGAATTTTTACATGTCAATTAAATTTCCTTTAAAAAACATGAAGCTATATTCAGTAGTATAAAATAATTAACATATTAATTTCATTGTTATAATAACTATATTATCCATAAAATTTACATAATTACAAAATATATTATAAATAAGGATAAAATTACATTTTTAAATACACTTTATAGCTTTCTATACATCAAAAATATTTTATATAAATAAAATTCATGCATTTTGTTTTGAAACAAAAATTAGCTGAAAAAACTATGTAAGCCAAGCATAATTCACATTGAATTTAGTTCGTAAGTTAGAACAATAAAACTAAAAATTCTACATACACCGACTTAGTTTTTGAATTACTTTTATTAAAAAAAAAAAGAAAAAATAATAAGGGGAAAAAAAGAAAAAAAAAAAAAAAAAAAAAACGAAAACGAAAACGGGTTTAAATCAATCGCTATTAATGTGTTAATACGTGATATGACAAAATAATCCAGCACGTATATTTTTAATATTATTATTATTATTTTTAGGAGAAGGAGGATTGTATTTGTGTCCAGTAGTTTTACTACATGATTTCCTCGTGAATCTAAATATAAACTAATATGTTTTGTTTATACAATATACTCTTTTATTTATATAAATTCAGAGTGAATGAATTCTTTTTATATAATACATGCGAAATCACGCAACTGGACGGAGTACAAAAAATCGTGACTAAGTGTTTGGCTGAATGCCTATGATTGTAAAATTGTGGCAAGCAAAAATAATAATAATAAAAAAAAAGTAAAAAAATCCAAATCCAAATCCAAATGTGATATCATGCCTAACATTAGTAACACCAATAAACGAATAACAGAATCACGCAGTTAAAAATTTCTATTAAAAAAAAAGTATTAAATGATTAATTTCTAAAGGTAGTGCTTTGAGCTACCATTTGTATTTATCAGCGGGCTCGTATGCTAATATATAATAAGCTAAGCTATATTATACTACATAAGTAAATAAATAATCCACATATAATTATTATAAATAATAAGCTTTGACGTGCGAGCGTCGAGGGCAGCACTTACCGGGGTGGAGGGATGCTGCGATTGTCAGCCACAACAAAAATGAAAAAATGATCAATCTAACAAATCATGTGGCTATCAATAAATAAAACTACATCAAAATAACGCATCGTAATTCATTTCCTTTTAATGTCAATTCTGTTTAAATGTTGCCTCAATTTAACAAATTTGCTAAATAAATGTTTTGCAAATCACTGACAAGTCGCGTTGACAAATTATAATGCGTCACTTTAGTGCAGTTACAAAAAAATATATATCATTGTACTTTTATCCAACTCTAAAACCATTTTATTATTCATTTTGAAAGTATTTTGGTTTCAAAATATCATCCTTTAAATACAAAAATAAACAGTCACCTAACCCACATCATGACGATCAAATAAGTAAAAATAGAATGGCATACTGCCTAACCTTCTTTTTTTATGTATCTGCTATACGTATATATATATATATATATATATATATATATATATATATATATATATATATATATATATATATATATATATATATATATATAATATAATTATAATAATAAACAACATTACGTCACTTACTTTGAGATTAATATAAGAAATTTTGAAATTTATACGTAATTATATTTCTGTACACTTTGGTAAGTTGATTTAATTATTATTTTCCTTTGATGTCTATACTCCACACGCTTTTAAATTTATCAAGATAGATCATGAAATATACGTATAATTAAGTGAGAATTTTGATTACAACTGAATATCACAACTTTGGCCAATATTGACTCATCTGCTCATAAATAAAATTTTCCTTTCCGTATTGCTTTAAAAAAAAAATCGAAATAATAACTGATATTATTGAATCAATATAATGCTGCATCTATATAATTATATGGTTGGTGTATGGTAATTTTGAGATAAATAAATTTGAAAAACTCTTCAAAAAAATAAGAATATATATATAATATATATATATTATTATGCACATGATATCGTAAAACAAATTTGAGTTTCAAGCAGTTGGAGAGAGCAAGCCTAAATTAATGATATTGTTTTGATGTTCATTTTTATGCTAAAGAGCTTACGTGTGACTTTTTGTTGTGAAAGAAGGGGACGAACAAGTGACATGGCTTGCATTGTATTCTTATAATATCTGCTCTGGTTCGCAGTCTCTTTGACTTCGGATCAAGTGACTTGACAGAGTTTTAAATTTCCACACAGACTTACACTACGTGGAAATATTATGCTTTTTTCATCTTACTTGGCATAATACAATTAATTGTATATTTTGTTATCAATCAAAACTTTATTTATTATTTATACAAATTTTACTATTATAGCATATTCTAATAATAGTACTTTTAATAAAATATAAATGACCGTAAAAATGTTTATTTAAAATGCGATGTAATTTAATCTAACTAAGCAAATTAAATATTACAAGATTATGTAATTTTCATATATTGTAAACAAGGATATAGCTGAATGCTTAAATACTTCTCAAGTTTTTTTATATTAAAATATCAAATAAAATCTATAATTACAGTAAAAGATACGAGTCATACTTTATAAAAATCTACGTTAACTATATGGATTTATTTCAAAATACTAAAAAAAAAAAAAAAAAAAAAGTAGGAATTTAAATACGAATACGGAAAAATAAATATACAAAGCAATAGCAATAGGCGATGAGTGACAGCTGTGGATTTTTTATTTTGTTTTGTTTAACTAATTAATAACTTATTTCGTTATCATATAATTTATTTGCAAAAAGTTTAATTTTAAATTTAAAATCGTAACAACAGCACGTTGTTTTTTGTTGTTGGTGTAGAGCCACGCTTCATTTACCTGTTGGGATTGGTGCGAGGTCTCAAAGGAGCCCCAGACTTCAGTTTTGCGTTGGGGTACTGAGAGAGGTACGTCATCATTGACATTTCATCGATGTTGGGGTTTACCATCTCTTCTGGTTTGATGAGCTGTTAATGAAAAAAATGTAAAAAAAAAAAAAAAAAAAAAAAAGAGAGAGAGAGAGAGAGAATGAATCATTAAAATTGCTAAAACTTAATGAATAAATTTAATCAAATGAAAGCTAAACATTCCTAAAAGCTTCTACAAGACAAAAGGAAAGAAGAAAATATAAGGATAAGATGCAATAAAACAGGACTAAAATATTATTCAATGTTAACCAAACATTTTAATATAAATATTCGTATATAAATGTTATCTTTTCTCATATATGTAAAAAGAAATGATTGCTTGTAAATTTGATACGTAACCTTTCAGCAAAATTGAAGGAAATGTGATTGGAAATCAATAAAATTGCGTACACAAGATCAAGTTGCTTTTATAAGGGTCAACACTGAACTTTGTTAAAAGCAAACACGTGAAACTGGACACCGACAAATCTATTTATATTCTTTTTGTGAAAATCAATTTTGTAGAAGAATTGAAGAATATAAAACTGAAAATATTGCAATACTGTTTTTTTTTTTTTTTTTTTTTTTTTTTTCTTTCTTTCTTTCTAAACCTTACATATTCTTCCGTGAAATTAAATATTATTTCGTTGTATAGAGCTTTTATTTTATTTTCCATTAAAATTTTGATTGTAAATAGAAATGAATAAATGTTCCGCAAGACTGATTAGCATGTGAAACATTTCCCTTTGTTATTGTTGTTGTTATTTTTTTCAAATAAGTCAAATTTATATATTACGTAATTTAAATATGATACCTCGCCTCTTAAACCATACGATGAAAAAGTATCAAGTTTACAATTTTAATTTGAAATAAAGGTGCGCATTTAATGGATATGGCATTAAATGTAAATGAAACTGAAACAGATGTGTACCAAGAGATTATCATATGAAATTTCCATACTGAGATGCGGTCATCATAAAACTTGGCAAAAGCACGTGTATGGCATATTTTTACTTCATTATATAAGTCACTATCATTTAACTTCAAAAGAAAAGAAAGTAAAGTATGATAGTAAATAAAAAAATATTTATTATTATAAATCTATAAAGCAATAATGATGTACCGACTCTTTGGTATAATATTTTACTCATTTGCCTTATGACAGTACTCTATTATAAAACATAAAATACAATGTATTCGTATTAAGACCTATACTAACATAATATAAAAACATGGTATTCCATAAGGTAAGAGCGTATACAATTTTATGTCACAGTGACTGAACAGGTGACATAATGACAATGTTAGTTTTTGACTTTTATTTGTTATTAATTAATATTAATTTTATTGCTGCAAGATCAAGTTTTTTGCGTTACTTAATGATTTCTTACTTTTATACCAAATTTTTTTCATTGGTAAATTTAGAATACTAAAAAGAAAAAAAAAGAAAAAAAAACTTACAAGTTGCGAAATATTAATAAATGACTGTCAATTCCAAGATAAAAACAACGACATATCTACCGCGCAATAATAATAACATTGTTAATTGATTGACATTTTTTTCTAGCGCACATACGATTGTGATAATAAATTTTACCACTTAATTACTCGCACTAAATTTGCAATGTTATTCTTATGAGAAGAACAGGCTCTGAGTTTTATGTTTATTTTATTTGTACACTCTTAATACACATTATAATTTATGAATAGAGAGAAGGAAAAACAGTATGGCGTATACACACCAAACACAAGTGTATGTGACTGTTATTCCAATAATGAGAAAGAAATGCAATAAAAAAATCTATACCATGCAATTTAATTGGTAAAAAATATAATCCCAATCGTGTGTACAGTACGTAATACGTATAGTGTACTGTATATTATGAGCTATCGGTCACCTACCTGGCGAACATTGAGCCAGTCGTCAGCCAGACCCATGGCTTCTGATGCGTTCTGTACGGAGTCTTTGGGATTCCAATCTTGCCAATCTGGACATAAACCTGTTCAACAAAAATCATAAGTGCATTATTTATAATATACTAATTATTGATTGTAGGTGTTCTTTTGGGTTTCCCCAGTATCGCTATAGGTGTTTTTCACTATTTTTCTATATATATATATATATATATATATATATATATATATATATATATATATATATATATATATATATATATATATATATATATATATATATATATATATAAATATATATATATATATATATATATATATATATATATATATATATACACGTATATATATTTATATTTTTTTAATTTTGTTTTTATTATAAGTCCCTTAAAACAATGTTTTATTTTGATGTAATTAAGTTGCACGAAAAGTTTTAAATGATTGACCACTATTTATTTAGGTATAGAAAATTAATTTAAATGTATAAATAATTGAAGCAATTAAATTAAATTGTACCCTGACAAAAATTGTCAAATCCACCTCAAAAAATTATTCCACTGTTTATTACATGCAATGAGAATAATTTTTTCACTGAAATTTACGGTATGTCTCAAGGCCATATATTTTTAAATATATAGTATTATTCCTCCCAGGGACTGTAACTTTAATAATTTTAAAATTTGTCTCCGCAATGAAAGTTGGTGTGTTATGTCTAAATATTTTAGAGATTTATGAATAGTAGTGATTTTGTTACCTGGAGCGACAGCATCAACGAGGGCGCCCACCGCTTTGCCACTGTTCCAGTCGTTGGTGAAGTTGCAGATGGGCAAGTCGGGTACCTTGCTCTGGATCCAGTGCAGCAATCTGAAGCACAAAGTAACCACCATCACCGTCAACTCAAGCTCTAATATTGAAGCTAAGGGTGCCACTATCACATTTGCAAATGTAACAAAAAATCATGCATTGCAAATATTACACCAACTACGTACTGTACTCTGGAATATTTTTCATTTATAAATTTTAAAGGGGGAAAAAAACTATTATGATCAGGTAACATTCAAAACAGAAAGAAAAGTATTAGCTCACATAATAATGTAATACTTCTGATAGCTTTTTATGCATTTCGCCATTATTATTTTCGGTTAATTTTAAGTACGAAAAATACTATAGTATAAAGTTATAATGTAGAAGTAAATACTTAAAGGAATAGACCAGAGAAAAACATAAGCATTTATATCACAAAACAGTTGATGGGATTTACATAAATAACATTAGTTTGTCTCAAAACCCAAAAGTAGCCCTGTAGCAGTGATCAGAAAATTCGATTTATGCAACCCGCACAACATTTACATACAAATTTTTGCATGTTTCTGACGCCATTAACATGAATTTTCACGCAAATTGCATACTTTACAGTTGTTTCACGCTCTCTCGTGGGGCTACACTAACATTCTAGTAAAAATTGTCAATAGTTTTGAAGATCCCATTTCATGTTTATTCATTAAAAAGCACATGTTGTTTTATGTGGTCTATGGCTTTAACATCATGTTTCAATCGTCACTTCATTTTTGGAATTGGCCTTTAATTTTTGCTGCTATATACAAAGCAAAAAGTATTGAAATAAATTAACAGCTTTTTGAGGCGTTGGTAATTCTGTTTATTTAACGTATTCTAACGTGAGCAGTAATATATTTTGAAAATTAAACATGTGAAATAAAAGTTCAGCATAAACATTCAATGTATGGATGGAGTGTCTGTGTAAGGAAAAACCCTGAGGCACACACACTCATGTCATATATTAGATAAATTATAAATATAATATCGTTTGTGTTGTGAGATCCATATAATTTAATAATACCAATTAATGGTTATTGCAAACAAAAGCATTATTGTCATATGACATAATTCTTATGTCGTTGTGTTCCCCTCCTTGGTCTACCTTCCAGGTTTTCTATATGAATGGAGAATAATATGAGTTGTATTTCCGTCCCCTCCAACCTTTTTACTTTTAACTTTTTATTTTTTTACACAAATCTTTTGATATATTATGTTTAGTCAAAAGGCATAACTAACTGTTTCACAAAAAAATTAAAACATCTTACAGAGTGACACTCATTAAGATTTGTTTGAAAATTTTAATAATAATAATAATAATAATAATAATATGGTGAGTTTTACAATAAATGATGAAATGAGAATGGTATAGTAGAAACCTGCTACAACTCTGCAGCATAGCTTTACATTTTATTAAAGAGATTGGTAATTTGTTGCTCTGTACAACACTCACTTTGATGGCTGTGAAAATTGTCAATTTCTGAGAACATGACTCTTCAGTTTGTTTCCTCGTTACTTGCCTCCTTGATGCTTCAAGCAGACACACAAGATGTGATGTAGAAATATTTTCTTCTCACCGGCGAAGAGAAGGGGCGTGCCCGGCATTGTATGTAAAAATTTCCAAGTATTCCTACTCAAGCTTATGGTTGTACTTATCAATATTTTTAACAATATGACTAAATAAGATTTGATATTTAAGTATCATTAAAATTATTCAAATTAGACGTATGTTGTAAATATAAAATACTCGTCATAAATTACTTTGACCTTTCGTATTTCATATATATTATGGAGTTGTAAAGAAGAAATGCATCAGAAAATTATGTTAACCTACAATTATTTTCTTTATTTCATAAGACGATAGATCTAGTCATATACGCTGTAGGTGATATCTTAAATTTTACTTGCAGTCTTATCTCTTTTATTGGGAACGTCGATCTGGAATATGCATTGTAATTTCTATTGGCTGCTATGCGTAAAGAAGGAAAATCAGAATCTATAAACGAAGAAAGTTGGATACGAAAAATACTTTACAGACTATATTATTAATATAACGACTAAAAAAAGGTACGAAAACACTACAATGTTTCACCTCAGAATCAATGTTTCGATTCGCTTTAATCTTAGAGATAAATTAAGTTTTGATGGTATTAAGAAAATGTAACACCGGCTTTTGGATCTTGAACAAAGAAAAGATAAAATAGCAAAATCAATAAGTGAAAAAATTTAATAAGCCGGGCAGAAGGAAATCTGTATAATGCTCCAATTATTGCTCCAGTATCATTTCCAATTTTATTACATTACCCGAATAATAATACTCATGCATAAAAAAACATTATTCTAATTCCCGCGTTTTTGTTTCATGAAACCTGTTATTAAAGATGACCTCATGGCATAACGTTATGATCACAAAACCCACGCAGTTGCAAACATGACGTTCCACAAAAAGAAAAAAAAAATAATAATAATAAAAAAATCAGGAGGTAAAATTTCGATTATTACATTATGATGTCATATATTTTCTTACGTCATTACGTTGAGTAATTTTACGAGAATTTCAAAACATTCATAACATGACAAATTATTTAATAACTGCATAAAATAGCAATGTCTTACTCTCCTCATGTTCTATATGCTTGTCCTTGGACTAACTTTGCCGCGCAATGAGAATGTAATCACATTCAGGTACCACTCCAAGGTCAAATCTACATACAATTTGCAGGGTTCATATAAGTAACCTAACGTAATAAACAATAATACTTCATTTTCTTAAAGATAATTGATAGAATTTTGCTTCAAAAATTTAGCTTATTTTTAGTATCTGCGTTTTATTTTCCCTCTACAATTATTATTATTACTACAACGAGTCTATAAACTTCGTGACTAATGTAAGTACAGAACATTACACTTTTGACTAAGGCTGTACATAACTCAGCTAAGTTACCAGACAGCTCTTTATTATTTATTACATTATAGGTTATTTATTTTATAAAACGTATAAGTATATTATGCAATACTTTAATAAGTAACTTACGAATCAATGAAATAAATATCCAGGAGCGATTTAAGGTTTAAAAGCTTTCATGAAATAAATGTAATGTAGTAAAAAAACAATAATATTTTATTTTATAAATAAAATAATTTAAAAATTAAATTAATTGAATAACTATTACAAGAGAAAAATGACTCTGAGCAGGAAAGGTTGAATTTATAACATAGACCATATTGATTAATAGTCACTCTTTTTTCATTTTTCTTTCTTTCTCTCCTTTTTCTCTCCTTTTTTTTATTTTTTTTTAACTTTCCGTGAAATAGAGAATGAATGAAAAATGTTCACGCGACGCATTCTTAAGTTTTGAAAAAGTGAATATTTTTTATTGAAGATATTTTGTAATGGATGCAAATTTTAAAAGTAAAAACAAGCTTGTTAAGTAGAAGCTCTAATTCAAATAATATGTGTGATTTGAAAATTATTATTTTAAAAAGGCAACTATTATAAATATTCATTGAAATGTGACTAGAGATTAAGTCCAAATAAGGACATGAGTATTATATCATGACATAATTATGAAGCAATTTACATTATGACTAATTGAAATAAATAGTATTGATTTACTCTAAATTAATTTGTGATATTACTTAACTCTTTGAAACAAATCAATTATTCAAAAAAGAAGGAAGTTTTTCTTTTACGGTGTAAATTTTGTCTCCATGTACGGGAGTTGTCTTGCTAAGAAAAACTGGCTTCTTCGGGGTCACGAAACAGACGTGAAAATTCCCGACGCGGCAAACTGCTTACAATTTCTCAACTTCAATCAATAATCAGCTCTGAATTGAATATTGATTTAATGTAAGTTATATTTTAAGAATAAAATTTGAAAATTTCAAAGAATAAATTGATATTGCGAATAAAATTGAATTGAATTGATAATTGTTTTCTGGCAGGTGTTGGTTTTTAGTAGTGAGAGTGAAAGACGAAATATATATTTTTACTCGAGGCGACCCACTTTTTCCCCTCTTATCTCTCTCTCTCTCTCTCTTGTATGCTCTCTCAAGATTTTAATTAATACAAGCCTAATCGATGTTTACATAAGAATACCACTCTTCTAATCAATAATCTATATATAATAACAAAAAAATACCTTTGCAAGGCAGTGTGCATATTTACACAAAATCGAAATTCATTCACTTATCAATCCTTCGTCACGATCTCATAACGAAACAAATTAATTATTGTCTTTGCCATACAATAAGAAACGGTTATATAACGACGATATATATCATATATTGTGTGTGTGTATATATATATATATATATATATAAAGACTACATATTGTTGTCGATAACAGATACTTTTAAACTGTAAGTGTAACTCATTGATTCGCATTCCCATCAGTTAACGCTCCGTACAACACTCGACCTTTTTTGTCATTATTTTTATGACCACAGTTTTTTTAATGATGTAAACCATAAGTTCAACATTAAAGTCAATCATAATTCTTATAAAGACTTAGTAATTTTTCCTCAAGAAATAAAGTTTCCTTCAAGTGACTTTATAGAAAACTTTTAACTTTTACAGCTGAATGCAACAAGTTCCTTCATTTAAGATTCATAAATTTTTATATTTATATCTTTTAGTCATGAATGTTGAATGACGTACTAAATTATGAACTTTGATTTGTTACAAGTCAGTTTAAAGAAGGAAAATTTTCAACTACGTTATAATGTGTCGATTCGTTACTTTAATGAAAGAGGTGTTGAACCTAACCTTTAAACACTGCCAAGTGTTGAAAAATTTACACACAAATTGTGCCAGGATTGAAAATTGAAAGTTAACTGCAGATAATAATTCAAATTTGTTAAGTTCTCGGGTTTTTTATTCACGATTTATACTGTTTTATTAAATTTTGTTTTCATTCAAGTCCGATTTCAAATTACTACGTCACTATGCAAAGGTAATGGTAGTATTAATCAAACATTTCTGAATCTGAATATAGAGATATGTATTGCACTTATAATAACATTATAAACCTTGCCCATTCAATTTTTTTTTTTTTTAATATTTTTTATTTAAGATGAATATTTATTTATTTATTTTAAGTTACACAAAATCAATAAATAATAGTAAGAAATTCCTAATTAATATAATAATTAAATGCCGTATTATTAATGCCGAAAGTAATTAATGTTGTGATCAAATAATATTGGAGCTACAAAAACGAGTGTTTTAGATTTTCAAGTTATCGTTCGTATACGAGAAAACAATTTTTTCGGTCTCGACTTGCACCCTCACACAAAATGAGCCCAGCCAAACACAAATGAGACGTGGGCGTTACCGCTGATGTTTATTGACACGTGCAGGTGAGCAGTTGTCACGCAGGCACGTACACATCACACCTCAGCGGCATATACGCTCAATCAAATCAACAAGAAAACAAATTAGAAACTCGTTGAGGCGAACTCCATCATACCAAACAAGAAACACACATCAAACGCAGTGATCAAGAAAAAGCAAAATAATAACGTGAAACTGTTATAGTATACAAATTTCTTTGGTACATAACGATAATCACTATATGACATCACTATATTATAAAATAATAGTCGCACTACGTATACAGCATAACAATCACTACACTACACAGAGCGTTCAATATTAAAGAGAATAGGATTTTGTGTTACTTTTCTCCAAGACATATTATTTTTATATCTAAATATCAAATAAGATTTCAGCATAAAAATATTTCTATCAGTTACATAATATTTACAAATTTATCATTGTCAATACATTACTCATAGATCAGTAATAAATATTAATTAGCAACATCATTACTGCATTATTATAACGCCAACTTGGCGACGTACCATCTTTATAAGTCATGATTTGCATTCACTGTACCTTGAGTCATTTCAAGTGCAATACAATGATTCAATTTTATGTTACTATAATTTGAAAATAGCTTCGTATCTATTTTTACCTGTATCTATGAATGTATTTACGTGAAGGAAAAAGTGTTTGTTTACACTTCATATACGTATATATTAAATTTATTTAATTGGTGCGTCTGCTACTCTTTTCGCTCCATCAAGTCATGAACATAAATCATGAACACTTGAAACTTGCTGAAAAGGTCATTTTTTTTTTCACTGCACTGTAAAAGTTAAGATGTATTTATAGCCACACACAACCTCATTTTTATTTATAAATGAATTGTATATGAAATAAAATTTTAAAAAAACATTTCTTTGAGCCTCTTTACTCACATATTGTGTGTGTGTATATAGTATATTATACAGTATCATATATATATATATATATATATATATATATATATATATATATATATATATATATATGCTGTACTCCTCTCAATGGAAATCAATTTAAACGATAGTTAGTTTGGATAATTAGTTTTTTGTTAGTATAGCAGACGTATATGGGGAAAAATTATCGTTTTTATCAAATCAATATTATTTCTGTTTATACGCAAATATCCATTAAGCAATAATTTAAGAATGACAAATAAATAAATATAATGGTATAATCCCAAGACAGAAGAGCATTAAATGAGTTACGTCAACGATGATAGCTATAGTTAATGACTCATCATTGTAAAAGCCTTAAGTGTCATAATTATTGCAATTACTGGCAGTTCATCTTTGATTTCATCGCAGAGAGCTATTTACGGACAGCAACAGCAAGTTTGTATAATAAATCCATTGCAAGTTAAGTGGCCTATACGACGGCAATACTCCACTTTTTATACCCTCTTCGTTTATATTTCTTTATCTCCAACACTACTTATTATATGTATATTTGATTTGAACCATGGCCTTGTCAGCCGCAGTCACTTGAACCCTAAACACTGAAGAAGCACTCGTACTTACGCTCACTCATCTACCAGACAAATGAAATAAAACTACAGTGAATGATTGTGCTTGCTTTAATATTATATAATTTATTAATTTTATATGACACAGTGATTGTGAAAGTTAGTAAGCTTATGCAGGGAACTTAAAATTGCAAACTAAATGTTATCCAATTGTTCTAAAAGATAATCAAATATTATTCAAAAACGTACGCTTCAGAGTTAAACACATTTATTTAGGGGGAGGGGGGAGTGTTTTATATTGAAACCGAAAAATATTCTACAAAATGCTTAAAAATGCTTCTGAATAAAGAAGCTCAATACATGAAAATAAATATTAATTAAGTAGTACTGCATGATGATCAAGTATCACTTACAGCGAGTGTTAAATTTTAATTGTAAGAATTAAAAAAAAAAAAAAAAAGAAAGAAAGAAATTAAATGTATAGCAATGATTATGACCAAGCTTTATTACATACAGAGCGATCTAAGCATAAAGATGAAAGTTTTTTATTAAGTTTCATTATTTTAAAGTGCAGAGAACATTGATCCTTATTCAACGCAAACCTATAACCTAATAATATGGTTTTGGGCCCCTTTGCTAGTGCTTGCCTTAGTGCATGCCCTAGTAACTGGGCCTTACAAAAAATTAATTCGGTTTAAAGCTACGAAGGCAAGTAAATAGTCGATTCCTATGTTCTTGAGCATTAGAAATTCAATGGTGCAATTTTTTTTTGCAATATCTTTATTTGCAACAAAGTTAGGAAGTTAGGGCCCCAAAAGGCCCTTTTGGGCCCTTCTAGGATTTTGAAAATATGATTTTTGAAATTGCAGACTCAAAAAATGTAAAACTGGAAATTTTCGAATTTCTATTCCAATTTTAATTTTTTTGCTAAATTTTAATTTTGGAGAATTTTGGTTGGGTCCCAATGGGACCAAAATAACTAAAGAGCAACACCGTGTCTGTAATTAGCGTCCACCATATCTGCCCAAACAAAGTTTTGTGAGAAATTTTATTTCCGAGTTGCACTTTTGGAGTGCAATGTAAAAAATGGACCCATTTTTTTAGTTTAAGGGTCCTTTAAGGGCCTTTTATTTCCCATTTTCTAAAAAAAATATTAGCAATAAATTTGACTTTCTGACTATCATACCCTAAAATTTCATAAAAATCGGCTGAAAACTTTTGCCACAATTTTAATTTGAAATTCAAAAACATGCCAGGGCCGCCCCTGCCTAATAATATTTTATTACTATATTATGTATTATACCTATAACACCCGCGTGCGCACATGATAGTATTACTAAGAAACGGACTATATTATCAATATTTAAAAGCTTATCATCAAATGGAATCATTTGCATTGTAAATCATAATATTGCCTAGTAAAAAATATTCTAAACATTTTTTTATTGCATCTGGTAGTTTTTATTTTTAATATTGGTGGAATTAAATTTTTAATTCTAGTCTGACTTTTTAAGAAAATATTTGTTAAGAATTATAAAAACAAATTGCACAATAAACCTATTAATATAAATATTATATATTATTCACTTTTGTGTAATGTATTTTTTATGGAATAACAGAATTTCTGCTTTGCTCTTCAAAAATAGTAATTATTTTTGTAAATCCCATGAGGAGGCAAGAAATTTGTCAGCTCCCACACACTTGTGCGTAGCCACTTTACGTATAATATGTATATATCCCTATCCCTATACACTCCCGGCTTGACACATGAACGACATTTTCAACTAATATTTAATTAACTTTTACCGGTGGTAAATTTAAGCCTCTGTCAGTATCAAAGTGTTATATTTATATTTGGCATAATTAACACACATGGTTTTAATTTCAGTTGCGAGTCAAAAGTTTCGAGCAAAGAGATTGACACTACATGGGCAAAATCCGAGATGTCACTTTAATTCGCTCGTTAAGGTGTGCTAAACTCAACGCCCCCTGCTTATATATATATATATATATATATATATATATTATATATATTATATATATATATATATATATATATATATATATATATATATATATATATATATATATATATATATTATATATATATATATATTATATATATATTATATATAATAAAAATTGCGAATCGATAATAATATATTATTATATTGATTTTAAGAATATAATATTCTTTTCGTTATTTTATGAAGTAATTGAAGTTTTGCCTCTGTTTTTCCTTTGATACAACATTTCTAGTTTGTTTCTTTCCCCAACATATTTTAAAATGAATTTGAATTCAGCTTCGTTTACATTATATCACACTTTATGGCACCTTATAATATAGAATAAACAGTTTTCAAAGACTTTTTCATCATTTTTGTAGCGTGATGTGATTGTTACCATTTTACGATTTTACTTGATTATTTAGCGAGTGTTCCATAGCTTATTATTTTCTTCCCACCATCGAATTTTAACCTATGATATAAAACCTATGAAAAACTATGATTTTAACCTTGCATATAAAAATATAAATAGAAAAATAAAAAATTATATATTTTTGTTTTGGCTTTTAATGTATTGTACCGTATGTTGCAGGCTGGGCTGGAGGAATAAGATTTATTAGTCCGGAAATGTACGTACGTGTGACGGATACGTGTTTTGATTGCTTCTGAGTTTGAATGTGGAAGAGCAGATAGTGGAAAGTCACGTTTTATTTTGAAAGTGGAGACTGCTTGAAGAGAAAGAATGATGTAACCAAAACAGAGGAGCTGTATAAGCAAACACTCCACATTCCTGGCTATGCTAAGTCATCTTATGATCTCTATTAGATGGAACGTCATGGAAGAGGCGACGCACTTATTATTACACATGACAGTCGCGTAATTTGACATGTAAGAAATGTCATTGCATTCTTTATTTTTATTTCCATTTGTTTCGGAAATGTTGTACTCACGTATGTCAATATAAATAATATTGATGAAAAAAAAAAAAAAAGAAGTTTGGTATTAGAACTCTGATTGTATATACGATGCTCTCTATAATATCAAATATAGTAAAATTTACTTTTTTTGTTGTGCAGTATGACGAAACAAAAAAGTTTATTAAAGAATGAAGAATATAAATTATGTGGGTGCGAGAGAGAGAGAGAGAGAGAGAGAGAGAGAGAGAGAGCGGAGTTATGAAAGGTAAACGATAAAAAAAATGTGCCTATTAGTTGGAATTTAATTCAGTACTTACTATTTCCTTTGCTAAAACAATATGAAGGGGGACTAAAAGTACTGAGATTTGAATTATAATAATAATAATTAAGGGACTTTTTTTCTTTTCTTTTTTACTATTTTAGTAGCAGTTTGCTAGATAATAGATATATTTTATGAATCTCACATAGTTATATTATTATCTTTACAAAATTTCCTAAAAACAGAAAACGCAAGAGAAATGCCAATAAAGCGTGCCTTGAAATTTGGAAAATGTAACACTATGTTTGTCAAGCCAGATTCAAAATTTTATCAGATTTTCTACAAGTTGTAGAAACTGTACGAAAAATAAAAATAGCCACAGCAACTAATGTACTGTAATAACTTCATGACTCTCCATTTTTTTTAAAGAAACTTACATTTAAAGAGATTGGAATATTTCGCTTGCCAAACATAATGATGATTTTTTTTTTTAATTTTTTTTTATTGACACCATGTATAGGGGATAAATTTTTCCATAAAAATGCAGAACCAAAAAATGATAATGTCATAAATATAAAATATAATTCTTATTGAATCAGATATAGCAAATTCCAAAATCGGAAATATTCATTTTGCTCACCCTTGTTGAAAAGGGGTCAAAATTTTAAATATCGTTGAAATAATAAGGCCAATTTGAAACAGACCTCCAAAATACGTAAGAGTTGGTTTTACTTTTATGACTGCAACAGAAAAATTTACACAATGATTGTCGGATATTGGAAAGACAACTATTGACAATTGATTTTTTTTTATCACAATAATACATTGTATAAATAGATATTTGGTTATAAATGTGCTTGTGCTAACATGCAGCTGTCACTGGGAAGCGAAATTGTTTGTACAATATGTATATGCTCAAATTGTGCTGTGCGTGCTCTTTTCCTAAACATCGCAAGCTGAGCCATTGCATCTCATCAGTCTTGCATCCATCTCAAGTCCGAACATATAAGCACCGCCATCACGCTTGCTCGTCACAACTTCGTTCCTTTACTTTAAATTTATTGATTTTATTTGAATGAAATCAAAATCGGTTAACACGCTTCGCGTGGGTAGGCACACATTTCATAACTACGTGTACTGACTTGCCGATCGTCACCAAGCTTAAAGTTAATGAATATGCATGTCAACAACTTTAAAAATAATAATAATATGCTCACTGAAATCTATAATCCACATACTTCACATTCAAACTGAACAATCAAAATAAATTGCAAGAGAATAAAAGTATATAATATTAAATATTATTAGTTTTTTCCTAAAATTATATTAACTTAAAGAGCATTATATTTAAATCTAACCATTTCTGCTACACGCACAAATTTCAGTCAACTTACAGGTATGTTTAAAATGTTAGTGAGCTCGTTATGAAAATTGTTTTAATTTAATTTGATCCCTAAGGTAATGATAGTGACACTTAAAGACTCATCCTTCATCCTTTACTCGTTTTGTGTAATAATCGTAATCAATGATGCATGTCAATGATGCATGTATTTACGGCACGCATTGAATTCTGTAGATACCACTATGCAGATAAGGCAGTGGCCAGCTATTGTGAGATATATAAAGCAGGTGAGAGTAGCCAATTCAGTGCACCCCTAGTGCGTAGCTGCGCGTAGCATAGCAAGCAAGGGCTACACGTCAACAATACACCTCCACCGAGCATACAGCCCACGCGGCCACTACACTAAACTTCCATCCTCTCCAACTTAAGCTGACATCAGCTTTGGCAAACTTATAAACAACATCAAATATTCCACTACATCATGTCTAATGACTATACAAAAGATTTAAGAATTACAAAAATAATCACAGCATTATTTTTTGTTTATGTTAAAGTGCGATGTACCCAAATAGTACAAAACGGTTTAAAAAAATGTTATGCGTTACAATACTTAATATTTTTCCAACGTAATTGAATAGAATAGTGAATTCGTATATAAGTTGGCAGATTGTCAAAAGTAGAAAGTAGATTTGCCAAAACGTATAGATATTCACAGTGGACTGAATCACAGTGAAGAGTTTACAATATATCCCAGTGTAGTACAGTAAAAACATTAAGTTACGTTTATGTGAAATGTATTTTGTATCAAGTTTTTTGTTAGGTGACACCACACCGTTCTTGACAAATAACGATCAAAGAAAACAAACTTACCTCTGTTTTGGACTTGCACCTTTTTCTGGATGCGGCGAATCTTCGTCGCCATCCCACATGGGCATAGAAATGGAATAGTGTAAAATCAGGGTCCATATTAACCCGAGAATTAATTTTAATTTACAGTCAACTATATCCGATGAATCTGCAAACAGAAGGAAAGACGATATTATTAAAAACAATTATTGAAATTGCAATGGAATAAAAGATGAATAAGATGAATCATAAAAACAGTTTTACATGCAAAATCCAAAAGTTGCAAGATAACATAACTTTGACAATAAAGTTGTACTTAAAAAGTAAAATAAAAAAGCATGTAATCGATTGACTAACTAATCAAGAGCTTACGCATTGATATTTGTGACAGGTGTGGCAATTATAATTTGAGTTTAATGCAAACAAACAAAAGAAACAGAGAATACTATTTTCATCGCCGTTCAAATTGTGATTGTAATTTTTCAAACATTGATATTATCTTTATCAATTACTTGGGCAAATGTAGAGGGAGTGTATTTGTGAGGGAACATTTGTCACGGAAACGCGTGGGAATTCATTTGTTTTGAGTCGGAATTCTCTCATACCTCCGCAGACATTACTATTTATTATTTTCTTTTGTTCACATAATGAAACAGTACAAAAGTTAAAATATCTCCTTCTACCAGACTCAACTTTTAATCAAAACAACGTTTTCTTTGTTTTCATTTTTATTTTATAATTATTTTTCTTTGCATGTAATGAAACTTTTTGTTTTAATTTTTTTTTATGAAACCGATATTGAGTTTAACAGTAACTGAAAAGTCGCCCGTAGGCAAATAATTTCTTTTTGAAATTGAGCGTTGTAATTTATCAAGGCAAAATCAATAAAAAAAAGTAAATAATAATGCTCTAATAATGCATCATATTAGTTTTTTTTTTTTTTTTTTTTTTTTTTCGTTGAGAGTTTGTGATAATTTTGTTTGCATGAAAGCCAACTGATGCTTAGTTTAAAATTTGATGTGCACAATAACCTGTCACCGCTGGTATAGCTTAAGTGATATAGGTTAGTAGGATAAAGAACTAATATATCACCAAGGTACTAAACATTAAAGTGTATTTTAAGTTCTATTAATTTTTATAATTAAATAGAATGATTTGTGATGGCAAAAATATATAAATAAGATACAAATAAGGTTAGATTTAAAACGTTTCTTTAGTAAAAAATGTTACAAAAGATTATAATATAAAATATAATTAAACATTACACTAGTGTAACGTACTGGGATGGCAAAACGACCTCACAATCTCGCAGCCAGTGTGGCATGGAAATTTTCTCACTCTCCTACACTGCATATCGGAGGAAAGGAACTTTACTTTAAACGTTTTTATGATACCTTTTTTTTCCGCAACAAAATATTATGTTATATAGAGGTCACGTAATTTTAAAAATTCAGATATTAAAAAATAACAACTTTGAAATAAAATTAATAAAAAAAAAAAAAAAAAAAAAAAAAATGATAACCAAAATTTTATACACTTTCAAATTTGATTGGTAATTTGATCATTCATAAAACTCTAACCATTCAAATAACATTTATAAAATGTTCACAGACTTAGGTATTTATATTCACAATGCCTTACGTAATTTATTATACATTAAACATATGTCACATATTGGAAAACAATCTGTGATTTTTTTTCCCCGATAGATATCAGAATCACCAATGTTAGATCGATTCCATACGCTAAGCAAATCGAGACTAGACTTTTTCGCTCAATTTATGCGATGTTTGAAACTTGAAAGTGAGGTGTTTTAGGTGTGACATGGGCAACAAGACACGGGCAGTGCGTGGCTTGGGCTGCCGGGTTGCGTGGAGCGAGCGGCGGGCTTGCCTGCTTTGTTGCTCCTCGCGTATATTGATCTGTGGCCGCCCCGCCTGCTGCACAGTGCACCCAGGCAAGCTCTCTCTCACTCTCTCTCTCTCTCTCTCTCTCTCTCTCTCTCTCTCTCTCTCTCTCTCTCTCTCTCATACTTAGCTTTGCACTATGCTCTCTCTCTCATCACAACAATGTCTCTTTGCATATCTTCAGTACATAACCTTTATAACAATTGACCCTCTCATTCACTCCGCAATATCCACCTCATCAATTTTCACTTGGCGAAGAGATCACAAGCCTGCTTTTCCTCATTTAAGCAAATAAAATGAACATTACTAACACCCTTGACCCTTCTATGCCACGTAATCAAAATTAGAGACGATGGATTAATTTGAACAAATAAATTTAATCCATGACTGACCTGACACCGTTGACACAAGTTGATGTATTATATAATTATGATCTCATCAGCTCTTGCTAAGCCACAAAATGACACCAAACTGACGAGATTAATTTGAAATGTATTTTAGTAAGACCTTTTAATAGTTGTTAAAATATTGTTGTAACATACATAATATTTCTTTTTGGCAGTTATCAATTTTAAACTCAGCTAATAACTGTTGTATTCCAGTTGTCGGGCTACCCACCCGCATCGATAGCATCAACATTTAAAAAAATTGATATTGATATCAATTTACGTACTATATTATTTTTACAAAACGATTATATTATTGCTTTTTTATCACATGAGAAAAAGGGAGATTTTATAAGTTCAGCAATTAATTTTTATTCACGTTACCAATTTCATGATAATTAATTACAGCTAGATTTATTATTACATGGCTTCAAAAAATCATTTTTACGGAGGATGCAGGAGTTTTTTAAGTTTCAAAAATACTATACTACAGGTGGTACCCTAGTGTATAAGCCAGAGATCACAATAAAAAAGTTTGTAAGTAACACAAAAATCTCTTTCTCACAAAGTTTGTCAGCTGTGGGACACTGTCGGCTCGCAGGTCATCTCGCACCAACATTATTTCTCACTCTTACATACACATAAGACGTATACGTACGTACGCTTCCAAATTAAGAAGGGAGAGAGAGACAAAAATAAGGATCATCTTTCAGAAATAATACTACAAATTTGCTTTTTTATATTGGAATAGAGGGAGAGGGGGAAGCTTAAAGCGTTTTTTTTTTTCTTTCTTTCAAGCATTAATGTATCTAATAGAATAATCAATATGGAAATCAGTTGAAAAGCTATTTTAAATCTGTAAATTTGTTCAGATTGTTGCATGACTACTGGCTACAGATAACTGAACAATAATATTTCAGACATGATGCAAACCGTTTTATTAGTTTTAATTTTTTAATCTTCTAATCATAATCATTTAATCATAAACTACATATTGATCAATTCTAGTAATCAAAGTATACTGTAGTTGTAGTCGTACAGTACTTAACATAGAAGTGAAAAATATATTTGATTCTCTCTCTCTCTCTTGCACACACACACACACACACACACACACACTCACTGTCTCTTATCGTTTACAAAAAAAAATTATTAAGATTTCAATATTTTAAATTGCTTTTTTAATGTAAATCTGATTAAAGTAAATAAGGATGAAGAAAAAATTAATCTGAATAAAATTTTAAAAAAAGAGCTTATAGTACCGTAAAATTATATTTATTTCATTTTCTTTCATCTTCATATCAAGCCAGCAAATTTAAAATGGCATAAATCTACATCACATAAAAAAAATGGAATAATTTTACTACAACTTTTGTAAAATAATAATAATATTTATAAGACGTCAAATGCATTGAAAATTCCAGCTTATATAAGAGTTAAGATTTAGGAAAAGCTTTCTTTTTTAGATTTTTTGTATTATATTTAAAAGAATGTTACTTAAATTCTATGACCGACGCTGGCACTCAATAAATATTTTGATATTGAAATTTCTTAATTAAGTCTATGGGTTTATTAAACTCTAAACCACATACTAAACTTTAAAATTACCTAAAATATGCATTGAAATCCGATCAGTCCCTTGAAGTAAAACGCATTAAAGTGAGGCATCTCAGTTGGTCTGTGGCGGGTTGTCATACAGTATGATTTGTTGTCATTGATCGTACAGAGAACGGCTGCAACCCTTTCTAGTAGGCTTGCAACAAAAGTTTGCTGCCCTACTTTTTGTTAGTGTCCATGTAAAAGGGAAAAAAAAAAAAAAAAAAAAAAACTGATAAAATAAAGTCCTCTTTTAGTATTTCAGTCTGGCATGACGTATTCATGGGCTGACCATGTATGGAGTAAATAATGTTCTATACATGGGCAAATATGTATGCCACACAGGGATATCTGTCTAGCTAGGGATGCTTTCTATCTCTCACTCGCTCGAAATGACGTTTCATCTCTTTCATCTCAATGATGCATATTATATACACATATATAGCGCTCACATATCATTCAATTATGGTGCTGAATGAGTCGATGACTCTTGGTCTGGAGCTAGCTAGACAATGAGCTTGATTCACTTTGACAGTGAACCTTATCGTTTTATATAATGATATAACTATAGCCATCGACACGTACGTATATTATACTGTATAACCATGAATACTGCATGGCATTACGTACTTACAATAACCTACATTGTCACAACTCTCTCTCTCTCTCTCTCTCTCTCTCTCTCTCTCTCTCTCTCTCTCTCTCTCTCTCTCTCTCTCAAATCCAGACTTCTTACAACCATAAAAGGTAAAGTATTTTTATACTGTTTTAGTTAAAACTCTTATACATTTTAAATGTAGCTCCACCAGTTTGTAAGAAAACTAAATATATAGTATCTTGTATTCACAAGAAATTGACCATCCAGAGCAATTGAGTGCGTGAACACAAGACACAATATAATTATGATGTTTACCCAGAGTCACACACTTGGGATATTTCTAACTGAACATAAACACTTAATATGAACCTATTTTTAGAGAGTAGCCCGCTTTAAAACATCTGCGTATTGCTTTTTTATTTTTTATTTCATTTTTCTTTCTTTCTTTACAGTAAGTTAATTTTAGCATGCAGTGGTACGTATGTTGCACTTTCGCTATTGGTACATTGTAGTATAACATGATCTTTAAAATATTTAAAAATAATTTTCACTCTTACTTTCGAGTGTAAGTGTGATTGCGTCTCCCACTTATAGCAACTTATAATAATGTATTTATTTTCCTCAAAAAAAAAAAAAAAAAAAAAAAAAAAACTCCGAATTAGGATCAACATTAAAAAAATTAAATAAACTTTTTATATTAATAGTTTATCTTTTTTTATGTAGTTTGCTTGTTGAATATTTTTAAGAAATCTGAAAATTCGAGCAAATAAAGTACAATTAAATAGTATCCACAAACATAAAACATACGAAAGATGGTGCAGAAAATATGTTTTAATTACTAAAATACCCTTCAGACTGTATACAAACTATGAAAATAATAGACGTGAATTTAAAAAAAAGTGATATTGGATGTTTGAATTTAAAAAAAACTTTTAACAGGTACTTCCTTTCCTTAGGACTGAATTTTTCCTGCCTAGTGTACTTTAATAATTGCACATCAATTTTAACAATTTTATCTGTTTCAACCGCACAAGTTTTTTTTTTTTTTTTTTTTTTTTTTTCAAATCAGAGTTTTATTTATTTATATATTATATTTTTAGCCTATTTCAAAATTCAAAACACTTTTTTAATACTTTTTGAGTGCTATATAAAAGTTTTGTGTATTATAATAATGAACAAACTAGTAAAAAACAAACGTTTTCCTGCAACACGCGTTTATATATCTGCGTGACAATTGTATCCAATTGTATAGTTTGCAGCTACATACATATCAAACGAATATGCTTTAACTTTTACTTTACAACGTATTCACCGCAATTTTTATCAATATACATGGGATTTTTAATCAATTATTGTAAGTATAGTCCCTTTAAAATTAATTTTTGAAATTCAAATATTAAGATGTCAAAGAAGCAAACAATTTTCAATGAAGAAGCTTTTCTAAAGAGAAAATATTCTCTTGGAAGTGGGAGGAATTACAGCTGAGTATCGATTGCTTAATGTTTGCTCCTTTGAAAACATTAATCACGTTTGTAATCGTTTGTTTTCATGCTAAACGTAAAAAGTAAAAAAGCTATACGTATATATTTTGAAGTAAGTACTTAAAAGTGAGCCTTATTTTAAATGAGACACTTTGAGTGTATGTAAGAGGAAAAAGCAACCTTGTGAAGCGGCGCCCGGAGAACAAAACCTCTTTTCAAGTACAAGAGTAGGCATGACTGTGAATTGCACAGCAAACGCAGAGAAAGAAAGAGAGAGAGAGAGAGAGAGAGAGAGAGAGAGAGAGAGAGAGAGAGAGAGAGAGAGAGACTAAATTTGCATACATTTAAAATTTACCTCACATTTTTGTCAACTACATACATTTTTTTGTTTTACTTTTTCTTTTATTCATGTGATATTTTATTACCGCATTGTGAGTTGGTATTATAGTGTTTGCGTAAGCCTAGGGACTCACTTGCGTATGTACATATAATATCTACTGTCTATATATTATTATGGTGTTTCAGTGTATGACTATACGTGCACTTCAAATGGTCTATTTACTTACTCTCCTTGCCTTTGACATTGCCCCTAGCTCAAGCAAAAAGGATTAGTAATTAAATTCCAGCAAAGTTAATATTAGATAAAACTTTGAGAAATAGCACAAAAAAAAATATATATATATTTTCCGTTTTATGATGTACGATAATCATTTCGTATGTAACAGAAAATTTGCATCGCTGCACTGCCGTCTCATTTCAAACAGCCATATGATAAAAAGTTTATGTATATTTTTTCTTTAATTTTTAATGTACATAATATATATAGAGAAATAATATGCATAGCAATATAATGAATGGATTGTTAATAATCTGCAACATCTCATTTTTTTCAGCATAATATATTACATATTACAGGCAGTATAATAATTAAATAAGACGAGACGCGCATCATAAAATTTTCTAACGGAAGTTCATAAAATTTAAAATATTCATAATTCTGAATTCCATTAATTATTTCATGACCGCATCAACTAATATTATAATATTTAATTACGTTCCAAATCTAATATGTCCATATGTAATCATTTTGCAATGCATGAATAAATAACAAATAATAATAAAAAAAAAAAAAAAATGTACGACCGTGAATTGCTACGTTGAGTGTATACGTATTGCAGTGTCTATTTTAAGATATCTTTTAATAGCCCCATCTATTTTACAAGGACTTTAAATTTAAAAAAAGAAAAGTATAAAAGTTGGAACGACGAATTGTGAGTCAGCACGTCACTTTGCTTGAATTCAACAACGCATCACGTTTGGCGCAACTCGCAAATTGCAATTGATGCATTTAGTTCTGTGATTGCATTATGTTATATTAAAACAAAACAATTTTTTTCCTTGTAATGTCTATTTTCTTTAACTGCTTAATTTTGTCCAGACTACTCTTTACTTGTCATAAAAAAATAATAGCATAATCAATATCGGCATAATCTTATAAAAGCTTCAAATTCAAAATTAAAATATACAAGCCTAGAAATTGAGCATCTAAATTATATAAAAATAAAAGTCTGTATTAGTGATATGAATTTTGATTATATTAATGTCCATTAATTGTCCATTATTACCATTAGCATTTTAATTGAATTTCCAAAATTGTATACCTTACATTCTATAGAAGTATACTTAGAAAAAAAGCATCGATATTTCATTTTGCAAAAGTAGAGGTGAGGTCCATCAATGATGACATATAAAAGGCTACATCTACAAGCCATTACGTTGTCATAACTTAAGATAAAAAAAAATGACACTCCTATTTGTACGAGAAATTGATAGGACACGACACGACGTTTGTGTCGCCTTGCGTATATCATAAAAAATGACGTCATAACTCCGATGATCGATTACTGACGAGGGATTTGCCTGTGATAACTTCATTCTTTTGCACTTCTGGCCAAATTTCAATTTTCTCACAACACACGAGGGATTATAATACCTACGGCAGTCTATAGGTTTAATTTTCTGGGACTAATTACATAATTTTATCAAGTTCTGTATACGGTCAAGTGGTCTACTTAAACCTTACCTTCCTTGTTATTAATGAATATTAAAAAATAATAATTTAATACTCTATAAATATGTTAATATTTTTAATTTCTGGCAGTAAAATTAAAGTTCATGAATGTAAAAACTTCAATAATTCTGTGATAACTAATTATTTTGTATAATGTGTTAAAAATATATTAGACATAAAATATAAAACTATCACCTCGCTGTGTGTGTAAAAAAAAAAAAAATAAATAAAAAGGAAAGAAACGAAACGAAAAAAGGAACAGGGGAAAAAAAAAGAAGAAAAATAGAAATAAAAAGAAAAGATGAAGAAGAAAAAAAAAATTAAAAAAAAAAAAAAAAGTATCGTAAGACGTTAATGCAAAAAGCAAACAAAATATTTTACAATTTTTATACCAAAATATTTTGACCACAAATAATATTATTTCTTAAATTTGAATAGTCTTTAATGCTTTTTTTTTAATTCGTTACAAATTCTACCGCAACAAGGTTTATTATGAATCAAAATAACATTTCAAAATATATAATAATTAGGTATAAAAAAGTGATTTATTTATCATGAAATTATTTCATATTTATGTAGGATTTTACTACATGGTGTACGTGTACGTGTACTGAAGGAAAAAAGTAAGTGAGATCATTGTGTGAATTCACAGCTCACGTCATTTCCTCCAAAATGCTGATTAAAAAAAAAAAAAAAAAAAAAAAAAAAAAAAAAAAAAAAAAAAAAAAACTGGCTTGAATGTGAATTTTATTAACGAAAGCTGACCAACTCAAAATGAACGATCACGTTTTGTTGTAACAAAGAACGCGTTATCATAAACTTTATACAAAGAGGATGCTGTACTTCAAATTACCGGAAATACTTTGCATGAAACATAGAGAAAATGTTACACACAACTTGTGTAACACTGGGGATATCTGTTGTTATTATTTTAAAATAATTTATAATACACCGCAATTAGTTTCAATTCCAATTTACGGAAATATAGTGCATACCACAGCTTTATTATATTTGAGATTACATAATGATGATCTAACCACTCAAGCTTTTGTCATAATTTTACGTTCTGAAATAATAACACATAATTATGTGTAATCATTATGTGTAATAATAATGATTTAATATATAGCTGAAAGAGTCAAATTCTTATGAATTCTAGTCATTATGGTCAGTACTAAATACGTGCAGTGCAGTCAGGGTCGGCCTGGGAGGAAAAGGCCCGTTCCGCGAGATTGCAAAAGGGCCCGCGAACAAAAAGGGGCTTGGGGGCGAAGCCCCCAAAAAATGCGCCGTAGGCGAAAAATTTTTGAGGCCACGCCCCCTTTTAATTACGAATTTACTTAAAATACTTCACTTTTGTATGAGATTTTTATGACATGCACACTATACAAATAAAATCATTATAATGTTTTTAAATGAGCTAAGATAATGGAGAAAAATACGGTGTTAAGAAAACAGCTTAAATTAAAAAATACAATTGAATAAAATCAACTTTTTTATTTAAACGCGGAGAACGACAGCTTTCTTTGTTTAGGATCATTTCCACACTTATCCAATTCTTTTGTAGCGGACTGAGTACGTTTCGGTACACCAGTATTGTGTTTATATTCTGGTTTAGAAAACATTTAGGAGCGATAATTTAATTATAAATTTATATTTACTAATTAGTATTGTCACACCGACACACTTGCCGCACCAAGTCACATTTCTTCCCCGCCGTTCAATCAAAAAATCACATTTTTTTTTTATTATTTTTACTAATATAAAGAAGGACAAATTATATGAAGGAGGTGAACAATAACAAAACAATAATTGCTAATTGGCCACTAGACTATAGAGTTCACTAGGAGTGCAATTTTTTTAAAAATTAAAAGCGGATAGAATTTTAAGATTGGATGTAATTTCTTATCGTCTTTTGAAAGAAAAAGAAAATCTATCAGTCTGAAATTGTCCTTTTAATTTTTGTTTCTTCGTTTTTTTTTTTTTTTTTTTTTTTTTTTTTTTTTTTTTTTTTTTTTTTTTTTTTTTTAATTGGAGTGTTGTGGGCACGGCAAGGGCCCGCGCCCGGGGGGGCCCGGTCCGCAATCGCGGACTAGCGGACCTGGCCAGGCCGACCCTGAGTGCAGTGCATTTTTTTTTTTAACAAACACTATACTATGAGTTTTATGGATACTAACAGCGAGTAAAGTCAATGAATTAAATAAATTAACGTAATGTTGATATGATAATTTATTTCTTTTCTGGTGACGCAAACATCCATGCCCGATTTTTAATTCTTTGATATTATTCATGATTTTTAAATTAATATATGTGTATTTTGATATAATATTTTTTTCACTTAATTATACGCTATAAAGTCAAATTAAATTATGATAATTAATATTTATAAACAAGTTTGTATACTGTACATAAATTATGAGTTGTTCTATTTTTGAAAAAAAAAACTTTAATATATATTTATATACTGTATAAATATTATATAATATTATACATATATAAATATACATTATATATATATATATATATATTATTTATTATATATATATATATATATATATATATATATATATATATATATATATATATATAAAATATATAATATTATAGTATAGTATAGAGAGAGAGAGAGAGAGAGACTATAATTATTTTTTATCAGAATTAAATAAATAAATACATTAGTTTAGTAAATTTACTAAGCAGTTAAGTACGAAAGATTAAGTTATCAGTTACTACGGTATTTAGCACTTACTTAGAACGTGACCAAGCAATTGTAATTGCTATACTAATTAGAACAATAATGGTTAATTGTTTTCTTCACGGCAATTTTCTCACTCTTGAAAAACAAATGTGTTTCATTTAAAATGTATCGTAGTTCTATATCTTAATTCCACACTTACAAATGTGTTTGCATAAGTATGTTATTTCGAATAGATTATTTGTCATTCAAAAACAGGCAATTTAACTTACTTAATAAATTGGTGGTATACACGCTACAGATAATTAAATTATATAACTAATTATCAGAGTAAGTTATTGCAATAAAAATGTAACAGTGTGAGCATGTATTTAAAGCTTATAAAATCCCTAAAAATAAAAACACAACAATTTTTTTTTTCGTAACAATAATCTGCTGTTAAAATAAATGGAGGCAAAATAAATGAAAGATAAAAAGCATTAAAACAAGTTTAAAAATGTGAATTTTTTTCTCTCTCTTTCTAAAACGTTGTTTTTAAGTCTTATAACAATAAACCTTTCATGACGTAAAATTTTCACGCAAAAAAACGATGAGTGTTTTCTATACTGATGTCAGTGATGTGAATGACATAAATCAGTGTGTGGATAAAACAAGTGCAAGGTCAATTATTGCAGTTGCAGTAATAGCAATAATAGCAATGTTTCTTTAATGTTGGCAGACTTCATGCCATCTACTTAAAAATATAAAATATCAAATTTATTATATGAAGCTAAACTATAACATTTTTAAGTAACGTGAGGTTTAGCTAAAGAGATTTCTTATTGATATAATATATAGAGTATTAGAATAACAAATTATGCACAAAATTTCTAATTCTAATCTCAGAATTTATTTAATGATATTGATATATAAAAGCTAATTTATTTGGTGCTAATAGTTTCAAATCAATTTAATTTTGTTTGAAATAGTAAATCAAAACATTTGAAACTTTATTTACGTTCAAATGAACATTACTTATTTATGCGCCAGTTCTTGTGCTCTGTACCGTTACCGTCGCTTTGAAATAAAATTAAATTAGGGAGAATACAGGAAACTGTGGCCGCGTGAAGGAATACAAGATTGACCGGAACTTGTGGACTCGTAATTAGTGTTTCCCCTCCACTCTTTTTAAAATATACTACGACAACGTATTGGCGCTCAATTAAGTATCAGAACCGCAATTCAACGAGTGTTAAAATATTGTAAGTGTATTGCAATTAGTTTTAATTTAATTGAAAACAATTTTAGAAAGAATTATAAATTTTTTATTACCTTAGACAAAAACACTTCCTTCCTAAATATAGTAATACAGCTCATCCTATACTCAACCAAACAAACGTTGCAGCACAATAACTTTAACAATATTCAATATTGAAAGATCCCAACTTTGCGAAACTTTTCTTATTCTTTTTCTTCTTTTTTTTTAGCTTTGCTGCACAAAAAAGAAGTAAAATAAACGTTTCAAACGATTTACGAGAATCTGTGCGGTAGAGCAAAAACTTAAACTCTTTTGCAATTTTCATCATAAAATAATAATACGCCCAAACTTTTTTTATTATTATTATTTTTATTTAATGATCACAAAAATTCCATATTTCATATTAATTGATAATTTATTTAAATTTTAAGTGAAAAGTATTTAAAATAAGTACAAATTATTACATTCATGTGGGGCGTGTGACCAATTCTTATCCAAAGATACAGAAACTGAAAGAATATTTAAAAAGCTGTCAATCATAAGCCAATACCAATTTAAAATCGCTCAAACATTCAAACTTAAACTGAAACTATATAAATTTGTTTTTTTCAATGGAAAATATTATGATCGTAATTTTATATAGAAATTAAATGTAGTAAGTTACACATCAAAATCATTATTCACAAGAAAATGTGATAATACCCTTTAGGTAAAAATAAAAGATTAAAAGAGATTATATGACACAGTCCAAGAGATAAGATTGTGTTATAAAAATGTCACATCAAAAATTTCGAAGGATTTTTTTTTACCAGTTGATGTTATTGATTATAATAAATTAAAATACAAACATTCAGAAACCGTACTAAATAATTTTACTAAATAATTGCACTAGTTTCAAAATTTACTTGAATCGTATCCACTGATTTTCCAATGAACGTTATATTATATAATGACAATGAGTCTTATAAAAAATTGCTTCTTTTTCTTTTCCTAATCTAGTAATTAAAAAAATAATAAAAATAAGATTTTGATATTATAAAAGATTTTTGAAACTAAACTGCAAATTTTTTAGGTCAAATTATTAATTTATTATTGATTTTCATAAACTTAATAATGACATCATTTCAATGTTTTTTATCTTAATTCCATTCTCTTTAACATTTTCGTCCAATAATGTGCCATTTTTGTTGCTTTTTAAAGTTCGAAGTCAACAAATTTAACTATACAAAAATAATAAAATTCTTTTCATATTCTTGTTCTTTACTAGAAAATAATTAAATAAAAGAGATCTCTTAATTCTGAAATATACACGAAAGAAAAAAATCTGTATTTCATACTAAAACGTGCCGATTAGATTGCAACTAAATTTGTATAAAAATTGGTCTTTTACAGTTTTGAAAATCTCATGGGACAGCTGACAGTTATTGCATGGGTGTAATCGTCAAGAACGTAATCGATTCCTTGACGTAATTTTTCATATGGATAATTATGGTACATTATTAAGCGTACCAGTTTTTTCGACCAGCTCTTGTACAAAACACACACGTGGTGCACCACAGACCACAAGCGACATCAGTTTGCACTTCAACACCCGCCAACTCAAGCAACATCATACATAAATTATCATTTTATACGAATAAGCAATAAAAAAAAACTATATAATATTGTTATTATTATATTACTTACTACAAAGTATGTTATATTGTATCTATATCATATTTCATTTTATATTCTTATTATTGAGATTACTAACTATAGTAATTCATTTTTATCTTCTATAACTATTAAATAATCCTTTTGAAGGTAAAATTAATTTTTCTCATAAAAAAGATAAGGATTTCAGAATTTCGAAGGTGTGAATGTTAAGAAATTTGACCTTATACTTTGACAAAACAAACTTGCTTCTATTTATAAGTAATGCCAAAATAAATAGTAATGTAAATTTCCTATCACTTTGACCTTTAGAAAATTGTAGAAATTAATCACAACTGTAAAATGTACATTTTTTGACCATAAAATGATATCTTTGAATTTACATGGTTTTTAATCTAAAGCATTCACTAAAAATAAAACACAAATTTTCAAGCTAATTTAAGGTATGGCATATTATCCAAAACTGAAATCTCTGTCAAGATGGTTTAAAGTTTTTCTTCTCTTCTCTTCATCTTGACACAGAGTTTGCATATATATATATATATATATATATATATATATATATATATATATATATATATATATATATATATATATATATATATATATATATATATATATATATATATATATATATATATATATAATTATATATATATATAATTATATATATTATATATATAATTTTTTTTTTGTCCAAAAAATCAAGTAGCAAAATTCTAATGCAAACACGTCAGAAAAAAAGAAGCAGATGTTGCTACACAGGTTCTTTTAAATGGGCGTGGCAGCTACATTTCTGCGGACGAAAATAACATAACAATAAAACCTTGTTTATAAATTTAACAAATGTAAGAAATAATTCTCTTTGCTTCATAATATTGTGATGATTTATTGAAAAAATGTATTCATTGAGTGCATGATTTTGGTTAAGTATGGTGCCGGCTCGCCAGCTTGCGGTTGCAACGTAATTAACATGCAGGTCATCGGCATTTTCAGCGAGAACTTGCTCTGCAACAAAAAAACGCTAAGCGACAGCCACTATGGATATCGTCTACATAGAGATTCGTTTTCAAGGTACAAAAACATAGCCGCATTTTGCGCTTACATGGCAATAACATGTCTGAGCTAAAACTACTTCGATATAAATTATACTTTTTCATCGTTGAGTATAACTATAACTTAATATTTACAATTTTATATAACTTCTAAGCTCAATCAAAAATGAAAATTCTTTGTTGATAAAAATATTTTTGCCATCTGCAAAGTTAAATGAACTGAAAGGATACACGAAGGTCGTAATTGGCTCATTTCGTCATCTATACATTCTATAATATAAATTATGGGAAAAAAATGGGTGCTAATTAGTATTAGTAATAATGCTCGAGCAAATTTCATGTATCCACTTTGTTGAGTGAAAACGTATGATGCTCGAATCTCGCTTCAAGTTCTGCCTTTCAGGTGTTCTCAAAATACAAATTACATTACCCCAGATTAACAGACATGAAACTTGCTTATTGCATTTCACAAAAAGCAATCCTCAGGTCAAGGGCTCTCTGCAAAGCATTCCTTGGCCTTTTTACTATTATTACTTTACTATTAGTTTGCAATCCAAAATCAGAATAATTATTTTGAAATTCGTCAAAATTGTCTCAAAAAATAAAGTGTTGTTTTGGCTTAGGAAAGCAACCGGGCAAATACATAAATAACATTTTTGGAGCAAATAGCATGGATTTAAATTATTATTATTGTGCTGCTTCATATTTGATTTGCACCTTTTCTTGTAAAATTATAAGTTTCACTTTGATAAATAAATAAAAAAATAATAATGCCTAATATATTATATATATATATATATATATATATATATATATATATATATATATATATATATATATATATATATATATATATGTATATATATAATATATTTAGCAGGTTACTGATAGCAAAATAATAAGTCAAATATAATTAAAATAAACAATATGGTTCAGAAATACACACACTTTTAATATTGTCTTTTTTAAGTTTACATAGAATTTATTAAAATTTCTTTTCGACGCGCCAACGAGATAAAAAAATATTTAAAAATGCTACGTGTAGTCAAGGTCATTAGCCTTGAGTGCGATGGATGACTAACATCTCGATCCTCATTAAATTATACCAAAGATAAGCTGGCTGCCTTGTCTGTTTAGTTGTATTAGAGTTTGAAGCATTCCACTAATGCATCATGTAATTCTCCAGATTGACACGCATCTTATGACTAAATCTTTTGTCGCAGAAAAAAAAAGTAGTTTAATACTACAAATACCATTAATAATAATTCATTCAGTCATTATGTTTCATCTTTTGTTATTATATTGTATGGTACTATATTACACTTTTTATTCAAATTACATAGCTACTGTATTTTTTTTTTTTTTTTTGAAAGATATCAAATTAATATTTTTAGGAGGTTTGTGGTTTACGTAATGGTAATAATATATAAAATAAATTTGAATCTAATAATATATATATATATATTAATATTAGTATATGATTTAATTATATACTGTAGTGTAGTTTATTCAAAAGCACACATTATAACATCCTTTTATATTAAAAAAGGTTATGTAAAGATTTTTGAAATATTGTGGTCTTGGTGTGCGGAGCAGGTATTGATATCAAAGCCAAGCCAAGTAAAGTTGCAGCCTAAAGTTATTGTTGCGTTCGCCGCATGCTTGTGGGCCCGCTGGAGCTATATACATGAATCTCCAGTTCAACCACATAAGCTCTGTGCTATGTATGCTCTGCCCAGCCCCGCAACATATGCACCCGCCGCAGGTGCTCCCATACCAAACCAGATTTAACTTTTACTCTCAATATTGTTTCACAAGAATGTTAATCGTTTATTGTTGATACAAAAATTTATTTTAATGATTTATATATAATTATATATATATATATATATATATATATATATATATATATATATATATATATATATATATATATATATATATATATATATAAAATATATATATATATATACACACACACACACACACACACACACACACAAATCAGTGGAATTATAATCGTCATGAATTAATATTCAAATTTTCTTTATCTTTTAAAATTTATTTACACTTATGAAATGTAGCTATGGTGTTAGAAAAACTAGCAAATCAAAGTAAAACTTGTGCGTATCACCCACTTTGCTTGACTTTAATTGCCTTTATTTAAGGGATAATCCTAGGGACTGGGGGGGGGGGGGGGGTAAAAAAAATAGCTGCCTTAAACTGTGGATACAAAGAACAAAATCATACTTATTATATGGGTGTGCTCCAGTTACTAAATTACTTTGAAATTTTGCTTGAACCATAGCAGCAATAAAGTTTTTGTCTCTGTCGGTAATGCAATTACAAGAAACCAAATTTGTAATATACCATGTGAAATTTTGAGAGTGAGAACGTGAAAACTTGGCACATAAATCTATCCAAATCCCTGATGAAAATCATAAATACTGTATGTAGGAAAAAATGCGTTATGTTCTAAGATTTATGTATAATATACACATACACATTAAAATATCTGCTGTTAAGTGTTGAAACGTTGAAACTGCCGACAAATAGCATTTCCTTCCACATTTTTCTAAAATAGCGATAAACAAAAAAGTTGCAGTAATAATATAATAGAAAAAACGCCCTTTGCATAGGAGGATTGGATATTAACAGCTTTTGCAAATATAAGGTATAAGAGCGAGCTGCGTACGCCGTGGGTGATAAATAGTATTGAGAAAGGAAGGCAATTTTTTGTCGCTCTCATGTTTGTGCCGTGACGTAATTCACACGCGTTGATAAGAGAGACGGGCCTTAAACTTGGCTTTACATTGCTTTACATGGCTTTCAAGCACCCCACTCTATATTACTGTACTTCAATTTAGTATTTTATATGTGCAAGAAACAACATGAAAAAAAAAAAAAAAAAAAAAAAGTAAAAACTAGAAGAAAACATAATAATAATAAAGAAAAGAAAGTAAGAAAACTAAAATACACATTTGTTTGTGTTTTTCTTCTTTAAATAAAAATTTTGCTCATTTATTATTTGTTTACATTTTTTTCCCAGCAAATAAAAGATTATTATTAATGTTATTTGTTATTATTATTTTTTGTGTAATATAATTCAACTTTAAAATGGACATGTTAAGCCACAAAGAATTGGAAATTACAATTTTTTTTTATTGTTTCTATTAAACTATAACCTGAATGAGGCACTATGTTAATTTCTGTGATCATCTGTTTTCGCTCATTGTTCTATTTTTGAAAATGACGCCCAGTGACCAATGTTCTCCAATGCAGACTAAGAGTTCTGCACTGGTCCTGTGAGCTACGTCTACAATGTGTGAATCACTTGGTCATCTATACAACAGCACTTGCAGCCTTCGTGCATTGCGATTGTCTAAAGCGAGCGGCATGCACGATGCGCTGCGCGGTCACGGCCTCAAGGAGGTGTATACGCTGCCGCCGCCACCAGGGCGCGCGTGACCGGGCGACCTTGGGGGGGCCGAGTAGCTAGTCTAGCTCTAATGTAACTTCTTCACCTACACTGGACCACGTTTAGGGTGACCAGACAGACATTCACACGACCCTCATCACAATTATACCACGTTAACCACAAGGAATTTTGTTCTCCATATTATTATTATTATTTTTTTCCAGAATCGTTATAATATTCGTAAATAAAATCAGGACAGCTAACTAATTTGAAAAATGTTTGTAAAATACATTTCCTTACGCTGAAACATTTTAAAAAATTCCTTGGTTTTGTCGACGGTTTGTCCTAATTTTAGCCTTACACATGTGGGCCAATGTTTACACTGCCAAAGAGGCCGTGATGAAAAATACTACACTTGTGACCCCGCCTTTTCTACTAGTTTAATTCTGCTAACAACCCTTCCCTTTTCCTACAAAACGTACGGTAGACGATAGAGCGGGCACCGTGGAGACCGCGGTGTGACAGTGAATGGGCGTGTACCCGCGTGTCCTGTGGTTGCGACAGCGACCGCGGCGCGGGGTTGACACGCAGGGTGCATGCCAACACGTGCTTGCAGCATCGTGCCACGTGCGATTTCGCAAAATTTACTATGAAATTTTACTTACCAATATTAACTATTTTTATTCCTTCACCATCCTCTAAGAACTTGAGAGCCACAGACACATTTTCCAATTTTTGAGAACGAAACGTTGGTCTTTTATTATGTTTAGGTAGACGTTTTCCAGATAAAACTTCAACTAAAGATATAAGACGAAGACCATCAGACAAATCCGTTTCAAGATTGCCAATATGCTTATTTACAGTTTTTAGATGTTCGTTTGCCCATCTAGTAAATGTGTTTTGTTGAATTCGCTTCCATTGTGCGTCCTCCGCTAACTCTCGCTCTGTTGCGACCATCTCGTCCTCTTCACAAGCACTGCTTTCCCGCCGGAGCGGGCTGTCATTGTTATTCATTGTAAGGCCGCTGGAGGAGGCTGGGAGTGTTTAGTCCAGTAAAAACAGCAGTATTAGTGGCGTCACCTGCCGGTGCTCTGGCTCGCTGCGCCTGATATCAAGCAACCAACACAACACACTTCCCACGACCACTGATAGCAAAAAGTTTACACTCGCGGAGCGGTGCGCTCAAACAGACGTGGTGCGCGTTAGCGCGACGACGTGCAGCCAACTACTGGCTCGCTTATACTCGACTCAACTTGATCACTCACACTGCACACTGGAGCGACTGGAAGCTGACGGTGGCGGTGGTGGTGCGCGTGCGGCCTAAGCTTCCCTTGGCAGTAGCGCTACCTTAAAAACAATGTGTGTGTATATATATCAACGTAAAGGTGTGTTTGGTTGTATGCCACCAAACCTCGCGAGGAACTGAACTGAACTCCTACTAACAACTGAGCAAAGTACCGCGCTAAACTCTCTCTTTCTCTCTCTCCCATTCGTATAGAAAAGAGGGATGAGGAAGGAGCCCCCAAATCTAAGAATAGCGAGCCGTGCGCGATGTTGCTTCTTAGTCACTGCATACCGTAGTCAGTGCCAGCCTAGCTCATCCTCAGTATCTCTCAAACTTTTACCCCCCTCTTTAAAAAAAAAGAGCATTTCTCCTCTTTAAACTCCAGACAATACTCCCTTCTCTTTAAAAAAACGCAAATCAAGTGGAGGGCAGGCGCCTCTAAGCTTGTAACATAACTTATGCAGAGAGTCGCTACGCTACTTCGACTTCTCTCTGCCAAATATGGTTACGTTTAGCACAGTATCACACACGCCACTTTTACAAAATAATCATGACCATATGATTCATGTTTCTCCTCCAATCGAGAACTTAGAGAAAGCTTACTCAATTTAAAATGTTAACATTATTTGAATTATTTCGAAACACGTTATGTTTTCATTAATTCTAATTGATTGACATGTTTCATCTGTGAACATTTGCATCAGGTAATTGCATATGCTTCAAAAAAGCAAAAAATTGCTTCGGCAATGCCCCAAATATGACTTAAAAAAACAGTATATAATATGATCATTAATTTCTTATTGAAGTGTTTGTGCGGTAACGGACCCAGCATATTATAAAAATTGCCTTTCCTTTATACACTTACTGTAGTCTCCATAATATATTTTTTAAGTTCATAAAACGACACAGAAATAATTTGTGTTCTCTTTGCGATCTAGTATGCAAATTTTATAACAGCGAGAAATTTATCCTGGTTATAAAAATGCCAATGTCAAAATTTTCCTGTTTGAGCAAAACTATTAATTTAAAATATATTTTGTTTCATATTTTTAATAGCGCAATTATTAGTGCAATTATATGATTTATTTATCATTAACAAATTTAATGTTGGACATCCTTTTAGATATGCAATCCGCGCTACTTCAGTGCTCAAAGGTTTGCCGGTAGTTCAGGATGAAGCCTTGAGAGCGCGCCGAACTGCAACTACAAATATGTATTATTCTTTAGCATTGTATTTTAGATAGTCTATAAAAACCATCAATATAGTTTATGAACAAGTTGACTTATTTTTTAATTGATTAAAGTTTTAATTTTGCCTACACAGGTCAGTTACGTTCTGCTCACATATGGCGTCAAAGCGCAAGTTCAAATCACCTAATAAAAATAAAAATAATAAAAAGTGATTGATGCATTGTGCAGGAAAAATAAATTGGAAAATAAAGTAATGCAAAATCGTTAAAATTAAAAATTATTATACGTATTAATTGAGTGTATTGTGCACTGCATATACAAATAAATAAATAATTAATATTCGTCTTTATTCAACAATATATATATATATATATATATATATATATATATATATATATATATATATATATATATATATATATATATATATATATATATATGTATGTATGTATGTATGTATGTATGTATGTATATAAGATATTAATTTTTATCACCTTCCAAACAATGTTCTTTACTTTATTATTTTTATTACTTGCTTTTTTATTTATTGGTTTGAGTATACAGTTACGGTGTGTGCTCCAGATCCTCGCTAAATAAAACTTGCGAAAAATGAATAAAAATTATTTACTGCAGTAATGAAAATATTCATGTTTTGTTCAAGACGAAGAGTTTAAAATTTATTTCACACGTGCATAAAATACATATAAAAGGGTCTGACAATTCAGTTTTCATTGTTCCAAGCGTTTATCGTTATCCGATTAAAATAGAGAAGTTTCAAGACTTCCGGGCACTTTACCATAGTGGTTGTTCTGATCCTCAGAAGCTTTTGGTGTATCTGTGGTCCAATACAAAAGAGTGACCAAACATATCTTCTCGGGTATCATCATCATTTTAATATAATATACTGTCAATCTTGTGAGATTTATCATTAAAATATGACTTAACTTGGAGGCGAAAATTGGTTGATTTGTTTGGCTGTGTATACAGTACAGTATACGTATTATTTATTTAATTAGATTGGTGGTTTTCCCCTTTACTTTAGTAATAGATCCTTTTCTCATAAATTATAATTCAAATCTGACCTCCAACAGTTCTTTTTCCTTATTTAAATTAATTTAAAAAAAATCAACATTTCATGTACACTGCAATTAGAAAAATCAAGATAAAGAGAACGATTAAATGTTAACTGATTAAACTTTTCTTTATATTTCTCGTTATATTTTCTTATGTTATCAAAACGTGTGGTTAATGGTTTTTCTCAATTTAATTACGTTTCTTTTGTATAATATATTTTATGAAAGTAAATATATATTTACTTTTTTTTTATGAACATAAAATATATCAAATGTATGTGCGTGCAACTGTAAAATATTAAAGCAAAAAGATTGTCAAACTTGAAATCAAATTTAAAAAATGAATAATTTATAATTGAAGTGGGTAATAAACCTTATTTTAACTATTTTGAAACGTTATGTGTCTAATGCTATAAAATTGTAATTTTAACTGACTGTATAATACTGTGTGAAATTGAGAGGTTGTATGCCTGATTTGGTCTAATAATAAAGTCTTTCGTCAATTATTACTACGAAAAAAAGGCTAAAGAAACTGCAGACTGAAGGATAATATATTTTCTGTATATACATCTGTAAAGGTTTATTATCTATGTAAATAATAAAAATAAACAATAATAATAGATTTGATCTAAATATGCAGAAGGGATATAAATAAAGAAACACTGCAATTTAAATTATTTGGCAATATGTAACTCATTTTTACATCTTTTATTTCAATTACAAGCTGCCTGTCATTTGTCAAATAGCAGTTGATCATTTGGTCATCACCCAAGCAACACTCACTCAATCAATCAATCAATTAACCATTTAATCAATCATTCAGTCAATCACCAAACACAAATAGTATAATAATAAACACATGAATGATATTGAAACAAAATAATACAGAACACACTTATACACATGAAATACTTTGGAATCACTGCAAGCATATTTCTCTACTCAAAGATACCCGCCATTAGTTTACTTTTCACAGCTCTAAATATGTTTTATCATTAAGTGAAAATTAGGTACTTAATTGATGGGTTGTTAATTATTTATTGGGTAAAAAATTTGTAAGTATACACTACCTGTAATCAGGTAAATAATTTTCTAAAAACTACATAAATTTGCTTTTTTTTCTTTTTTTTTTCTTTTTTTTAACGTGAAAGACAACATTGCAAAATAACAAACAATGCATCTTTTGCTATTTTGATAATTTAATAATTAATAATTATGTCATTTAATTTATAGGGAAGCGATTTTTATCGGCGTTTAGTTTCGTATAATTATACATTATATTTATAGCTTTTTTTTTTTCTTGTGCCCTTGCAAGATTTTAAAATTAGAACAAACATATTAAATGGTGTAACATAAATCGAGCACTTTTCAAAAATACTCTTATTGTTAAGTGGAAAAAATATTAATAATAAAGTTCATACACAAAATTGAACCACAAAGTGACCACAGAAGAGTATAGAATTAAAGAATAATAAAAGAATAATTTTGCATTCACAGCTATTAGCCGTTTTAAATTTTGTTAATTTTGATGAAAATTCATGAAAGCAAGACCAACTTTCATTTTGCTCATTATTATTTATTATTATTATTTTTTTATGACATTTTAATCTTATAGTGTTGGACAAATAGACAGAAGGACATAAATTTGAAAAAAACTAAAAATTTTTTAGAGTAGTGTGGTTTTTATAGCAATTGCTCTATAACAGTATTATTATTATTATTATTTTGCACCCATGTTTCAAATTTTGTGTGTCATATCAATATACACTACAATTAAAATGTTATGTTACCCCCCCCCCCCCCCGTCTATTGCTATAAGAGAAAGTGAAAACAGTAAAAGGTAAGAATAAGCAATAAGGACCAATAGTGTCCACTATATAGAACACATTAGGCTAAGGTGAGAGCTGCATTATATGCTTACTCTCATATTTATTGCGAACATATTTGCTTGATCAAACTAATGATCACTAGCTGAGGCACATAACGTTTGTAACAAGCTTTTTGCTTACTCTGCCCTTTTCTTTGTTAGTCTTTGACACAAATTGTCTGGCGATTATGCATCATATAAATACATCAACTTCCAACCTTATTGCATCATATAAAGCGATTATTTATTATTATTTTATTTATTACAATTAGAGCGAGTCTAAATTGTAAAGAGGTTTAGGAGCTGCCACTCCTCCACATTTTTCAGCTTTGTTTCTAGCTTGTGCTGACTAATGTGAATTACAAAAAACACTATTACACCAGGTGTTTTGTTGTTGTTGTATAAATGTAATATTTTGTTATATAGCTTGCATTATTTAGTACTCAAATACTTTTAAGACATCGTAGAACATTTAAAACAAACTAAATACTGACAAGAATAAAACAAATCACAGTGCGTAGATAAGTTACTTTCTACAAAGTAATAATTATTAAGTTACTTTTTTATTAAGTTACCGTAAAATTAGCATGTTAATTACATCATTGAATTATATTAAAATTTAACCTTTGCGGGTGTAAAAAAAAAAAAATTTTAAAAAATAAATACAATTCATGTATTACTTTCGCAAAAGCACAGGGGATATTTTTGTGGCCTGTATCTCTTTCGATCAAACAACTTAAATGCCACTGCGTAAACATCAATGTTGTATACATAAGGCTGTGTTCACACATTCTGATTTTTGCATAGCAAAATTCAACCATACATTTTCATTGTTGAATTTTGCTATGCAAAAATTGAAATATGTGAATACAGCTAAATAATTTTAAAATTATTATTATTAATTTATTGCACTGTTCACATGAAGCAAAATTTGCACTATATGCAATAAATTTCATTACATTGAAACATAACAAGTTTAAATAAAGATTAAATAATAATAAAGATAATGCAATCACATTTGATGCATTGTGTGAACATGACTTTACAAAAAGTGAATCATATAAACATTATTGAGAAAAAGTAATGAATCGTCATTGTGTCACATAAATGTTCAATGTCCACTTGACCTTGGATAATATTTCTGGCTTGAAATGACGCAAAATGGAAAAAGACAAAATTTGGGCTCTATGCATCTTTTTTTTTTTTTTTTTTTTACAAGTTCAAGTAAACATTGGACAATATAGCAGCACTATGATGACATATTAATAGGGGGAAAATCACAGTAAAGAAAAACGTTCCAACAGTAAGCCCATTATGTGGAAAATTATATTACACAAATATCTTTAATTTATAGAAACAATAATAGCACCTAGGATTACTGCAAGATGTAGCCCACAAAATAGAGCAAGGATATATATATATAGGCCTATATATATATATATATATATATATATATATATATATATCGAGGGTGCTCCGCTATAATGTCCTAAGTCCATTTGACCTTGAAAAATATTTTTTGCTGCAAATGACCTGAAATGGATAAATCCAAAATTTGGGGTTGATCCGACGATTTTTTATTTTTCAAGGTCAAGTGGACTTAGGACATTATAGCGGAGCACCCTCGATATATATATATATATATTATATAATGATGTTGCGAACAATATGTGAATCTCGTTTGTTTGTTTTTGTCCCGGTAAGCAAAATGTCTATCTCATTAACACGTGTAGCAAAATGTATATCTCGTTATTTGTCACGCAAAGCAATGTGTTAGTCGAGTGCCATCTACATAACGTTCGGAAATGATTTACACATTTTGCTTGGCGTGACAAAAAACGAGACACATATTGTTCGCAACAACATCAATATATCCTATATATCTCTCCTTAATTTCATAAACGTATGTTTCCAACCCTACCTGTATTACAAATCAGATCTTCCGGATAGAAACGTCGTTGTAGTTTTTTTTTTTTTTTTTTTAGCTGCGGCCTTGAATCTTACCTGTTGTTTTCATAGAGCTCATAGTCGCATGGCAAAAAAAACTATACTGCAACGTCTCTATTTGGAAGAACTGAAATATATTGAGTTGGTAATACAGGTTGGTGTAATAAAGAAAACAGCCCATCCTCTTTGCATCTCTATTTCCTGTCCTAGCTTGTTTGCAGTTCATTTATCTTCTTGTTCTTGCTTTTATACATTAAAGATTTTTTATTAAAATGACTTTCCATATAGTATGCACAAATTATTATTATTTTTTACATTTTTTCCCCTTGATTTATATTATTATCTATGAAAATAATTTTGATAATATATCCAAACCAAACTGGTTTTTAATTTCCTTTAAATTGAATTATTTCGGAAAAGGGTTGACCACATGATGCTCTGATAAAAAGTTTGGTGGTAGCACAAAACACACTTTTGCAATATGAAAATACAAATGTGCTATGCACAAGAAACATAATAATATAAACCTCATAGTGGCCTAAAAGTCACATTGCTACCAAACATGAACAATTTTGCCTCACAATTGTATTTTTTATAGAAATAAAGTAACATGCATTACTTTTACATTATATTGCTAAAAATTTTATTTTTTTATTTTTGTATTGTTATTATTATTTTAATACAAAATGATAACAACATGATGGTGTTAATTTTACATGAAGCAGAAAATGTTAAACGCTAGGCTTTTAATTTGTTACTTTTTTCAAATTTTTTTTTTTTTTTTTATTATTATTATTATTATTTTTTTTTTTACTTAATTATAATAATATCAGAATTTAAGGCACAAAATGTTTACTGTCTTACTTTATGCTGAGACCACTTTTGTGTTTTGTGAGCCATCAAACCATTTTTCAGCTCTATACCTTTACTTCACCTATGTATCAAACAAATTGTCAGAATCGCATGAATTCAATTGCATTAAAATATAAAGCATTCGAAAAGAAAACTGCATCTTATTAAACATAAATCATGTGCAATATAGGTTTGATTAGACATGTACAGAATGTCACTGCAGAAGAGAGATGCGAGCGACTTGGGCACTACAACAATACTACAGTAAAGCTGATATACACAAAGAGATAGAGATCTTGACATGACAATGAGTTTTTTTTAATATTTTCTTCAAATATTATTTATCTTATTTTAAAAGGTATTTTTTATTTCCCTAATGGAATTATTATTATTATTATTATTTTTTAATATTATAATAAGTTACAATAACAACTTGAGATACTTACAGTATAGTTTCTTAAAGTTAAATCAAAAAAGCTGATTTAACATCATTTTATTATTACTTATATATATGATGTTAAAAAATAAAAAAATTAAAATTTATTATCGAAAATAGTAGAAGAGAGATTAGAGGACGTTGAATTGAAAATTAATACAATGCCAAGATTCTCTAATTTATGTAGTTAATTTGGATTTGGGATCAATTGTTCTAGCGTAGACAAGTGCTATAGGGATACTGTGTTAATGAAACTCAATATATCAAGTATATCTGTTCTAACAGATAAAGTAACAGATGTAAAGTTGGAACTGTAAACACTATTAGACTGGTCCAAGGCCATGAGTATCTGATGCTGTTTTATAGTGTTGTACCTTTTATGTTGTATGAGAACTATAGGCCTATATCCAATTATCTCATATACATATATCAAATTTTATTGACCCAGTATCCATAACCTTTTCACATCTATTTAAATAATAATATTTAATAATATATTATATATAGCACTTGTCTATGCTAAAACATTTGATCCTATGTCCCAATTAACTAGAAAAATGAGAGAATCTTGGTGTTTTATTAATTTTCAAGTCAAAGAGCTCTAATCACTTCTTTTTTTTTCTTTTATAGATTTTGATTTGAATTTTTTAACATCATATAATTTCAACCGCAATGGTTTTTTTCCTCATTTTTATATTATTATTTTTTTTCCTGGCAATAACATTCTAAATAATAATAATAAAAAAACTACTTTTAGTTAACTTTTGCAGCGACTATTATTTCATTGACCTATGTCAAACATTTTCCCCCTTAATAATTTGGTCCAGTACTTTTTGTCCCCCTGCCCTAAACTCTTGTCAATATTGTGAATCCTCATCAGCTGCATTAGAATGTGAGCTTAGTGTGGACGGAAAGCATTTTAGGTCACTGCTGCCTTCTTTCTTGATCCGCACACCATTAGTTTTCATTGTTTTTATATAAATATCTAAATTTTGCCTCTTCCTTACTTTTTTTCTTTTCTTTTTTTCTTTTTTTCTTTTTTCTTTTTTTTTTTTTTTTTCTTTTTTTCTTTAGGCCACAATTTTGTTTAAACAATGGTACTTACATTCAAAGAGTTGCAAATAAATAATAATAATTACTTCTAGTAGTTGTGTAATAAAATGCTACACAGTGTACGAGAGTGGTTCAAGCAGTCTCGTCACTCAGGATGCAATGTTTTAATGTGTGCGCATATCATTAGTAAACCAGTCTTGCCTTTCTCTGGAGTGAGTGAGCAATCAAGTTAACAGCAAGTAAAAACCACCCCCACATGACGAGAATAAAAGAAGCAAGGTGAGTCACCTAATGACATGTATACGTATCATGTGTGAAATGTGTGTAGTATAGCATCTTAGTCTTTTTTCACAGTTCTTTTGATAATCACAATTTATAACATCAAACTTTTATTTTAGGTTTCACTTCTTCTGCGATACCACCCCAACGTAATTTGAAAGTTCTAGACCTCCATTGAATAGAAGGGTCCCACAGAGCTAACAAGAATAGGTACGGACCACTGAACTCCCGGAACAACCAGCCTATCACAAAGTCAAATTTGTTGAAGGGTACTGAGCCATTCTGAAACCAACAAAAATCAAAATTATTAATACACAATTTATCGCCAAATAGATTACACAGTACGATATTTTATTTGTTGAATTATTTCAATTTATGTATATACTGCTGTTTAGTGGATGTTACTCTAATCATGCAGTGTGCGATCAAAAGTAAAAATCAAATAGATTTAAAATGTATTTAACGTTAACACCAATATTACATCAGCACGTATTATTCTTTTTTGTTCAGTAAAATATGCAATAGCTAAAAGTAATTAATTTGTTGAAACTCTTTAAATAGTTTTTAATTGTACTCCTTTAATGTTTTTATGTTTGTTTTATATGTGATAACTGAGGGAAACCCAGCCATAATAACAAAAATAATGATAATAAATGAAAAATAAATAAATAAAAATGACTGAGGTGTTTCTACCTGCACGATGGAGAGCAGAATCCAATCTAGGAGAAACCAAGCCAAGATATGCACCAGGTAGAAGACCAAGGGATCCCAGTTAAAGAGAAATGACACTGCCCAAGCTGCACACGCGCCCAGCACGATGCATTCTGAGAGAGGCTCAAACACAATGGTGAAGGGTACCATGGCTACACGAAGCTTGGCCCACCTGATAAGTGAAACTCACATCATAAATACTACAATACATCATCTGGCAGGACATTTACTATTAAGTTTACTTTGCTGTATAATTGCAATTTTAAGTTTTTCAATACACTAAATATGCTGTATATCCTAAAATTATATAATTGTTATTTGTGAACAAACTACGTTAACCAAACTACAGTAATAAACTACAGTAATCCTTCCCACAAAATACAGTAACCATTACCAATTATTTAATTATTAAAAGATCTGATAGAAAAACACATAAATTAGGACAAATTGGGGAATGGAAGATAGTAATGTAATGAGCTGAAACAGACAAGGATGTCTTGGTAGAGAAAATAATATCTTTTGGAAATTATTTTTTCTACCACGGCATTTCTGTTAGTCTAACTAAGTGCATATCTATCTCCCATTCCCCAATTTTTCCTAATCCATCTATGTGTTTTTCTATTAAAAAAATTTAATTAACAATTATTACATAGTTGATTTTCCCTAGATATTCATTAGTTATAATTTGATAATTTTAAAGACGAAAGCTAACTGGAAAACAAATATACACCTTAGCATTTAAAAATAATTAAAAATACTATGCACTATTTATAGTCTCTGTTCCTCTTAATCAATTGTGATAAGTTGCCAATTAGTTAAATTTCTTATGTATTCCACTTCATTAATACTGAAATATTTTCTGCTCCGTAAGTCTTAAAAAAGGACTTAAAATGTGTTTTAAGTAAGCTAAAAGAGGTGTGTAACAAAATCTCTATATGTACCTGGTTAGTCTGTTCTGGAAGCTGACTACATCACAAGTACCCGAGTTTTGCATGGCAGGCTGACTGCTGATACACATACCCCAGCCACGGTCCCGTAGTGACTTGGCAAAGAAGTAGTCCTCAGCCAGGTAACAACCAAATGCACGCACGCCTCCTACCTCATCAACCAGGGACTTACGCATCAGGGTGGACATGCCAGTGTGACATATGACAGAGAAAATCTCGGCAGCTAAGTAGATGCGAGCCTGGACTGTGCCAAAGAAAATCTAAAACATAAACGTCACCATTTGGTTAGGTATACTGACAAAAGTTCAGGTAATATTCATGTGATCATACAATTCCCTGGAGTTTTAAAGTATGTAACAAGAAAATAAAATATACACACATTTTTGCATCTCAATGTAATAGCTAAATACTGTAGTTACAAGTGGTTGACAAAACACTTAAATTATTCAAATCATCACAGATTTTATTATTATTGATTAAATGTTTATATACCAATACGTTTTTTAATAATGCATTATTACAATAAAAAAATCAATATTAAGGCAAAATCAATTGTGCAATAATATACAAAATATTTTATATAAAAACACATAGGTTGGGAAAAATTGAGGAATGGAAGACAGTAATGAAGTAATTTATTTATTTTATTTATTAAACACCAATGGTGTACTTATACATATATATTTACATTTCACTCTACAAGTCTACATTTTTTGCATATTGACTTAATGATAGGGTCCGAGATGGACACTGAAGTAAGTGGTACCTAGTACATAGGCCACCACATAACAAACATACACATTTATCACTACACTCGTGATATTCCTTAATCTGATAGATTACATGGTGGAAACCATGCACCGCATAACGGGTAATAACATGCCTGTCTGTACAGTTTGGGCCTTTCCACCCATTAATATTAAATGCAGGGGTATTATAGAAGGCCAGGCTGATATCTTCAGTTTTACTTAATCTATCCTTAACAAATTTAATATAATTATCAGTTTTTAACAATTTAAATTTCATTTGTAGTTCCGTTACTAATGAGCTAAATAAGTAACTAAGCTCATTACTAGCTTCCATTTCCCAAATTTTACTTATTTATCTATGTGTTTTTCTTTTATTACAATCAAACTTATTATATGAAATGTATAGCATTATCATTTAATTCAAGAAACCACTGCTAGAATGATTAAATATTGTTATTATTATTATACTGATTGAAAAACTTTCATTAGAAGCAGAAGGGGAAGATAAGGCGTGATGCAAGTTCTAATTTCAGTATGAATTTTGATAGTAAAACATTTTCCTCCAATTGCAACAGAATCGTGTTTGTTTTTTTGTGTGTGTTTTTTTATTGTTATTATTATTATTTTATTATTAGATTAAAAATTAATGCTAAGAAAACAAAAATTGTAAAATTCAGGAGAGGTGGCCCTTTAGCAAAGTCAGATGTAATAACTTGTAATGGAGAAAAGATAGAGTTTGTCATTTCTTTCAATTATCTGGGGTTTATTATGCAACAAACGGGGAAATCTTTCTCTAAACATGTTAAAGAACGCTGCCGAAATGCACTGTCATCTTCATTCGCTATTTCAAATCTAAATTCGTTATCTTTGGAAACAGCTATTAAACTGTTTCATCTAAAAATCTCTCCAGTTGCTTCATACGGCATTGAAATTTTCTGGTCATATATGTCTATAACAGACTTTAAAAATTTAGAATCTGTAAAGTCTCGGTACTTAAAACGGGTACTTTGCTTGTCAAAATTTACGTCATCAAGGCTGGTTTATGAGCTAGCAGGGGAGGAGTTATTTGTAACGGAACTACAAGTGAAATTTAAATTGTTAAAAACTGATAATTATATTAAATTTGTTAAGGATAGATTAAGTAAAACTGAAGATATCAGCCTGGCCTTCTATAATACCCCTGCATTTAATATTAATGGGTGGAAAGGCCCAAACTGTACAGACAGGTATGTTATTACCCGTTATGCGGTGCATGGTTTCCACCATGTAATCTGTCAGATTAAGGAATATCACGAGTGTAATGATAAATGTGTATGTTTGTTATGTGGTGGCCTATGTACTAGGTACCACTTACTTCAGTGTCCATCTCGGACCCTATCATTAAGTCAATATGCAAAAAATGTAGACTTGTAGAGTGAAATGTAAATATATATGTATAAGTACACCATTGGTGTTTAATAAATAAAATAATAATTATTATTATTTTTTAATGCAAAATATAAAGAATATCAATTAATATTCAAGGTGATTAACAATACATTCTGTGCTAAAGAGGACACATATTATAGCAAAACTTTTATCTGCACTGTGAGACTGCAAAGTTCAATTCATTAAAAATTTATATAGGTTAACAAAAAGCATAAAAAAAACAGAGCATTATGAAATGCTAGATACTTATTATTGGAATTTAGGTGTATATATTGATTAGTGAGGCTTGATTTTATCTTATCTTGCATGTCGAGATAGTATTCATAAGGCCTTGATTTCTACCATCTCCAAATTTACTTTCAGTTGGAGCAAACTGAATACTAGGAAATTCAAATTTACATTTTAGCTATATAAAATTAGCTCTTTTATTGGATAATTTGATTTACATATTTAACATCCACTGAAACCAACCTTCATCTGTCTAACTGACCTTTACAATGTGTTGATGTTAAATATACTACCCCCCTCCCCCATTTTTTAACATTTTATTTACAACATGTCACTTTCTAAATGTTCTTTTGCATCCATTTCATAGATATAAACCAATACAGTATATTACTGTTTCAAGATTCACATGGAAAATATTATTAAAGGTGTAATTGCTATTATCAGTTTAAAGCACTAAACCCTAGTTTCAGTGGTATTGTCTAAGACAAAAGAAAAATTTCCTGTGCTATTTAGCTGATTGTATATTAGCAGCATGCTTGGCATTATCATTTTATACCTTTGTAATTGAGACAATAATACTGTTCCTAAACCCTGTTTTCTGCTACTAAAATGACGATCGGCTATGGTTAATCAAATGGAATGCGCAATTTTTGGTGCAAGAAAACAGGGTTTACGAACAACACAAGTAACAACAACAAAAAGGAAACATGTGGCTTGCTTACCTTCTCTAAGGTGGCTGCAAATCCTTCTCTATCACATGTGAATGGCATTTGATGCACAAGTCCTACATCCTCAGTCATGTGTGTAACCATATCTAGCAAGGTGTCTTCTTTCACTGCAAACACACAAACATCAACCTTACTCTCTTTTCTCATCCTGTAGGTAACAGCAATCATATGGGCAGAAAAAAAGGTAAGGGAGCCCTTAATATCTATCCTTTAACATTATCCTTTCAGTCTCACTTATCTTTAACAAATCAAGAAAACTAGACATTTAAAAGAAGCTTTAAGCTTAATTAAAAGTTGTGTTTGTGGTCCATTTCAATTGATTGATTGATTGATTGACTGGTATTTTAATTGAAGTTGAAAGAAAAATAAATAAATACAGTAAACGGGACTGGGCTCTACTACCTTCAAAATAAATTTATCGATATGTATTTAGAATTATCAATAGGTCACAATAATCTTGGACAATAAGATCTTTAAAAATATTCAGTTGAATAATTTTTCTCCCATGTGAGATGAACTCTTATTTTACAGGTAACAATAAGAACAGTTTAAAAGATTAAAAATCATATTTATTAAAACAAAATTCCAAATATTCCCAACAATCCGATATATTGATTTTTAATGTTTTGCAGCCCTCTACAGGCCTGCACATAGAGTTGCATGTGCTATAATAAAATGACTTGTACTGCAACTATTTGCCTAAGAATCAGAATGTAAATGGCGTTTATTCAAAAATACTTACTTCTTATACCACTATCTGAGATCATAATTAGTTCATATTTAGCTGCTGCATAACCAGGCTGCATGTTGTTAATTTTGGGATTCACACCCACTTGCTCGCCACCTGAAAACAATTCAATTTGATGTAAGTTTTTTTACTAGGAAATATTAATTTAAATAGTTTCTATGATGGCATACACATTTTGACCCTCATTACTATTAGTTCTAGTTTGAAACAAGCAAAAGTGAGGACTCTGCTTCTTTTTAATTTTCTCTTTTCAGGCGAATTAAAAAAAAAAAATGATTATCAAACTAGGATTGGTAAACAATAAGGGTTATTGAGGGCATGAATGGAGGACTAAAAAATACAGTAGATAGCAGGTTTGCAAACTTCACCACACCTCTTGGTTATTGTTGTTGAATTTATTTCTGTCCAGGACAGACACAATAAGAATTGAGTAAGTTTGGCTGTCAACTACAGTTTGTGTTATGGCAAGCTTGAGAGATCACACTACTTACCAATAAAAAGTCTTGCTTCTACATGTGGATATTTTTCCATCAGTTTCTTGGCTAACATGATGGCAGGATCACTCTCGTCTTCAACACAGATAAGAAGTTCATACTGAAATAGTGAATGTACCACATTAAACTTGATTGCCCACAAGAAGATGCTAACACTTGTCACCTTACCTTGGGGTAATTCATAGTGAAGAAGGTTTCTAAGTTACCAAAGAGGTGGGGGTCAACTCCCATGAGTGGCTTGAGGATGGACACTCCAGGGTAGGGATGCTCTGCTGGAAGTTTATTCACTTTCTTGTGGAGCTTCCAGCGACTGCAAAGCATACCTCAGTTAGTCCAAATCGCAGCACAATATACAATATGTGGTTACATGCAATACTAATTTTGAGTATGAATATTATTTCTGCCTTTAATTAAAAAGCAAAATACATGCAAAGAAAATAATGATCTGATAAAAAAGAAGGAAATATGACAAGAGCGAGGATATCAAGTTAGTTTTATTTATTAATACCATTTACTCATATGATTTTAAGCTCGACTTTTAATATTACAAAACAATTTCTAAGATTTTATAGTTTTAGTAAAAAGCAATAAAATGCATAATCTAGTATGGAGTATGACAAACAAAATATTATACAGTTTTTAATAAAAGTATTAGTAAAAATAACAGTATAGTGAAGTAGTATTAGTAAGAAATTTAGTTGTTATTTTTTGAATATTATTTTATACATAAAAAAGAGCACTACAATAGTACTAGAGAGAGAGAGAGAGAGAGAATATAAAATTATCATTAAAGCATAATATAGTTTTTACACACGATATTAAGTAGAAATAATTACTAATAGGCAACCTGATTGGTTAAAAATTGTAACAAAAATGTGGGTTAACGCCCTTGAGTTTTCTGAGCTTACATAATCAGTTGCCACTGAAATTTTGGAGGTCACCTAAGTTAAGAGCACTTAGGTGTCCAGTATCTTGTTATATAAGTACCTGTTACAGTGGATCAAATATATATACAAACACACACACAAACTAGAAGCAATCAAGCCAAATAAATCAATAACATGGTTCTATGCATACTGTATGTAATGTACACGATTTAAAATTTTCGTCAAATTAATAATAACAATCATAATATTGCTGCAACAAAAATAATGAACTCAAGAAAAAGTGAAACAAAATCGTATTCTTAGAAAGGTACTTAGTACTTACTATTTTCAAGTACTCAAGGATTGAATAATAATTTTATTGTAAGATTCAGTGTTTTAGGTATGCACATAAAAAAAAAAAAAAAGAAGAAGCAATTTTCAGAAATATTTTACCTTCTTTTCAAATTTATTCAACTTTGTATAAAGCACTGAATTTATTTATATTAATTAGACATTGGTAGTTTACAGTACCATCACAATATAATGATCAACAGAGATTATATAACATCCAAGATAAGAAAAGTTGACAATGTATGCATATCTAAGTTGTTGGATAGTCTATTATATTTCCATCTACTAACAGCTGCATTCCTCTCCAGCAAATTGTCTCAACATTCTATTTAAATCAATTCTTTTGAATTATTTATTGTGTAGCCTACGCTTTTTTTTAATAGTGGTATTATGCATTATATATAAATAAAATATATATAATGGTCTTTGTTGTCAAAGGAGAAGTGGGGGGAAAAAAAAGGCAAAAGGCACACATCATTAATTTAATTTTACCGCATATTATTATCATTATTTTTAGTTATATACTAAGAAAATGCGTTTTTTTTTTTTTTTTTTTTTTTTTTTTTTTTTGCCACATGATCAATCTTAGCATAAATGCTAAAAATCCAGAGGGTATGTGGTTTATAACTTTTAGCTGATAATATTATGATTCAGTAAATCACGCATTGATATGCAATATCGTTTGATAAGTATGTATAATGATTAACAACCACATGATCTTATTGGGTAAGTGTTTCAAACACAATATTAATTTCCGTGTGTGTGTGTGGGGGGGGGGGGGGGAGGGAGAGTACAACAAACTAATTTGAATATGCAATAAAAGAAAATAATAATAACCAGCGCGTGACATCGTCTAAATTTAATACCAAATAATTTAAAAATGATTTTATAAATTGATAAAAATACATTTCAAATTTTTAAGACTCAATACTCGGGTTAAATTGATTGACAATGTGTCTGAAACCGAGTAGGAAGGCAAGGAAAATAACAGTCCTGTAGAAGAAACCTTTGAAATACTCGAAGAGCAGGAGACAAATAGTGTGATATATAAAGCCACAGTGTGTTGACAATCACGACGTGTGTAATATAAAGTGCAGTGCAAGTCAGTCGACACAACAGGTGTCCAAATTGTTTAATTAAATCACGTACGGGTGTCACGAGAAACCCCTGCACGACGTGACGTGACAAAACAAGTCGACGTTGTATCTTTCAATACCACAAGCCACAACGATTACGATTTTTAATATACAAATAAAAGAGAAAATAAAGCATAGCAGTTAATATATGACATGAATTATTGTAACAATAAATTTAATACTTTTTTTGTTTTGAACTTGTAGTAGAAATTTTGAAGATGAGAAAAAAAATAATAATAATAACAACAACAAAACGGATATATTATGATTGTTAATTATTTGTTTTTATTTCTTTTAACAATTTTTACTCAACCTATAAGGTATATAATATACTTGAGAAACGTTCATAGTGAAATTTTTAATACGCAAATAAATAATTTTATGTATTGAAGTTGTGTTTACGCTCTGATAAAAGTAAGGTTGGATGTTTTGCATGTATTAGAAAGAAAGATTTAAGTGAAAATACAAAGTGTTCATGATTTGAATTTTTGAGGTACACTATCGATATTGAAGAACTAAGGTTGGTCCACGCTGCAAATTAAATCACCAAGAATACTTTTATTTTTTAATCCAATATACGACGCTTTATATGCCTAAATAATAAATCAATGAAAGTAAGCAAGTTGTAAAAAATTCAAAACACATTATCGTGTAAATAATTAATTACATTAACAATAAAAACAAGAAGAAAAATCTAGATACACACTGCACACACACACATATATATATATATATATATATATATATATATATATATATATATATATATATATATATATATATATATATATATATATATATATATATATTACACACACACACACGCATAAAAATTATACAAAAACGTATATTCAAGGAAAATACACAATAATTTAACCTACAAACATTTACATGCGAAGTATTGACAAAATTAAAACTTTGCGTAGGAAAAAAATAAAATAGAATAAAAGGTATATAAAGCGCTGTTATCTCATGCGAACATCGAAACAATTATACAAACACAAATATATAGGTTATAAAAAATTTAAAGTATTATTTGGATAAGCAAGGGGAGAAATTAAAGCGTTAAGTAAGCGACATTGACATCAATTAAAAAAAAAAATAATAATAATAGGGGGAAAAAAACTAACAACGCTTAGTACTATTTTTTGTTGACGCGTTTAACAGAGAAGCATGATATGCAATTTTGAATGAGCTAGTCTCTCATAACTGGACGAATTAGTTTAAAGAAACGAAATTATGACAAAAGTCGCTGCATGAGTCACGGTGAATCACAAAGCACGCACGTAATACAATACGAGATAACCCCGGCCACGGCCCGCACTGATAGATAAGTCATACCTTTAATTTTAATAATTTATATTATGATCCAACAAGACGTCATAATTATAATTATATAAGCATGAATAAAAAGTTTCTTTTAAATATATATACCAAACTTAACTCATGATTTCCAAATTAAAACTCAAAATATTTACGTATTTATTTTCTGAACCACTCCACAACCTTTTGTTATACAAGACAACATGATGCTTAAAAAAAAAAAAAAAAAAAAAAAAAAAAAAATCTCACCCATAGGCAATGGAGAGTAGATGTAAGACCCAGAGTCCAAGCCAGAAGATGAGGATCGCCGCAGCTGTGATGTCAAACGCTGCCCAGCCGGAGAACATAAGGTCAAGCATGGCTCCAGGTGCGAGACGTGTGGCCGGCTTAAGGTCCCGCAGCCCGCCGTTGCTCTCTCACTCGTACTCGCTAACTGACACCGACGAGGAAGCTAGAAAACGCCGCGGCGGACTCCCCTCCCGCCCCGCACGCGCGCGCGCTCTACCGATAAAGACGTAGAGCAGGCGCTAGACGTGGTCCAGCGGGATGTCACGAATCCAAAGTCAACACCGAGGGGGTTGCACCCGGAACGCTCGTCGTAAGTCTGCACATACACAGACCGCAGGGTTAGTTGCAATCTCATCAACTGTTGCGTAGCGCTATCAATAAAAGTGATTCAAGTAAGGACGCCATGCAAAAGTGCCCCCCCCCCCCCCACACACAACACGCCGACTGACAACACACTACACTAAATCAATACATTATGCCAGTCGACGTGATTATCACGCCACGCAATATATATATCAACACACGCACAACACGCTACTCGACTGCATTTTGTGCGCGCAAAGTATGTGTACCCAATGCACGCTCCATGCATCGCTAATAAATCCATCACACTCGCCATAATTACTCATTCTTGATATAAAATTACTATCCCCATTATTAGTGCACTCATACTTTCATTCCACTCGTTACTAACACTATAACTATATTTTTAACTGTATACTATGACAACATGAGAGCATAAGCATTAAAAATAAATAATGGACAGTTCAAAAATTATATAAAGTTTCAGTGTTTTGCAGAATTCTATTCGATGTGAATCCAAAATGAATTTTGCTTTAAAAACGTAATTTTTATTTGTAATTGCACTTAATTTTCCTTCTTTGCAACCAAATATATTGTGTAAAAATATTTAAATAATAATACTATCTACCCAACCTGCACTTTGAATTGAGATCATGAAGATTCCTACTCCATGTTTCCTCCAGTAAAGGGAATGGGATTGGCAGAAAATGTAAATATGATTGCTAACTAATAAGAACAATAGGTGCGTATTTTATGCACGAATGAAGAAAATCACGAGCCATGCAATGACTAATAAAAATAATCCCTCAATTCATATTTTGATTTGGGTACTTTTTTTCTTCCCCTTTGTTGCTTATGGCACGGCACATTGGCTTGCAAAACTGCAAAACGCGAATTTTTTAAATTATAAAAGTAACATTACATTGATACACTAAACACTAACATAATTGCTAATGTTTACAATTGTACAGTGCAATATGGATAAATCCCCCCCCCCCCCCCCCAAATGCTTCGTCTAATTTGCCAATTGTAAGACTTTTTTTTTGTAAAAAGTTAGCAAATTTAAAGCAATACATAATATTATATTTATATAATAATAATAATAATAATAAAGCTAGAATGACGAAATCGTGGCTATAAAAATAAAAGTTTAAAATAGAATTATATGGTTAGCTAAAATTGACACGTTGAGACAAGATGATTAAAGCAACAAGAAATGTATTAGCTGGGCAATTAATTTGTTAATGAATTTGATGGTATTGAAAGAAAGGTTTTGTGATACACGTGGGCTTCGAATTGACCACTTAGCTAAGCAGAACGTGTTGCGTCCTTCCCACTTTGCTACATAGCCTATATCTTGTAAGCGATTGCAAAATTTGTACATACCTATACGTTAAGCCCAAAATATACCTGAGTAACCAGGCACTGAATCATATCGTGTGTCTCCATTAAGTAACTCAATTTTGCTTTCAAAATTTTACTTCAAAAGATAAAAATCATCTTGTGCCATTACAGAGAGAATTTGTTTGTAAAATATGTCTTTATACTATTGCTTGAGAGGGAGCACCCTCTCATTCAACTGGCTTATACATAGATCAGCGTAAAACTGACTGTCCGTCCACTTGCTCTTACTTTGCCATAAACCACACGGGAAAAAAAGAAAAGAAAAAGTGTGAGGTTGTCTGTAGAAAGTCGGCAACATTGAAGTAGGAAAATATTGTATCGTTCGTTATTTTGGCGTGTGTACAGAAGTGAGCCACCAATTCTACTGTCTCTTATAATTATCAAGTACTTGATTATTAAAATCCAATAGCAAAGTCATGGTCTTGGCTAGGCAAACGAGGGAAGACGTCTTATATGAAAGCTAATAAATATAATATGCATAGTGTAAAGTTGCGTAACTAATCATATACAAATCATGATTTGCCAACAAAAAATAAGATTCATGAAATTTATAGTAGTCAATATTACATATATGTAATATGTATAATAATATAATATCCTTAAACTTTTTTTTTTTTTTTTTTCCTGCTTTGATTGCTGCACCGTGACCACATTAATTTTACTGTATAATGTGTATTTTAATTCAAGTCAGAAAGTCACACATAAGTTTATTAAAACTTGTCCTATGTTTTTCCGTGTAGTGTGTATTATTATTTACAAGTTCTGCTTTGGCTATATGAAGAGAGAGAGAGAGAGAGAGAGAGAACCAAGCAGCACTTTCTGAAAGGACAGAAAGTTTTGAAAAGTTTTGCAAGAACTTTGATGTTGATTTTGCCTTCAACAAGCTATCGCATTCAATAAATCAATGAAACTCATATAATATAGTTGTAACTATTGCAAGCACTTGTCTTATTGTCGAGTAAATAAAACATTTGACGGGTACCCCACCCTGAAGCACGATAACACAACAAAAAGTAATATACCATGAAAATAAGCATGATTGTTTCACGTTTTGTACGGTGTACGTAGTTATATACAAGTCCCTCTGATGGCCTTTCCTCTCCTCGAAACCTAACGTGCTTTAATTGAATAAGTCACAATCGTAGTTATAGAAAATTGCACATTTTAATTGGCATTTGCGAGGTAACTTCTATAGGGCACCCGTAAGGATTTCCTTGGTATCACATTCGTATTTCGCGTGATTACATGCGATGAAATATAATAGCAAACATATGAACAAATGACATTATAAATTGAAAATGCATCTATGTATTCAATCACGTGCTGCATCCGGTCACAGCAAGAAGTGCAGTCTCATGCGTGATAGATAATAGAATATCAAAGCATTCCATGCCCCGGTCGCGCATTCATACATCATTAATTACTTCGTTTTTTATTTACGTCGACTTCAATTATTGTAACAATAGACCATCCGCTTTTGCCTATATGCCTTTTTTCAATACAATTAAAAAAGCGATGAATTAAATTACAATTGAACTGCATTTAAAATAGATATGAAAAAGTTTATTATTTTTTTCTTTCCTGAATGTCGTTTTTTTTTTTTTTTTTTTTTTTTTTTTTTTTGCTGTTCTCATTTTAAAAGTTACACCATTGTTTTTCTTTAAATATCTATGGGAAGTAAACAACAGTGTGTTTAATGACATAAAGGGCGTTTTTTCTTTCTTTCTATGTTATATATATTTTAATTGTTATATTTTGTCGTCACAAGAGAATGCTCTATCTCTCTCGCTTTAAGTTTAGTGTGTGAACCAAAGCACGGTTTTTTCACGGACCTCTCAAAGTAAGGAATTTCACGACCACAATTTTTCTTACAAACAAAAATTACGCCTTTTTTTTATTATTATTATTTTTTTTTTCTTCTTCTTCTTCCTTCTCAAAAAAATGAAATGCACGTCCTTACGTCAATGTGGCAGGAATTTAATCATCCTGTTATATACTGAACAGCGCACATTTCGTTGAAATCGATTCTTAAATAGTTTATACAGAATATATATATATATATATATATATATATATATATATATATATATATATATATATATATATATATATAATATTAAATACCGTGTGCGGTGTGTGTATGTATATATACTTAATATATACACAGTACACACACACAAAAGTGATTTGTCATTACAAGACAATGCTTATTGGCATCGCATCTTTAGCAACTTTTGCTTTGTCCACCTTGAGTCAGCTTATCAGAGAGTTACCCCACCCTGTAACCTTATCTGCATATCTTTCTTAATATGACTCTCTCTCTCTCTCTCTCTCTCTGCTATGGGACAAGTGTAACTCCGGGCACTCTTCTCATTAACATTTTCGCACGAGTAACATCACGCGAGAGCGGACAAAATAATTTTTTTTTTTTTTTTTTTTGTCCTTGTCACATTTTGTTGTCTAATGTTGCAGTAACGCGTAACTCTACAATAAAATTACAATACTTATATTTCAAATTATTATAAAACAGCATTTAAAATTAATTTTTATGCTTAACAGAAAGAGGCAAAATCTAAATTGAATAGGAAGCAAACAAAATTCATGAATAATCATAACAGCAATACAAGAAATTGATTGAGCACATCTATTGGTTTTAATTTCTTGCCGTAGTTACGACAAATTGTCAATACCCGCTGAGTAGGCGTGCCTCAAACTTAGGTGATTGTAGAGAGAACGATAATATCGAACGTTTCCTTCACACCGAACCTGCCTAAAATATATTTCAAAAAGCCATTTCCTCTCTTCAACTAAACGACGCTTACTTTATGAGAATACACATTAATTTTCAATTAAATCTCAGCTCTTGTTGTATTGATATATAAAACGAACAAGAGAGATAGAGAGATTCAAAATTTGTGTATATAAGTAAAAACGAGTTTCGAATTTCGATATGAAATATGCAAGGTTTCCCGAGGGAGAAGCTGGAAATTTGATATTTGCGAGAAATGAAGGCTTCTTCAAGGCAAAAAGGGGTTCATTATGTTGTTTGGTGTACCGTACAGTATATACCTGCTGCCTGACGTATTTATTACATGTCGACGAAACCTACTAATTTTGACTTTGTAATACAAAGTTTTCCAGTCGAAGTAAGCAAACTTTTGCCCTGTTAATAACATATATCATTATTAGGTTCTAAAGTTTTAACAACAATTTCAAAGTCTATCATCATATAAACCAAACAATATTCATGTGCTATTAAAAATGAAATATATTATATTGAACTAAGCTGTATCATATACGTCTGGCTACAATATCGATACGCATGATGTTTTCCCTCTTATCTCCATAGCTTATTCTTGAGTTTTAGTCTCGGTTTGTTTAGGAATTTTTAACGATACCAGCGATAATTTGTAATTCTGGGTGGGTGCTACCGACACAACTGCAATACTTGAGCATTTATCTTGTATCTATAGATATAGTGCTACAAAATAGGGGAGAAATATTTATTGAATTATAAAAATAACCGTATATTCACGTCCTCTTCTTCGATTGATTTTTGTGCGACAGAAGTCATAAAACTACATCGACATTCTGTTCATTAGCGATGTAACGAAAGTATGTATATGATTTCAAATTTTCAAATCTAAATGTTTCAACGTACAACACAATTAAGCAATTTATCTGATATATTCATGATATTTTTGTGCGTAGGTATAAGAATATGAAAATTTATGTATAAAGTCATTCTTGAAAGTTATTGACGGAGAAGATACAAGAAAGTAATAAATTAAATAATGATAAACTCGTACTCTATCATGAGCGTTTAACGCTGACAAATTTTCTCCAAGATTTATTATTATTATTATTATTTATTAGCTTATTATTACACGTAAAATTGTGTGTAGTGTGTTAACAAAAAATAAAAATGTAATGCAAAAGGATAGGAAATTTGGAGTATCTCTGCTTTCCTCGAGCTGCCTGTGATAGGCTAGCGTGCTTCACCGGTAAGCCCCATTGATAATTTACTTAATGAATGGTGATGCGAGTATAAAATATTTCGAGGAGGTAGTAAATTCAAGATTTGTCTCACCGCAGTTTGATCATACCTTTAAAACATTGATAGAAATATGAGGGTTAACTTAAAATTTCTTATACTTTTCTAAAAGTGGCTATATAGCTTCTTACTAACATACGGTAGTCGTGGGAAAGATTTGTGGCCAATTAAATTTCTACTAACTCTCACTGTTTCACGGACTAGTTAAAAATAAGCAGTATCTAGCTATTAATTAAGCTTTGTTGTATACAGTATTTATTCCGTATTTTGTCGCACAACATTTATAGTGACATTAAAATGTTATTTCGTCAGATATCTCGCCTGATGATCAATGTTATATAAAAATTATTAAATTGGACACAGTAATTAGAATAGGTAGGATAAAATATATAGACAAACATATTTAATACCACACACACACACATACCTACATAATATAGTCGATTTTTTTTCCCGTCACCTTTCAAGTGTTTAAAAGTGGAATTATTGTATTATTTATTTTGAACTGGACCCAAATTTTTTGAAAATTTTACATATAGCATGGTTGTACAGTACATGAAAGTTCTTAGGGTAAAATTTTCCGGAAATGTCTTTTCAGGTAACAAAAACTTAACTCAGTCTATTACAAACTATAGTCGATAGTCTATAAATATAGTCGATTGTAAACTGCGTCCGGCGTCCGGCTAAAAGCTAGAAAGAAGGCATAGTTTCTTAATGGATGCATCCCTTTTTTTTCTGCAAGTTTTTATCACAATTTATTGTTTTGAAATAAAATTAATAATTATGATGTACATACAATATAGATGTTACGTAAGACAGTCGCTATAGAAATATCATAATTTATGTTGCTATGAACATATTGTTGAAATTAAACTATATATAGTATAATTACGTATTTATTTTGTTCAGTGTAAAATAATAATAATAATAAAATCTAGCACGTCACCAGTATAATATAGCAATTATTATTTACATTTTATCCTCATTATTTAATTAGACGTTGAATTAATATAGAGGTCTCCGGTACTATGCAGCATCTTTCTAGATTGTTTGGAACATACATACAGGTTGAGACTGCATAAATTGTTTCAAATACACAAAAGCTCTGCTTGAATCAGCGCTTCATAAGTAAGCATGTCTTTATTTTAACACAATATTATAAAACTCCTATTATCAACGTCTTTGTTTATATAATGATTAATGAGGGTTGGAAATAAATGTCCTTTCTTACCCCTGAGCATGCACTGAAAAGTAAAGGAGTTTATAACTAAAACTTGAGTATTCGCATACTTTAATGCACAGCTTAATGCATGGTGCATTTTCCACTATAGCCAAATGGTAAGTATTGGAAACAATAATCATTTGTGTAACATTCTCCAAGTCATCCCTTCAGAAAGTGGTGCTGACATGCCCACTCGCTGATTCATTTAAGTGGATATGAATATGAATAATTTGATAGAGGATGATTGCAAGTATTTTGACATATTGTTACGTTGCTCCGGAAGAAGCTGTATTTGTATACCTATACTATAAATGTATAAGATCACGAGGCAAGATCTGGCCACAAAGCAGCTGTCAATTCATTGCATAACTCAGTAAGTGCTGTCATGTGATGTATCCATGACGTCATTACTTTTCCATATTACTTGAGACAAACATATAACTTTGAATACGATATGTTATGTAAAATTAGCAATGCACCAGACTTAATTTGTGATACCACATTTAAAGCCACATTATCAACAGTATTCATTCACAATGTATTATTAATTCTGACTTCTAGAAAGTCCTTGAATCTATTTTTACTACTAGACCTTCCTATTTTGAGCAAATTTCAAACACATAAAAAAAAATTAAATGCCTAATTAAGCTGTTAATTATTATTATTTCAATCAAGAACAGTAGAAGGTATTTTGACTTAAAACGCACTTTGAAAATGAACATAGAAATTAAATAACATAGCAAATTAAATTCATTAACAAACGAATCATTATGTTTTATCTAGATTTGAAGTATAAACTTGAATTACCTTCAAATATAAACCGATCTCAAAATTCTACACAATTATGTTTCATATTATACTAAAAAAACAACGTTCCATCAAGCTTTCACATTTTTATTTTAAATTAATGATATATAAAAAAATAAATATTATATTATTTTTGTTTACAAATACTTTCAAATCATTAACAAATTAAATACAACTAAATTAGTTGCTAATGACTATGATTCAGCGGCGCGAATATAAAATGTGCAAAAGTTTTATTAGTTCCTGACTCTCAATACCAAATAGGACGCATTTATATATAAATAATATATAAAAAAAAATGTGTTACATGCATAATGTAACAAATTAAAATGTTATGTTGGGCTGAATTTCTCTGCAAGTTAGATAATAATTGAGAAAGTCGTTTCAATTCTCTCTTTAATGTTCATTTCTTTAATAATTACTGACAAAATATGCATTTCTTTCCGTTATATAAATTTCTGAACTTCTCAACGTCATTTTATTTTCATCAATTAAAAAAAATATATATATAAATATATAAAAAACTATTATTTTTGTGTAAAATAAAGTAGTTAATTTTATTTGACATTTGCGTGGAGCGATCTGTTTTGAAATCAATGTTACAACATAACATACATAATAGCTATTTTGATCCCAATGTCACTGTGTCGTATAAATATGCATGCGGAGCGGATACATACGAATCACAACGTTGATACATTATGTCTTATGCCTTGCTTTATTAATACGATAGTTTTCAATTACAAAACGCATAAAGAAGTACTTTTAAGTTATTTAATTTTTTAAATATAGCATAGACATATTATAGATTTAATGTAAGTATCGAGGTTGATTGCTCTCAAATCGAAATAAATCTGGGTCTCTGTCTATAAAGTAAATCTTCTTATTTATTATTATAATTAGTTCAATTATTTTCAACTTCTTACTAATTCATTGAAATTTTTCTTTTCTTCGCAATTTTCAAGGTGAGATCGTTTTTATATTGTAACACGCATACTTTAATAATGCAAAGAAAGTTCACAATATTTTCATTCTTAATTCAAAGTTTGATTGATATAATACTTGCAGCGACTACCTTATACAAATATTTTTACGAACCCCAAGTTTGTTTAGTTTTGTGTTCGCAGGTCAGCGAAATAAATCAATTAGGAGCATTGTCATGTACTGTTATCACTTTGAGTTCTACTCACAATATAAAATATTTACAGGACAAACACATTAGAGACGCTACACAAACGCCAAATAACAACGCGCATAGTAATTGATATAAATTACCACGTTTATTATTATTATTTCCCCCTACATTTCGATTTTCTTCAATTTGGATATCGAATATTTCGGCAAGTGCGTTCTAATGATAACTGACGTTTGTTTCAACAACCTTGTCATACAATACAAATAATATAAGAATATTGAATTTCTAATAATATAAATTAACTTATTAAGAAATACCATATGGATCTCATCTGTATTATGTTAAAGTAATGTGTATTGATATAATATAAATTACACCACGTATTTGCAGATTGAGTGACAATGCTTCGCGACAAAATATTTACTATGCTGATGCGTATATTTATATGAAATGATGTCACTTTTGCTTCACATCCTTTCCTAAACTAATTTATTTACACATTACTTGCAAACATAGTAAGAATGCAGCAATAATGGCTCTTACCACACAATAGGCTGAGTTACTAAATATCAATCAAAATATCATTAGGGAGACACAATTCATTACTATACAGTTAAGTCTGCAAACTTAGGTGTCAAATGTTGCAATTATTGATAATGAACCAGAAAATTGCATTTTTCTGTCGTAATGTTGTAAAACTGCGTGCATTCCTTTTTTTTTTATTATTTTTTTTTTCTTCATCTTCTTATTATTATTTTGTAAACATTATTAACATAAAGCATAATTTATGATAAATCTAACTCCTTAATTAAAATCACGGTAAAAATGGCATAGTATGTATAGTTACCCTGTTAATACAATTATTACTTAAATTAAATTCATGTTCATTATTATTTAATTTCTTTGTTTAACTTAGTTTTCTTAATCTTACCCTCGCAAATTATACTGTAACTTCAACTTGAAAGTATAATTCAATTATTTTATTTAAAATAAAATTTAAATTATTCTCTTACATTTTTATTTATTTTTATTTTAAGATATTATATTAAAATTATTGATATTTTACGTAAATTACGATGATTTGTAATTCACCTTTCTTTCTTTCTTTCTTTCTTTCTTTCTTTCTTTCTTTCTTTCTTTCTTTCTTTCTTTCTTTCTTTCTTTCTTTCTTTCTTTCTTTCTTTCTTTCTTTCTTTCTTTCTTTCTTTCTTTCTTTCTTTCTTTCTTTCTTTCTTTCTTTCTTTTTTACACAATCGTTATGTATTGAGAAAAGCATATTTCTACAGCTTAAGATGTACTGTATATGCACGTATTATAAATGTTTATTTAATTAGGTTTACAGCCTGTCCAACCAATACGAGCGCAAGAAATGTAATTTATCGTATGCAGTTGCAACTTGTTATATTATTACGCAAAAACATAACGTATCGAGTATTCGAGAATACGGAGCACAAGTTCAAAAATTATTACAAAACTATAACATCAAGAAAAGTGAGTTATTTTGGCGTGTAGAACAGAACTTTAATACACATCTGTATAAATATCTAAGATCGTTACTCTCTCTTTTTTTTTTTAATTCAATTACCCTTCTCTCAAAAAATGTTGAATTGGTTGAAACATGTTATTCTTTAATAACCTATACAAGATAATCTCATTGTATTATCACGTGGATAAAATACATAATTATGTATGGGCATGAGGTGTGACAAGAACTCACAAGGTGCGATGCAATGTCAAATTTTGCGCCCTTGGACCTTGAAGAGTACAAGTCAAAGAAAAGCAGAAAGTAACACAGCATTCTTGCATCACATTACTATATAGAAGATAGTCGCACTGTATGCAGTACGTTGTACACATCTTTCTACTTCTTCTTTTTCTTTTTCTTCTTCTTCTTTTTTTTTTTTTTTTTTTACAACAGGATTCAATATTTTTGCCAATTTGTAATGTTACTTTGATCTTAATTTACTTTGATCCTAAGTGCTCATTATTTACGACCAAAGTAAACCTATTTTATACATATGAATTTGAAATCATTACAAATTTCCTAAGCTATTTTATATAATATATTAATAGTAATTAATACTAATAATCACACAACAATAAAACATTATCAGTAGTTTTTTTTTATCCGCAAAACTACTTACCAAAAAAAAAAATTAAATAAAAAAAAATAAATAAAGTTGTTGGTAAGCTGTTTTCACATATTCCGATATCTGAATAACAAAATTCAACATTGAAAACGTGTTGTAGAATTTCGTTATGCAAAGTGTATAACAGAATATGTAAAGACAGCTAGCTTAATATTAAATTTTGTACACTTGTATTTTTTTGCAACAATTATAAAACTAATCTCACTCTGCTTGCCGGTATTATTTAACTCATGAATCCAAATTTTCACACATGAAACTTCATTTCTATTTAATTTGTTATAGTATATATTATATTATATTTTAAATTCACCTACTTCCTCGATATGCCTATAGGTTTGTGCATACAATTGTTTTGCAAATAAATTCAACTTAGCAGACAAATGTAACATTTTGAAAGGTAAAATTTAGACATTTTTGACGGTATGATAAAATTTAGGAAGACGATATATGTGCAGTTTTTTCTATCGGTAATCGGTACAGATATAAGCAAAATAATAATAATAAATAAAAATGGCTACTAGAAGTTGTCGTGAACTTGTAACATTTGGATTTGAAGTTAATTATCATAATATAGAAACAAAATATTTTATACATCAAATTCAAATTAGTGCTTTATTCAGCAACAGAGCAAGCAATACACTGAATATAATAGAGTCAAAACAATACAAGAAGACAAAAAAAACATAAAAGACACATCGTCCATGCCTCAATCAACCCTCCCTCCAAACTTATGCAAAGATATGTCTGGAGGGAGGTCGGACCCCGGCATGGACGATATAAAACATGAAAAGAGAAATATATATATATATATATATATATATATATATATATATATATATATATATATATATATATATATAATATATATATGATATATATACACACAGATGAAATACGTGTAATAAAAAGTATATAATTATTATTATTATCGCGCAGTAATAAATATTCCCTACAATATAACATACAGTAGATGAATAATACTATTGTAAAATATGTGTTTGTATAATACTTAAAAATACAGTTCAATGTGTTGTAATAATAATCTGATATCATAGAATTATGATATACAACTTCACATAATCAAGACACGGCACTGGCAAGGGTTACCACCAGATATTTCAGTTTCTTAAAGCTGAATTTTTAAACACTGAATCAAAATCACATTTTATTACCATATTTGAAAGGTCAACAGTGAGAAACTGAAATTTCTGTCGGAACCCAGACCCTCACTTGGAGTCGACATTGAGCACATGTTTCACCCCGTTCCTTTCACTGGGACTCGTTCACATCCTAAATACATTTTGAGTTGTGCTTTTTACTTTATGATGATGTGCGATTTAACATGTTTTAACAATTCTGAAGCGATAAATTTAAATTTTAAAACCCTCAACTTAACATGGCAAGCCAGCCCTATACCAGGCCAAAATTAACATAAAAACTAATGATGACCCTTGCCAGTGATAAACCTGATGACCCTTGCCAGTGACGAGTGTTGATTATGCGAAGTTTTTTATTTTTTTACATATAATTATGTAATACATTAGTAAAAATAATCACATATTATGTACCTATGTAAAAGTACATTGCTTTTGTTCAATTGTGTACAGTGCTGTACAGCATATAATGTATACATAATATATAATGTACATATAACTGTAGGATATTAGACAGTGACAATTTACAGAATTTGTAACACACTTTATCCTTTATATTAGTATGACAATGATTATATTTTATCCATGAAGTTATGTGAAACGACCACTTGCAATGAACGAACTAATTTAAAATCAATTGAAACAGTTTTTTTTTTCGCGATCATAAATACAATACAACAATTGTATTGTCCATTCCATTGTATTAGTGAATCGTCCGCAGTTTTAATCTCATGCATAGGCCTCTAGTAAAATTGCGAGATGAAGCACCTGCATAAATACCGGTAAACATGCCGAATAAAATAATATCAGCTATTACCGGTACCGGTAACATAACAATAACAAACCTATGGTTACGTTCTTGCTCATTTGAAATAATAATAATAATAGATAGCTTATCGTTATATAAAATTATTTTAAATGCTTAACACACACTCAATTTGTTTAAAGATATAGTTTTGCAAAATACAAGTGTCTGTCTGTATATTTATGAACTACGAATATGCAATATGTGTACGTATCACAGTGGCAGTATTGTGTAAGTACATAAATATATGCATCTCATTCCAAACTGTCGCATACATACAAATTATAATTATCATATTTTGTTAGGAATAGTATCATAACTTTAGAAATTAATGCTTCATTATTTTCAAACAAATAGAAAGCAATATTTTTTTCTGAAAAGTTCTTATAAAAAATTTGTAGAGCACGACATTATAATTACACATACTTATAGATCGTCTTACTTACATATGTATGTATATGTATCATACATTACAAACTTAATTTTTTAAACTTAATAAGCATTTACTTAGGATTAGGATACATCGAGCATTTTTAAAGACAAATGATTTTGAATTTTGAGAGTAATATACAGACTTACAGTGATAAATCTATCAAAAATAAAAAAACTATTTATCTGACCTTCGTCATTGTTCTGACTTTTCCCTGGAAATAAATCGTGTGGGATGTGGTGAATAATGTCCCAATATATTCAAAGTGTTTTAAATAATGCAGTAATATAATTAAAACGATTGGGTGACAAAAAAAGGTAGGAAACATTAAAATTAAAGTAACAGAACAGAATTGAAAAAAATGTAAACATCAAGCATTGTTGCTAAATGGAAATGCAAAAGTGGTCATGCTGCCGGCTACAAACTGTGCAAATCAGTACACATTTATATGAAAGATTACAAAAATATTTTTACATACCCGTAAACTATTGCAATAAGATGAACACCCCACTTTCCACACCAAAATATAAATATAAATATAGCAAAAAAATTTAAAGAACACAGCACAGAAATCATCTTGCTGTGTTCGCCATAGCAGCTCCCCCCTCCATCAAATCAAATCAAAATTCCGTTTCCCTCCCCTCCAAGGCCGCGCCCCCACTACCATCCGCCGTCCGCCACTACTGCACCACAACAAGAGAACATCAGCGCGCAATATTTTGATTGCAATGCTTTTATTCTTTTCACTATATTTTAAATGTCTAAAATCAGTAATTTTAATTTTACATTCCCTGTCAGTTACGTATGTTGAAGGATCTGTTTTTTTTTTTTTTTTTTTTTTTTATTTGTTACAACTTTGCGCAGCAAATTGTGAAATAGCATTGTTTTAAATGGGAAAAATTATTTTGCTGCGCAAAGTTACAACAAATTTAAGAATATGTGAATGTACCACTGGAAAACACAAATTTATAACTCTGTAGTTTTTTTTATAAATAAAATACAACGAAATGAACAAATGCAATTACTACAATTACGAATAAGTCTTTTTTTAAATTGAATAAAAAAATAATAATAATAATAAAAAAAGAATATAGATAAAAACGTAGTATAAAAATGCACAAAATCAGAGTTATATAATAGCTTTCTTCTTACTATTTTAAATGGCTATATCAGTAATTTTAATTTTACATTCCCTGTTCAGTTACGTTACGTATGTTGAAGGGTCTGTTTTATTTGGGGAGGAAAATTTAAATATTGAATACAAGACTCATACGGTGCACAAAATTTAAGGTTCCATAAGGTAACACAAACACACAAAACTAATAATAAAAATAATAAATGGTTTTTATTAGAGGCCAAAAAATGTACAAACCCAATTACATGGTCCTCTGACTTCTTTAAACAATATGCAATATAGTCAGATATTTCTTCATTATATCTAAATGATATATTTACATAATTAACAAAGAAAATCATTGTAATAAATATTTTGAAATTAGTTTTAATATATACAATATAATATTTGAGAGAAATAAGTGCACTCATTTATATTATTAATTAATAATTAACACATTTTATATAACATATTTATCATTTATATTATAACATATTTATATCATTCAAAACAAAAATTTATTACTTAAAGCACATTTCTATATTATTTTTAACATATTTATATCGATCACTTGTAACAGTTCCTTATACTATATTTCTTTTTTCTCTATATATATTCCCCCCCCCCCCTTTTTAGGAACTTATTGAAATACTCATCATAACAATTATAGTAATATTTTAATCGTTTGTGCATTTTAAAATTATACATTTTAAATATTTTGCAGTTATTTGCCATTTTTAATAGAAAACAGCGATAGCTCAGCAATTTAATACTTATATTTTAAGAAGTGATACTTAATTTGTATAGATTATAGATATAACACCGTACAGAGCATATTTATTTATATCATAAAATCTGCATAGTTGCAGTTTTGCCGTATATTATAATAATGTACCGCGGGGTCGTTACACAGGTTACCAACATCATTTTTGCTATTCACAATTCAGTATACTATGCAATGTCGTTAAAATACAAAAAGAAATTTAAGAAGGAAACAAAAAAGTGGTGAGAGCTAATATTAATGAATAAATGATTGTTCGTTCAACAAAAAAAGCCATTTGAATGTTATTACAGATATATACTTCATTATAGGGTGTATCCACATGACGTCATACTGAATGCACTTCATCGCCATACGAGATCAATGAACGACATAGGAAAAACTTCGTTTTTAGCTATTTTCTATGGGAAATCAGTTAATTTTTTTGTATTTTTATTTTTCCCACATACTTGAGATAATTATAATTCAACCTATATATATTCAATTAATTAACGTAATTATAATAATAAAGTAGTTTTTATTAAGAGTCCACAAAAGTTAGAAGCCCACTATATAGCGTGGTCCTCTGTACAGAATGATTTGCCAAAGTAATTTTAGTAATTTTACACACAGTATATTTATTAGTTTCTGTGGTTTATATTCAAATAAATATTATTATAAGTATATATTATAGAAAACGGAACTATTATACAATTACAGGTACAATATACAGGTACAAAAAACATGTGTTAAACATAAGTAATAATATAATTATTTAGTAATATAAACTAATAAATAATAGAATAACTAATTGAAAGGCCGAAACACCTGCCCATTCATGTTATGCATCAAAAGAAAGCTCTGTTCTTGAAATTTTTAGCATTTTTTTTTTTTTTTTTTTCAATAAAAACAATCGAATAATTTCTGTGGAAGTTATTAATACAATAACAGATGGGTCCATTCACCTCGATTTCCATACTAACACAATAACAACATTCCTGAAACAAAGACTAATAAATAGTTCCGGAAAACAATTTTTTTGAGGTTTAAAGTTACCTTATGGTCCTTATTCCAATTGAGCACCGTTTGTAGCTCTGCATGTGTGTAGGCGGTCCTGCATCTCACTACACGGAAAAAATCAGGATGTCATGAGAATCAGGATTCAGGAGGTGGGGATAATTGTTTTAGCTTCACTGAAGTACGTTGCAGAGCTGTTTAGTACGTCCGTGCGGTTATCGTTCTGTATTCTCTGTCTGTCTGTCTATCGATGATTTTATGTGATTCTCAAATGTATAGATTTTTTATTATAGTCGCATGCATCTATAAAATAAATACTACAAAGTAAGTACAATACTTTATGTAAAGTACAATACACTTCTGTCTGAAAATAAAACAAGTTTAAATTGCTTAGAAATTTAAATATTTTAATATGATACATAATGAGAGTCTAATTATGCTTATTAATTTAAAGTATTTTCATTTTCTGCTGCGTTTGTATGTATCGTATACAAAATATCTGTTGTTACAGTAATTCTTTCTTTCTTTCTTTCTTTCTTTCTTTCTTTCTTTCTTTCTTTCTTTCTTTCTTCTTTCTTTCTTTCTTTCTTTCTTTCTTTCTTTCTTTCTTTCTTAACTTTCTTTCTTCTTTCTTTCTTTCTTTCTTTCTTTCTTTCTTTCTTTCTTTCTTTCTTTCTTTCTTTCTTTCTTTCTTTCTTTCTTTCTTTCTTTCTTTCTTTCTTTCTTTCTTTCTTTCTTTCTTTCTTTCTTTCTTTCTTTCTTTCTTTCTTTCTTTCTTTCTTTTCTTTCTTTCTTTCTTTCTTTCTTTCTTTCTTTCTTTCTTCTTCTTTCTTTCTTTCTTTCTTTCTTTCTTTCTTTCTTTCTTTCTTTCTTCCTTTCTTTCTTTCTTTCTTTCTTTCTTTCTTTCTTTCTTTCTTTCTTTCTTTCTTTCTTTCTTTCTTTCTTTCTTTCTTTCTTTCTTTCTTTCTTTCTTTCTTTCTTTCTTTCTTTCTTTCTTTCTTTCTTTCTTTTCTTTCTTTCTTTCTTTCTTTCTTTCTTTCTTTCTTTCTTTCTTTCTTTCTTTCTTTCTTTCTTCTTTCTTTCTTTCTTTCTTTCTTTCTTTCTTTCTTTCTTTCTTCTTTCTTTCTTTCTTTCTTCTTTCCTTTTCTTTCTCTCTTTCTTTTCTTTTCTTTCTCTCTCTCTCTCTCTCTCTCTCTCTCTCTCTCTCTCTCTCTCTCTCTCTCTCTCGGTTACCATGAATGAGACATGCAACAAACTTTATCAATAAAAAATGAAGAAAATACAAGATTTACGATTAAAATTTAAAATATCTCTTCTTCGAAATCACTATACGTATTTATATTGATATGTGATGATAAGTTAAAGGTTATGTAAAACTATTTTACAATATATATAATTATACTTTTAACGGTGAACTCTACCTTTATTTTTCTTTGAATTCTTATTTGATTTGTGCTGGCACAATTTTCTGTAAGTAAATAAATAAATAAAACAAGTGAATCAGTGAATAATGAATGAAAAGCGTGACAGAAAATGAATAAAGCCATGAAAATTTTGCTGGAATTTATTTAATTATTTGGTGTTGATACTATTTCCTTTCCATGATGAAGTTTTCTTCGCATGCTAAAATCACTGAACTATTGCATACATAATATTTTGCGTTTTTTTTTTTTTTTTTTTTTTTTTTATTGGTGTGTGTATAATATAAGTGCAATTTGAAACAGCTTAAATATCTAAACCTTAAAAATAACTATTGATTTTTTTCTTTTTATCTATAAATGTTAAGTGTTAGGAATTAAGTGTTGGTTGCTGTCGTTCAGGTTTACTTCAATGGTTCTAATTGGATCCATCCTTACCCTCTTACTGCGCTTTGAAAAGTCGTACTCTGTATTTCTTACATAATACTTTGCTTACATAACAACAGATGGCATGTTGCGTAACTTTTTATGCTTCCAACGATTCATTTTGCCGACGATGGGCGACGAGTGGCAATAATTCAAGTTACATAACTAAAAACTATTCCTATCCTAATAATTATCCTATTATAATGAATATGTATAGTTATTAATATTATATATATATTATATATATCTGTTCCAAATTTTAAGCAAATATTTAATTAAAAATGAAAATTTTTACATAAAACCAATCATAGGAAATTAAATCACTCTCATTTTATAATTATAATACATATTCACAAAATTTAAATAAAATGATTGAAATTTATTGAATTTGTTTAGATGAAAAAAAAAAGTCTTAGATATTAATAATTTATTCCGATGTTGTATCCATAAATGATTTAGTGTGTATTTAGCGGTTTTCATCTCTGCCAATTTATGCCTGCGATAAATCAGTTCTAAATACTCTAGTTTGTTTTTATAGTATTTTGTCAGGCGTATTCTTCTTCTGGGTGTTCCATGATAATATAATTATTTTAAATAAATTAAAAGAATCAGACAAAACAGCCGCAATATTTTTAATCTGTTGGCTGTTTTCTTTAGTTAATGTATAGGTAAAGGAAATTTAAATGAAACAAGAACGACTGAACGTCAATCATATTTTTATTTTAAGTTGTTATACATTGAACATTGAAACATAACATTGAATTACGATTATATTTTTTATGACACTGAATATTTATATTTAAATTTGTATTCATGAAAAGGCCAAAGGGGACAGGAGAGGGTAAAAAGGGGAACATGAAAAATGATACAAACATGTAAGAAAACAAAAATATTATAAAAATTGTGTAACTTTTGATTTACAAAGAGTAACGTAATGAAAATATAAAATAAATGCCTATAGAAGAAGGCACACTTATTTATCACCTAAATATATACGAATCACAGTTCCTTACCTCACATTCACAAGTGCAAAAAGTTTGCGATTGTGAGTTCATTCAACTTTGCTACCACTTCAACTGAAAATATTCTCTCAAACCCAAAGTGTCTTAGAGCATAATACATTTAGCATCAGACAGTTTTAGCATCGAAACAGTTTTCTTATAAAAATTACAACAAACATAATTTCAAAATAATTAAATGCAATATACTTGGAACATTTATTTGTTACTTGTAAGAATTTTTTTTAATAGGTATAAATAAAAAAAGTTAATTTTAATTGTAACATGAGATCACATAGAGATATATTTTTATACACCTAAAAAATTTGATATTGTAGACATATATTTTTTTTTTACACATATATATTATTATTATTTTATAGTTATATTCATTAAAATCATTTTAAGCTTGATACATATTTTGATCTTCAATTGTATATTTTAAAGTTTTTTTCTCTGGTTCTTTCCTTACATTTTTTCATATTGTTTTTATTATAATATATTTACAATACATTCAATGAGTTAATACGTGTACGTGTATAATAATGAATTGCTTGCTGTCATACTTAGTGGGGATACATGTGTCGATTTCCAGTAAATGGTTTAAAAGGTGACACACCTCCCCACAGTGATAAATTACTATCACATTCAGCTTCACTTAAATCTTCTCTTAAAACTGATGCAGATTTCTTGACGGGAAACGTAAAAGCCGTTTCTTTGGTTTGAAATTTAGAAGATTTGGATGCAGTCACCAACTTAGAAGAAGGCAACGTCTTCTTTGGTGCGTTACTTCTGAAAGAATCACTTACCCCGTTATAAAATATATCATAATTTTTATTATTTACATACAATATAGTTATTTAATGTGTTATTTAAAATATTAATACATTTTTTTAATTGCTTATTAATTAAGCCATTTATGTTTAATTATTCATAATACATAATATAATACGAGTTTAAACAACTCACCTCATTTTCCGTGATAATTTCCTACTGTGCAGGGGAGGGGAGGGCTCAGTCGAAGTGCTTGACTCGAATACACTCAAAAGTCGACCTGTGTCAACGCCAGCAAAACAATTAACGCATTTCTTTTCTTTTCTTTCTCCCTATAACTAACTCTACTCCGTATCCACTAGAATACTGATGAGGATATAATATTATTTATATCCACATAATCTTAACTATATTAAACATTAATTATTTTGAAGACAACATGCGTTGACTATGTTCTACAGGTGTCTGTATATATTTTTTCCTTCTATATATTATAAATTTTAAACTTGAGCATATATTTATATAACTCAAAGACCATAAAAATATTATAGCATTGTAAATGAATATAGGATCAGTTAATGTATACTTGAACAATGATTTATTTTACTTATATTCTATGATTCAGCAAGGACAATCATGTTCTTACAAGAAATTGGGTTTGAGAAGGGTTAAGGTGCACATTAGTTAGTTAGTATTTATTTGAATATGTTACTTATAACACTTATGTAATATTACTCATTCTGATTTGTCAATATTTAAACACTTTTTCATTTCTTAGCATCAAATTTCCAGTATAATATTTTTAAGTCTTGTCATATAACTATTCAATATTTTCATTAATACTATTTTTTTTAAGTCCATTAAACACATAAAATCTTAAACACAATACTGTATATAGTTTTTGCAGGAACAATGAACATTTTAAATGCAAAAACTTTCAAACTTTACAACATGCAGTTTGACAATAATATTATATTTTATAGGAATACAATAAACGATGAAAATATTTCTTTCATTGTCATATTCTTTTTCTTGGTATTTATTTTGGTGAAATATTTATGATTTTACACATAAATTATAGGCCAACACTTGCACTAATACAAGAAACAAGGAAGAAATATGAAATTTGGCACACACACACACACACATATGGGGAAAACAATGCAGCACAAATGATGCATGTAAACATGTAAATCACACCACACCACGACATTAATGCAAGCCAACATTTAGAGAGAAGCATATTGTTTAGTTCTTCAGCAGATACATTTCTCAGTTGTTTCTGCGGGAGGAGTAAGCTTTGTGTGCATACTCACTGTGACGGATATTGCTGCCATGCAGGTAACCGTGGAATCCAGACATTTTCTCCCGTTGTGATTCTTCCAATTGGTTCGAGGATTCGGTGCGGCTTGAAGTAGCGTGCTCAGTGTCCGAGTCGGAGCCCAAGGAATCATACTCTTCGCTGTCAGAACGTAAACATTTAGATCTGTGGTGTGGAGGACGTCGATTGGACCCCATGTAATCCATCGCCTGCATTTGCTGAAATGTACATCATGTCTTGTCAGAGCACATTGCGAAGTCTAATTATTGTTTTCGTTTTCAATATAAGTCATAAAAAGGTTACTTTATGATATAGGTTTTTGCAAATATTAAAAAAAAAAAAAATTGACGTATCTTTATTGATTGATCTCCTATCTACCAACGTTGAAGATTTGATTGATCTTACCTCACACGCGGACATATTCTCCGGTCCTTGCAAACGTTGATCATGGTAGACAAAAGTCTGGAAACCGCGCTGACTGGATGTCTCGGGAGGCTTCTGTGCCACTTGGAACGTAGCGTATGGATATATGTCATCGTCATAATCTAAAAATAGAATGTTATTTTATGTTAACATTATTCAATAAGATTGAATATGATATTTCATATTAATTTTAAAATTGACTGTATTTTGTCCATTTGTGCTTTGCACTACTTTTATATATTTTTTCTTTACATATTAATATCGTTAATTGCTTCAAATCGATGCTAAATGAAGTTATTAAATGTGATGCTTTTTTTTTGGTGTATTTCTTAGAGAATTAAGCGTGTCAAAAATAATTAAAAAAAAACAAAAAAAAAAAAACGAATTTATATAGTCAAAAATAGTAAACCGCCAAATTGAACTTTAATTTTTATTTTTTTATGTAGTTCAGTTCTTTTAGCAAGAGCGATGAACAAATACACTGAGAAACTGCAAGCTACGAGTTTTAGTGATAAGTGAAAATAATATAATGTAGCCCATACCGTCTCCCTGGTCGAGCATGTCCACAGTTGTGTGCGGTGGCAGGTCTCTGGCGGACGGCAACACATGTTTCTGTGGTAAAGTGTTGTAGTATTCGGTCTGCTTGGCTGGAGTCTGGGGACCGGACGTCGAATTGAGCTGTTCCACTGGTGTGTTTGTACTGGACTCTGCACCACATTGAACAAATAAAATATTTTTGTCAACTAATTTCCTTCAATAACAATGCTAATTAATACACAACGATGGTCCTTTCTAATTGATATCAAGTTGTTTCTCTAATCTGATTCACATCTGGATTTAGAGTTTACATTTACACTCTATACGGCCGTATACGCGTAATTCTAGTTTACCAATGGTGCGTGTATGAGTAGCTTTTTGATATAAAGTTACTCTTACCTATCAACTTGAAGAAAAAAAAAACTAATATATTTTTAATCATCCTAATTATTTGTCTTAAACTCCAGTTATCGTGATAATAAAACATCAAAGAATAAGGAAGACTAAAAAAATTGGGGTTAATTTTATTGCATATTCTAAAAGAGGACATTGTCCTGAATCGATAGGTATGCAAATTTCTAATTTCTGAGTTCATTAAGTATTTGTAGTTAATTTTTAAAGGCCACGAAATGATATCACGAGCGGTAATTTTTTTCTATGTATCCACAGATAAGTTGCCGCCCGTGACGTCATTTTTTGATTTTCAAAAATTAATTAGAAATACTTACGTTAGTAAACTCATAAATTAGAAAATCGCATATCTATTTATTTAGAACAATTTCCTCGTATAGAATATGAAATAAAATTACCTCCTATTATTATTTAGTCTTTTTCATACAAAGTAATAAAAATAACGCTTGAAAAGTATAGGCTTTATATAATATATTGCAATTTAGGTAATTTAAGGGTGTATACGGATGACGTCATATTTAATGCACTTGGAGGCCATACTGGAGTAGTGAATAACATTGCTGAGCATAGGACAAACTTCGTTTTAGGCAAATTTCTTTGGAACATCTGCTATTTTTTTGTTATTGTTATTTTTCCCACATACTTGAGATACTAATTCAACATTAATTTTCAGCATCAATGCTCTCAAAAATATTGCATAATATATAGTGTTTTTAAACTGGTAAAATGAGTTATTATCCTATGTCACCCATGTTATTGAGCTATCCAACATGGCGTCGACTTTAACATTTATGCATAGACCCTATATCAAGTCTGTAAGAACTAAGGACTGATGAACACATACTATTTTGTTATCCAATGTGTTCTTTATTACCTCTACGCTAGCACGATCTTTCACCGAACTATATAAGACATCCCTTTACTTTGGTAACGTCCTTGCAAGTTTTCCCTCTCCTTTAAATTTATTATACAACCGCAATGGCTTTTTTTTTTTTTTTTTTTTTTTTTTTTTTGCTTAATTTATTTTATGTATTACATTTTTTTTAATTGAATAACTTTACTGTATAACTATTAATCACTGACTAAAAGTAACTTTCTATTGAACATACAAAATAAAAATAATTAAGTGAATATGAATTTATAGTAAATTTAGTTACATCTGCACAAATATGTCGCACTCTCCATAATAATGATAATAAATATTAAGATGTAAGAGACTTGGCTGCACTCATTTAATTTCATGTCGTGACATTATGACTTTTTAGCTGCATCACATTCCATTCTAAGCGAGTACGAGAGATATGTGTCTGGTAAATGTCGCGTACATGAGGTCAAATTACGAGAGCAAAAGAGGGAGAGGGAGAGAGAGAGAGAGAGAGAGAGAGAGAGAGAGAGAGAGAGAGAGAGAGAGAGAGAGAGAGAGAGAGAGAGAGAGAGAGCCTTTGTGATTCTGCTTGATGTTATGTACCTCACCGGATGGTGCATTAGACGAACTTTAGTTCAAAATGTTGTAAAGCCTCATTAATTTTCTAACTAAGTAATTTATCACGCTATGTCTAATTTTATATCCAATTTAATTAAAGCTATTTTTTTAGCATATTAAATGATGAGATACATTTCTCTTCAAGTATACGTAATTTATGGTTTTTAACTTTTATCTCTCTGCTCCTTTTATCTGATAGCGAAAACTGAGAATTTTTCCTCTTCATAACCTTTTAGTTGCATAATCTAAAAATATGGTCCCTTCTTCTTTTATGGGTTGAAAGGAGCATTGTTTTCTATCAACTATGACACCAAAAGGCATAAGTTAAATTTTGTACGCAACTTTAGTCCACTAGATTAAATCATGGTTTTGCTGTAACTGGCACACTCGCGCGTGTGCAAAAAAAAAAAAAAAAAAAAAAAAAAAAAAAAAAAAAAAAAAAGCAAGGCAAGGCAAGGCAAGGCAAGGCAAGGCAAGGCAAGGCAAGGCAAGGCAAGGCAAGGCAAGGCAAGGCAAGCAAAACAAGACAATTATAACAAAATAGAATAACGTGAAAAAGTAAAAAAAAGAAATAGAGAAAGAGAGCTTACTTCTACGTAGGCAAATAACAAGTGTTGTAATGGTGAGAACGATGGCAAGAACACTGATGGAAATTGGTAAGCTGATCCGTAAGTCCGAGTAAAAAGGTTTATCCTGCGTTGTTTCCAAATTAAAATCCTCACTTGATATGGTCCCTATAGTTGAAAAGAATACAATAATCAATAATAGCTCCCAATTTACAAAAGCAAGGTATACAGTACGTTACCTCCTTGTAGGTTCAGCGTGGTCACCTTGAAGAGAGTGGTGGTAGTGCCTCGGTTGTTTTGAGCAGTCACTCGGATTTGGTATAAATGAGCCGGTTCCAATCCGGACAAAGTATAGCTCACACCGGGACTTGCTTCATCAGTTACTACAACAGAAAATCCAATTCTCTAAGAACTGCACGGCTTTTAACAGCAGTCTTTATGTATCATGACAATCTGTTTTATTTAACAATAAGTGAATCAGTAATTAAAATCTTCATAATTATTAATGCACTTCTCCAAGTGCGCTGACATAGAGATAGAGCAAGGAAGGTTGATTTAACTTGTGTTTATATTAAGTTTTGTGTCTTACATTAGAAATCTATATAAATTTTTACAATATCACTATTATATATATTTTTATTAATATTATATATATATATATATATATATATATATATATATATATATATATATATATATATATATATATATTAATTAAAAAGGGATTATTTTGTTCTGATATTGAACAGATTTGAATGAATAAAATTAAAATTTATAATGTCTTTACTTTATAATTTAAATTAATATTATTTTAGTCATTTGAAGTCATCGTTTACAATTTTTAAAAAGGTGTATAAATAGGTAAAGTTCATTAACTTGAAAGTTCATTTGTGATACTAATTATTACTAACGACCCAATTTTGTTTAAGTTCTAATTTGAGTAATGAAGTTTCAAAATATAAATTTCTATTCCCATCACGTCCAACTTGAAAGCTCGTTAAAGTGCGGCCTTCTGTCATGAATAGACAAAGTGTGCGTAAAATTATTTCATAAAAATATAATAATTTAAAAGTGTGTCTGTTTGTTTATATTGTTTTATAATATTTTTTAAATTGTACGTAATTTAAATTAACTTCTGTTTTAATTATTATATTACGCTTTTAATTTAATGAAATCGTAAATTTAAAGATGATATCGCAAGATTTTTTTTTTCCTTGCGATGTTTTTATTTTAAACAAGAAAATTAGATAGTACGAACTAAATAATGCTATGCACTTTTTTAAAAAATGTATTGAAATAAATTGCTTGAAAATACCATACACATCTAAAAAAAATATATAAATGAGTTTCTTACTTACTTTTGCTATATTTAGAGAATCCTATTATCATACAGTTATACAGTGTAAGGAAACTTTCAACATTTTAGATTTCAACACGTTAATTTTGAGTTTAAAAGAGGATAATGCAGTTGGACTTACCCATGCGCCAGTCGTCACTTTGGTAGAGCCTCTCAATGACAAAAGGTTGAAGGGGACATTCACCGTCCAGCCACCTTTCGAGATGAATGGTGAGTGATCGCTGATCGCTGGTCATCGCCTCAGCCTTGCTGGGTGCCGTGGGTCTGGCTCCACGTGTTCTCACTGAACGCACTTGACTCGCGTCTCCAGTACCCACGCGATTCACCGCAGATACGTAGAAATAAAACAGCGTACCACAAGGAAGACCCGTCACTTTATGTTCGCGGGTGTCACGAGGTAGACGCACTTCCTGCCACTCACCATATTCACGTTTCATGTTTAGTACAAAGCCCAGCAGAGGTGGTGAGCCATCCACCTCAGCACTTGTCCAGCGGAGCGTCACGTTGTTGGGTGTCACAGTCGACACTTCTAGGGTTGGCGCACTCGGTGGCACTGAAGCACGTGAAGAGACAATTTAGAGACATTTTATAAATTAATTATGTTTGCATAGTATCTCATAAATTTTTCCGATTAAAATAAATAAAATTAATAAGTAGAGATTTTTAAACGGTGCAATATTTTTACTTAGGCAATTGGAGTAATACGAGAACAATATAGTATTACTTAGTTTGAAAGAGAAAAATCTTACATTATCGGGAAACATTTGGTTATAAACAGTAGCACTAGGGTTAATATTGCTCTTCAGTTGTCTCAAGTCATATCGGGCTTCATTTTTTTTTTTTTTTTTTTTTCTAGAAAGACTATGTAATATTTTAAGAACTTGAAATCACGGCATTGTTTGTACGTGACAATGGCAAAGAATTTGTAGTAAAACATAACAAGGTGAGAGATCTCTTAAACAGACGGGATATTCAACACATAATGTACTGATAATATGATATATTTGCATCTATTACCACGCAGCAATGCAATGCATTCATATGGAGATTTTAATCAATGTAATGTGCCATATAAATCCATAGTATTTTCATAAGGCAATATCATAAAACTTTATAAGCTAGTGTCTTAAACTTGATCCACTTGAATATCGATCTGCTATAGCGATTTGCGTACCGAGATAGCGCGCCAGTGATATTGATGTGATGCATATTTTTGTTACCTACCGATCTGATGAAATGTGAATATGCGAATATGCATTTGTGATTTCCCTAAGGAGCGACTTACATATTGTAGCGTCGTACTATGTAATAATCGTATCATATGTCATGTGTGGCCCAGGGATAGGGTGAATATCAGAGCATCAATCCATAACTCTTTATCTTTATTTATCATTGTTTTTGAAGAAAGAAAAAAATGGTCTGTCTTTGAGTTGCAAAATATTTTATTGTTCATAAAAAAATATTATTGTTATTTTTATTGATTTTTATTATATATATATATATATATATATATATATATATATATATATATATATATATATATATATATACACAATACTGTATATATAAATAAAGTTTTAGAACTCAAACATAAGCAATGTTAAGAAATTATTATATATATATATATATATATATATATATATATATTATGGACGGGAAATTAATCCCAATATTACGAGACGAGAATTTTTATATGAATTAAACATTTAAGAAATTAATTCTAAAGCCTTACATCGTCTGAAATTATATATTTGGTACATAACACATCGAAAGCAACGTGAAAAAGTTCGCCATGCTTGGGAATCGAACCCAGGGCCTGCCAGCCACATCCAATTCACGCTCGGATGCCCAAACCATCGGGCTATATTGGCTAACACTCTCTCACACCTTCAACATATTATATACCAAACACTCCTATAGAGTAAACAGTTGTTACACTATCACTCACTGGCGCCTAAAGGCACCTTGGCGCTGCTTGTCCTCGCTTACCGCGAAGATTCAAACACAGCTAAGCCTCGAGAGGCTAATTACACCCGGCTTAAGGGGAAAATAATTATGGACGGGAAATTAATCCCAATATTACGAGACGAGAATTTTTATATGAATTAAACATTTAAGAAATTAATTCTAAAGCCTTACATCGTCTGAAATTATATATTTGGTACATAACACATCGAAAGCAACGTGAAAAAGTTCGCCATGCTTGGGAATCGAACCCAGGGCATGCCAGCCACATCCAATTCACGCTCGGGTGCCCAAACCATCGGGCTATATTGGCTAACACTCTCTCACACCTTCAACATATTATATACCAAACACTCCTATAGAGTAAACAGTTGTTACACTATCACTCACTGGCGCCTAAAGGCACCTTGGCGCTGCTTGTCCTCGCTTACCGCGAAGATTCAAACACAGCTAAGCCTCGAGAGGCTAATTACACCCGGCTTAAGGGGAAAATAATTATGGACGGGAAATTAATCCCAATATTACGAGACGAGAATTTTTATATGAATTAAACATTTAAGAAATTAATTCTAAAGCCTTACATCGTCTGAAATTATATATTTGGTACATAACACATCGAAAGCAACGTGAAAAAGTTCGCCATGCTTGGGAATCGAACCCAGGGCCTGCCAGCCACATCCAATTCACGCTCGGATGCCCAAACCATCGGGCTATATTGGCTAACACTCTCTCACACCTTCAACATATTATATACCAAACACTCCTATAGAGTAAACAGTTGTTACACTATCACTCACTGGCGCCTTTGGTTGCTTTCGATGTGTTATGTACCAAATATATAATTTCAGACGATGTAAGGCTTTAGAATTAATTTCTTAAATGTTTAATTCATATAAAAATTCTCGTCTCGTAATATTGGGATTAATTTCCCGTCCATAATTATTTTCCCCTTAAGCCGGGTGTAATTAGCCTCTCGAGGCTTAGCTGTGTTTGAATCTTCGCGGTAAGCGAGGACAAGCAGCGCCAAGGTGCCTTTAGGCGCCAGTGAGTGATAGTGTAACAACTGTTTACTCTATAGGAGTGTTTGGTATATAATATGTTGAAGGTGTGAGAGAGTGTTAGCCAATATAGCCCGATGGTTTGGGCATCCGAGCGTGAATTGGATGTGGCTGGCAGGCCCTGGGTTCGATTCCCAAGCATGGCGAACTTTTTCACGTTGCTTTCGATGTGTTATGTACCAAATATATAATTTCAGACGATGTAAGGCTTTAGAATTAATTTCTTAAATGTTTAATTCATATAAAAATTCTCGTCTCGTAATATTGGGATTAATTTCCCGTCCATAATTATTTTCCCCTTAAGCCGGGTGTAATTAGCCTCTCGAGGCTTAGCTGTGTTTGAATCTTCGCGGTAAGCGAGGACAAGCAGCGCCAAGGTGCCTTTAGGCGCCAGTGAGTGATAGTGTAACAACTGTTTACTCTATAGGAGTGTTTGGTATATAATATGTTGAAGGTGTGAGAGAGTGTTAGCCAATATAGCCCGATGGTTTGGGCATCCGAGCGTGAATTGGATGTGGCTGGCAGGCCCTGGGTTCGATTCCCAAGCATGGCGAACTTTTTCACGTTGCTTTCGATGTGTTATGTACCAAATATATAATTTCAGACGATGTAAGGCTTTAGAATTAATTTCTTAAATGTTTAATTCATATAAAAATTCTCGTCTCGTAATATTGGGATTAATTTCCCGTCCATAATTATTTTCCCCTTAAGCCGGGTGTAATTAGCCTCTCGAGGCTTAGCTGTGTTTGAATCTTCGCGGTAAGCGAGGACAAGCAGCGCCAAGGTGCCTTTAGGCGCCAGTGAGTGATAGTGTAACAACTGTTTACTCTATAGGAGTGTTTGGTATATAATATGTTGAAGGTGTGAGAGAGTGTTAGCCAATATAGCCCGATGGTTTGGGCATCCGAGCGTGAATTGGATGTGGCTGGCAGGCCCTGGGTTCGATTCCCAAGCATGGCGAACTTTTTCACGTTGCTTTCGATGTGTTATGTACCAAATATATAATTTCAGACGATGTAAGGCTTTAGAATTAATTTCTTAAATGTTTAATTCATATAAAAATTCTCGTCTCGTAATATTGGGATTAATTTCCCGTCCATAATTATTTTCCCCTTAAGCCGGGTGTAATTAGCCTCTCGAGGCTTAGCTGTGTTTGAATCTTCGCGGTAAGCGAGGACAAGCAGCGCCAAGGTGCCTTTAGGCGCCAGTGAGTGATAGTGTAACAACTGTTTACTCTATAGGAGTGTTTGGTATATAATATGTTGAAGGTGTGAGAGAGTGTTAGCCAATATAGCCCGATGGTTTGGGCATCCGAGCGTGAATTGGATGTGGCTGGCAGGCCCTGGGTTCGATTCCCAAGCATGGCGAACTTTTTCACGTTGCTTTCGATGTGTTATGTACCAAATATATAATTTCAGACGATGTAAGGCTTTAGAATTAATTTCTTAAATGTTTAATTCATATAAAAATTCTCGTCTCGTAATATTGGGATTAATTTCCCGTCCATAATTATTTTCCCCTTAAGCCGGGTGTAATTAGCCTCTCGAGGCTTAGCTGTGTTTGAATCTTCGCGGTAAGCGAGGACAAGCAGCGCCAAGGTGCCTTTAGGCGCCAGTGAGTGATAGTGTAACAACTGTTTACTCTATAGGAGTGTTTGGTATATAATATGTTGAAGGTGTGAGAGAGTGTTAGCCAATATAGCCCGATGGTTTGGGCATCCGAGCGTGAATTGGATGTGGCTGGCAGGCCCTGGGTTCGATTCCCAAGCATGGCGAACTTTTTCACGTTGCTTTCGATGTGTTATGTACCAAATATATAATTTCAGACGATGTAAGGCTTTAGAATTAATTTCTTAAATGTTTAATTCATATAAAAATTCTCGTCTCGTAATATTGGGATTAATTTCCCGTCCATAATTATTTTCCCCTTAAGCCGGGTGTAATTAGCCTCTCGAGGCTTAGCTGTGTTTGAATCTTCGCGGTAAGCGAGGACAAGCAGCGCCAAGGTGCCTTTAGGCGCCAGTGAGTGATAGTGTAACAACTGTTTACTCTATAGGAGTGTTTGGTATATAATATGTTGAAGGTGTGAGAGAGTGTTAGCCAATATAGCCCGATGGTTTGGGCATCCGAGCGTGAATTGGATGTGGCTGGCAGGCCCTGGGTTCGATTCCCAAGCATGGCGAACTTTTTCACGTTGCTTTCGATGTGTTATGTACCAAATATATAATTTCAGACGATGTAAGGCTTTAGAATTAATTTCTTAAATGTTTAATTCATATAAAAATTCTCGTCTCGTAATATTGGGATTAATTTCCCGTCCATAATTATTTTCCCCTTAAGCCGGGTGTAATTAGCCTCTCGAGGCTTAGCTGTGTTTGAATCTTCGCGGTAAGCGAGGACAAGCAGCGCCAAGGTGCCTTTAGGCGCCAGTGAGTGATAGTGTAACAACTGTTTACTCTATAGGAGTGTTTGGTATATAATATGTTGAAGGTGTGAGAGAGTGTTAGCCAATATAGCCCGATGGTTTGGGCATCCGAGCGTGAATTGGATGTGGCTGGCAGGCCCTGGGTTCGATTCCCAAGCATGGCGAACTTTTTCACGTTGCTTTCGATGTGTTATGTACCAAATATATAATTTCAGACGATGTAAGGCTTTAGAATTAATTTCTTAAATGTTTAATTCATATATATATATATATATATATATATATATATATATATATATATATATATATATATATATATAATACTCTTTCTTATTCAATTTAAGTTTAACAGTGTTGTTTACGCGCTTTTCTCCAACCAAGAGAAATGGGTGTAATGGGAAATGCTTGTTACCTTAAATCTTTCCTATGCAAATAAATTTAGCCTGGTAAATATTTTGAAAATTAGCTTACGTTCTTTTAATGCCACTCTCAGATGTATATGACAAAAAGTATAGCTACCAAAATATCACAGAGAAAGTAAAATTGCCAAATGTCAGAGGACCACGTATATGGACTTGTTCCTTTTGTAGCCTCTTAACAAAACCTATTTTGTTATTTTATTATTTTAATAATTCGTGACTATTTTTGTTTTGATTTGAAATAAATCAACTGTAAAAACCATAATAGTTGAATGTCTCACATAATGCACGGTACACTTCTTAACTGAATATGTATTATAGTCTCTACCAAGTACCAATACAAACAACATGTAAAAAAAAAAAAAAAAAAAAAAAAATTAGATTTGAGTAAATCCAGATAGTTTAGTTTATTTATTATTTTTTTCCCTCTTGACTATTATATAGTTTCTACATCATGTATCACGTGTACAGTATACTACCATGCGGAACTATGATTTACATGCAGTTTCTCACCTAGTACTTTGAGCTGGTGTGTTATAGAGTCACTGCCGTCGATGTTGGTTGCTCGGCATGTGTAGTTGCCGGAGTCTGTGTGTTGCAGATCGTGAAGCGCCAAGGAACCATTTGCCATGAGCACGTGTCGCGTGTCTGAACCTTTCTGCAGCGGGCGTCCATTAAGGCTCCAGCTGAGCTCAGGGGCAGGTCGACCCACGTAAACGCACGGCAAGATTAGCGAGGTGCGCCACGGGGCCACCAGTTCGCTGTCAAACGTCACAATTGCCGCGGGAACTAACAACATGCAAGTGTCCAGTTAACTTAAATTTTTGGAATAACTTTTAATTATTTTATCAATTTTTGCTTTTTTATCTAAATATTAAAAGAATTGTTAAAAAAAAAAAAAAAAAAAAAAAAAAAAAAAAAAAAAAAAAAAAAAAAAGCTCAAGCTACTTTTTAGGTTAAAATCTAAATTATTTTCATTGCAAAGTCAAACGAATACGTAAAAAATTAATGTCTATTTCACAAAATGCTCATAGTTTCCTAAATTTATGTTTCTATTAATTGTAGCACTCACCAACTCTACAATATTGGATATTTTCATACATCTGTCAATGCCTAATGAGAGTTGATATTTGTATGCTGAAATCGATACCACTTTTAAAACTCCATAGTACAAGAGCTCACTAACCACAACAAATAAATTACTTTTTTATCAACAAATAAATATAGTGGTGAGTGTAATTTTTATAATCTTTGTACATTACTTTATGTGTTTTGTAAGTTACTTCACAAACGGAACATTGGACATCAGAAACTAACGTTGTAAATGCATGGGCAGAATTATTATCGTACTCAGACTAAATTATACTTTTGTAAATCTGTTTTAGGTTAAACTGAACATATATTACAACAATTGAGTCATTTTTGTGTAGCTAAAAAGTGAAAAATACTTCAGTAAAAGAGAAGACAAGGAAAGGAAGGGGAAAGGCATGTATATGAGCTATAATATTAGTACATAGAAAAACATAAAATCAAATCAAATAATTTTATGAATGTTTGCCAACATATAGTTACCTCGTGAACTTGGACTTATAGAAAACACCCTTGTACTTGGCCCCTCTCCAATTCGAGTTGCAGCTGTAACCCAGAACTCATACGTGCTGTGTTCTCGCAAAGGCAAGGCTTGAATTGTTCTATCTGCTGTGGCTACAACATTGCGTCGAGTTGGGTCATTTGCAACTCCGCGTCTCACTTCTCTCTCGTACACATTGTACTGGAGGAGAATGCCATTGGGTTGCAGCGGCGGTGACCAGCTAACTATTGCAGAGTGAGGGGCATTGAGAACAGCTTGGATACCGGCCGGAGCTCCAGGAACTGCCATACAAAGACAACAATCACTGAAGAATTTACCAATCACACAACTTGGGAATGTTTCAAAATTACCTCACACCAAATATTCTCAATTTTTTATAATTCTGTCCTAAGATGATAATTCTGTCCCTAAGAAAAAGAAACTATTTTGCCTAAAAGTTCGCTGCATCTTGTCAAGGTATATAAATAATGGAATCAAATCAATTGAACATTAAAATATTTGTCTATTGAGGGCGTTTTTTTTCTAGTTTTTAAAACGTAAAATTAAATTTAATGGTGTACTAAATTCTGTATTATTACGTTGACAATTAAAACATTTTAAATTTAATTTTATATATATAATAAACGGTCAGTGTTCAATTATTTTTACGACGCAGTGGTTGAAATTAAGTTCCATGATATAATATTTTGATAAGTAATACAAAATAGTCTATGTGTAAATAGAGAGACAGGGTTAAACTTACCGTCTTCGTCAGTGTGACACGCGAGAGGCTCACTCCAGCTGCCAAGACCAGCACTTGTGAAAGCTGCCACTCGAACCGTGTAGTTGGTAAACTTTTGCAAACCTCGTAACACTATTGTTTCGTCGGAAGTCTCGTGAGCTTCCACTTTACTCAGATCTGAAACAAGTTTTTTTTCCTCGACTTTAAGAGTAAAAAAAATATTAACTTGACATTTCGAAATATAAAATTATAAAAGAGATAATACTATATTATTATAGCATTCCTGTTTTTGTTTCTTTTTTTCCAGAGTTACAGACGGAAAGTTTTTATATTTCACGGAGATAGTTTATTGAAAATTTGTCAAGTTCTGACTTGATGGAGAAAAAAATATATGTTATTACAAAAGAATATTATTTCTTTCTACATGGATGAAAACTACAGCGATAAATTTCAAGTTAACTGATGTGAAATTTTAACTTTCATTTTCTACTTTCTTTTTCTTCTTTCTTTTTTTATATTTTTAAACATTAAAGTAAAATTCATAAGCTCACATGACATCAACTTGCTCGATATTATTGTTTACACTATTATAATTTCAAAGCTAAAAGTTATCTTATTTTTATTACAAATTATAACATTTATATTTCTTTTAAAGAAGTAAAATAAAATATCATAACTTAGTAAACTACATAACCAACATTATCTTTTTCTTCTTCTTCTTCTTCTTCTTCTTCTTCTTCTTCTTCTTCTTCTTCTTCTTCTTCTTCTTCTTCTTCTTCTTTTTTTTTTTTTTGATTTTTTTTAATCTATATAACCTATATTTTTATTGATAGTGGAATAGTAAAAAAAAAAAAAAAAGAAAAAAAAAAGAATAATAATTTAAGAGCTTACCGTTGCTAGGTTCTGTTAATTCGTAACGAACTTTGTATCCTTGAATGATTCCGTTTTGGTTAGCAGTGGGTGGTGGTAGCCAGGCGACTTGCATACTTTGGGAATCAACTGCTTTGCAATGCAAATCTTGGACTGAAGCGTCGGGGGCTGAAAATCAAGTCTTAAAATCAATCTCACGAACTAGTTGAGCATTTGCAAACACTAATTTATCTTCCGCTTTGAATATGTACATACTAAATTTTTGTCAGTATTATCATTGAATTTAGAGTATACTCTAAATTCAATGGTATTATGCTTTGTTTTCATCAAAGTACACTAGAAAATTTAATTTTCCAAGCAAACTTGTCTCACCCCATACGAATTTTCAATAACTTTTTTGCTTTGTTGAAAAGTCATGATTGCTATTTAAATTCATGTTTTTTGGGTGATATATTTAAACAATCAGAAATAATTTGATGAAAGTACATTGTATTTTTTAGTACATTTTAGTTTTCATATTTTAATTTGCCCATAATTTTTGCTGCACTATTTTTTCATACTTAGTAATAATTGACACTTTTCTTCCAACCTTACGAACAAGAGCATAATTAAAATTATAAATATATAACTGCAGGATACACTAAAGTTCTGCTACGCTCTAAATAATAAGAAGAAGAAGAAAACTTGTTGTACCTGCTTCTAAAGTGGTTGCTGTTATTTCTGGGCTTGATGGTCCCGCGCCAACTGCATTGAATGCCTGCACAGTGATTGCGAACTGAGCATAGCTCGCAAGATCTGTCAGGGTCCATTCTGTACCATCGCCATTGATGCTCTTCACAGTTATGAAGTTATAACGACGTTCCTGAGTACCACTGCAACAGGTTATTTTCTTAATTAAAATCTCATACTATTATATTATACAATTCAATCAATATTCTAAAGCTAGGATAAATTATTTGTCTGCTTAACTTTTCTTTTCTTTTTATATAATAAAACTTGACGTGAACAATGATACGCATGAAATAACATTTTTTTTCTTCAATTTAATTTAGTAATCAATACGAAAATACATAAAAATGTTACATTTTTCATCTTGAATACGCCCAGCTGCTGTCTTGTTTAATGAAGCATTATTTTCATTCCTTGCAACATGAAAATACGCGCACAGTAAACTTTAAAAACTTTTTTAATAGAAACTGTTATTTCTCATGTTCGGATCTACAGAAAGTGATTTGTTTCACAATTTATTAGACCCCCTTTTAAAAAAATTGTATTTATAAAAAATAATACAATAATAATAATAGTTATGTCTTATAGATTTGCAAACATGACTTAAGGCTATGCGTTAACGTGGCGTTGCCTTTTTAATACTTTATGTGTGTGTGGGGGGGGGGGGGGGGTAAAAAGAAAACAGAAAATATGTAAACCTTACAACCCTGCAGGATTTTGAAATATCACACTTTAATAGAAATTTTATCTGTATCTTCAATGAAAATAATAAAACACAAAAATATGAAACAAGAACTCACGTTTTAAATTTATATTTTTACATCAAAGTCTCCGGACGTAGTTTATTTGGAATTCACTTAGTTTCAGTAAAGTTCTACGTTTCCTTTTATTATAAATATATATTGTGCTTCTTTATTATTAATGTTTTAAATTTTCCCTCTTCTTATTTAAATTCTTTTGTCAGTATGTAAGTTAGTTTGTATTACTTTGTTTATTATGTTAGAAAGAGAAAAAATTCTTGTGAATTTACATGAAATTTCAACTACATATAAAGTTTTGAAACCGACACGTTCATTTGCATAGGCTACGTAAACTACATTAAACTTTTTGAAACTTTACTAATTTCGTTGTAAAACATGCAAGAACTAATAAAACATGTTGTATGCTGTCGATTTATTAAGCAAAACTAGTGTTGAATTATGTATAGTATTTTTGAAAAATATGCATATAAAGTAACCATTTTAATTAATATCAGGCAATATTTTCATAGATTTTAATTAGAGTTGATAAATCCTAAAAATATAAACACTATTGTATTATAAATTATGCAAAATAATTATATTTTATAAAAAGGTAACGCAAGCATCCTTTATTACATTCCTACCTACAGTATATAACTAATTGAATGAAGAGTTCATTAATCTTGGTGTGCATTAAAGCGTTAATAATTGCCCGATCGTCTAATTGCCAATTATACACGATTATTACCGATAAATTTTACTTTATCCCACATCTGGAGTTCTTAACTCTAAATATAGCAATAACTTGAAAATCAACGTTGTTGAATTCGTAACAACACTATACGACGTGAAAATATTATACGAATTTATCACAACACGACTCTCATCAGAGTTTTAAATTATTATTTAATTTAGTGTTTTACTAATAATTATTTTGATTTTATTTACTGATAGTTATAACAAAAATAATAAGGATGGAGTTGGAATTTTATGTTTTATTATTCTTGACTTACCTGATTTGCATAACTCCTAGATAGTACCCTAAAATTGGACCATTCCATAGTTCAGGTTGCGGTGGTAACCAAGACACGTGTAGGGACCTTAGACCTGATGGAACAGCACGTAACTGCAAGGGTGGACCAGTAGGTGCCTCGAGCTCGGTGGCTGCACTCACCACTCCACTGGGTAACCCACTGCCCAGTGCATTTACCGCGGTAACGCGGAAGAAATATGTGGTGGAAGGTTTTAGGTTTTCAACCTCGGCTGAGGTGCGCTCGTGAACTACCATTTGCTGTGGTGCCTGAATACCCCAGTGATCTGCGTGCATGCGCAAGAAAACATTATGTATTTGTTTACATAATTGTCCTGTTTATTCATTGATTTGTTAATCTACTTATGATTTATACGTCCACACTTAGTATCCTAGTAAATTAGAAAGTCAAGATATTATCAAAAAATAATGATCACAAATTTATATAATTTCAAATTTGATGTTTTCAAAAACGGAACAATATAAAAAAAAACAGGTGAATTTAAAATAATGTCAATTTCTTTTTATATTATTAAGCTTCTTTTTCTCTGATTATAAATATTGTATGTATTTCTTGAGCTCCTCACAATAATTCAATTTTCAATTATTCATCCTATGTAACAAGCAGAGCAATTGCCCGAGGTAGAATAACACAATGACATTTGTGTTGCGATTGAAATCTAAGAAATTTAATTTGACTGTGCAAATATACAGAAACAACAAGGATTTATTTTACGTTCCACGTTATTGTTTTCTCATATATTTGAATATAGCTCATAAACAGAATGAAATAATATTATTAAACATAAAATTCTATTTGTAAAATGTCTACCAAGATATTTAATAAAAGTGGCATAGAAACTATTGCTATATTGCCTGCAAGTTCCTTCTCTTCTGTAGGCTATATATTTATCCGATCAGCTTTGTCTGACGTACGTACGCCAGCACAAAGTCTCCAAGTCTACATTTACTTTTTATCCCCGAAAACACGCGAGTTTGGCATCGAATTATTGGATATTGGAACTTATAACAATAAAAAAGGCTTCCTTTGCTTTCTTTCTTGTCTTTAGAAACACGATACTGCTTTTATGAGATTTAATAAATTGTAGAAATATTTCACTCTTAATTACGTATTTCTGACATACAATATTCTCTCTCTCTCTCTCTCTCTCTCTCTCTCTCTCTCTCTCTCTCTCTCTCTCTCTCTCTCTCGTTATTTTAAAGAAAATGATTAAGTTGAAAAACTAGTTTGAAATTTAAAATGTGATACAAATCATTACAATGGATTCAGTGATTTGATTACAGCAATAAACTGTAGAATAAAATTAAAAAGTAAATACTGTGAATGTCGTCTAGAGAGGCAAGTAAGTAAAAGGTTGCACGTGCACGGCATGTTGACTACGTTTCCTACCTGGGTTGGTTGAGTAGAGCACGTTGTAATGTAAAACTGGACTATTGCCATCGTGTGGTTCGTTCCATACCAACTTGACTATCCGACTTCGACACTCGACAACTCGAAGTTCTGTTGGGGCAGTTGGTACATCTAAAACAACATAATATTTCATTTACCACGAGGCAATGTTCAGTATAGTTGTACAAATTAAAATAAGAATTAATTATGTCAAAATATCTAGTAAAGAATTGAAAAAAAAAAAAAAAAAAGTTTTATCTAATATTAGTTTTAGAATTTTTATTATAGTTTTGCTGTGTAATTTAATCTTGCATATATTAAGACTCATGAACTGTTATATTGTGATACAAACAAGAAAATGATTGTATTCTTCCTCAGTTTACAGTACGCTAAATTTCAGATAAAATATTACAGAATTTAAGCGAGTGATAAAGTGTTTGTTACGTTATATATATATATATATATATATATATATATATATATATATATATATATATATATATATATATATATATATATATATATTCTCATTATATTTAATTCTCATTTAAGTAAAAATGAATAATCTCTTTCAACATAGGAATTAAAGATAATTTGTTTGAGTAAAAATAAAGAACTAATGCTCAAGTATAAATTCTTCAAATTTCAAATTAAAAATTTCAAGTCATATTATTTATTTAAGTGTAAAATATGAAATGCTAAACGGGGAAGAAAGAAAAAAATGAGAGAAATGAAAAGGGCAAAAGAAAAAAAAAAAAAAAAAAAAAAAAAAACTTTCATAAACTACAGACATTAATATCCACAAAAAATAATAGAATTTTCTTTCTGCTGTGATTTTTGTTAATATCTTTCATTGAAATGTTTAAAAAAAAAAAAGAAGAAAAAAATTAATATAAATGAAAAGCTTTAAACAGATTGCACAGACTTCTTAAATCAATGGGAATGGCTTTGCTTTTAAGTTTAGCATTCTTTTAGTTTTATTACATTTTCACACAGAGAAAAAAATTAATATTAATATTACTTAAAAAAATTTAACAGCAACATGGAACGAAAGTAAGAAAATATTCTCATTTCCTTAGTTTTAAAAGAAGGTTCCTGGTCTTCATTTTGTTATACTGCCATTACAGTTATGATATTAAAATAAATTGGTGTAAATAAAATTGCAAATAATATTGTGCTAAGAGTTTATTGTGTGTTTTATAGCATTTATTCATATCAACATTGAAACTAAAATTATTATCATTTTGCTGATAATAGTAATAAATTGTTCCGATTGGATTAGCAAGCTAATCAGGAAGTTTCCAGATTTTTTGTTTTGTTTTGTTTTTTCGTATTTTTTTTTATTAGTTTTACAATTTTTCTTATTCTTTTTCTTTTTATATGCTACATGTCATTTATTTATAAATTCAACGACAAATCATACAATCAATCAAGAAGTTTTATCAAGAAATCAAAATATGAATGTAATTTACAACTTTAGTCGTAGCTTCAATCTGTTCACAAGTCGTCACAGTGATGTTTGATTACAAGCATATTGAGCTCCCTTGATAGTTTCACGTCAATAATATGTAAGGTGAGGAAGGGAACACTAATGTACTTAATCATGCATTATAACCTACTAAGATGGTGAGGTGTATTAGAATTGCTGAGTTTCACCATAAAATTAATGAGTTATTTATTGAATGATGAATAATTATGATAATATAAAATGGTTTGTTAATATATCTTACCTTGAACTGTTAACTCTACAACCATCTCGTCTTTGCCAAAAGGGTTTGTTGCAATGCACACAAATTTTCCAGAGTCCTCTGCACCCGTGTGTTTGATTGTGAGTTGCGACAAAACTGACACCTCGGAGGAAGTCTCTTTGACGTGGAATCTGTAACATGTATCATCACCTCATTCGCATTGAGCCTCGCTCTTCATGTCATCGACACAATATCAATAACACAAGAAAACTGATGCTTATTAATTATTTAGTGTTTCTTTGTATAAATGCAGTTACAACAACGATTAAGTGAAAGTTATAATGAATTACAAGAAATTATGAAATGCATGTTAAAGTTTTGTTAGCCCAAGTCAAATATTCGCAACATTTTGTAAAGCTTTAACTCAGACATCAAAAAGTAGAAATATACATTTGCTACTGATATAAATTTATTAAATTTTCTTTAGTCTTTACGCAGCAACCAATGTTTTAAGGTATATTGGGGGATATATATATATATATATATATATATATATATATATATATATATATATATATATATATATATATATATATTTCAAATATATATTTCAAATATATTTTTGAGTACATTGAAAATTTTAATATACTTATGATACACGCATACCATCCACTACCAATCTTCCCCTTCGCCGCCACAGAAGAGAAAAAACATTTTCATAATATGACCAAATCTATACAGAATAAATAACTCTTTGAAATGTTATGCATTTTAAGCAGCTTCAATGACAAATCCCTTCTTCTTTTTACCCCAACTTTACGTGAGTATTTCACTATAGTAAGTACTTGAAACTTCTCTCTCTCTCTCTCTCTTTCTTCTCTTTTTACATGCACACTGAATCATGTGTAAGCATTTATACAATATAGCAAGGGGGAGAAGAAGCAATACGTATTATTTAAAAGTATTCAGGCAGTACAAAAATTTACTTTAAAAATCTTTACGATATTTCAATCTTATTTTCCTTTCATTTCTTCTCGGCAGAAATTTTATGAAGTAATTTTTTTTCTTTCTTACTGTCTCTCTCTCTCTCTCTCTCTCTCTCTCTCTCTCTCTCTCTCTCTCTCTCTCTCTCTCTCTCTCTCTCTCTCTCTCTTCTTTCATTTATATATGTATAAATATATTCTGTATATATACACTCTTTCTCTTTAAACTTGAATAAAGTGTCCAAGTAAGAATTTTGGGGACAGGTGCAAGTGGAATATGGGGCAACTCTCTCTCTCTGTCTCTCTCTGTGTATGTGTGGGTGGGTGGGTTTCTCTTCCTATTCCAAAAATGTATCGTATACCTATTACTTGTACATAAACTTATACGCACCATACATACACAGGATAGTGGTAGTATGTATACATATGTACGTACAGTACATACAGCCTATTGTTCTGTACATTATATCCTTCATATTATAATACCCATAACAATAAAAAAAAACTTTCATTTTATAAATATACATTTAATTGTAAGAAAAGTTTACTCCATATTTTATTAATATCCATTTCATACACACACACACAAACAAACACACAGATATATATATATATATATATATATATATATATATATATATATATATATATATATATATATATATATATATATATATATATATATATATATATATATATATACAGATATTTGTATATATATATATATATATATATACACACACACATACACATTATAAAAAAGATGGTATATAGAATTGAATTGGCATGTTCTTTATTTGCATAATCTGTGTAGGAAGTTTTATTCACTTGGCCTCAGTGCCTTACACAATTCTCTCTTTCTCTCTCTCTCTCTCTCTCTCTCTCTCTCTCTCTCTCTCTTATCGATTTCCATCTACCAATAGAGTGAATACAGAGGATATCTCTCTGATAGACATTTGAAAAGAATCGCTTCATTTTATTATTTTATTTTTGTACCCTTTACTCAAATATATTATTCCGTTTTTCTCTTGTAGTTCTAAAATAGTTTCACCGAAAAAAAAATAGCATTTTATGTTTCAACACTTAAAACTAAAGTGAAATTGATTTGGCTAAAATTTAATAAGTAAAACTTTTGAATTGGAGGCACGTATAATTTCTTTAACTTTTGATATTCAAAGGCTCCAACACATAGTCTCGATATAGCTATCAAGTAATGAGTTCGTAACATATATTATGTTATTAAATATCACCCTGGACTGATCGTTTGGCAACGAACTGATTGAGAAGTTCAAAGTAGTCTGAAAGTGAAAGACTGATCTTATGACAAAAGCCCGCATTTTGAATTATCTGTGAAATTAAATTCTCTGTCTTCTCTTGCATGATATTGTTAATATTAACAATTTCTATTTGTCGCACATTTCTTTCATACAAAAATGTCAACTTCTGTAAACCAACTGAGGTAAGTATGTTTTCAGAGTATCTCCTTGATTTCAGAACAATTTTTACGATAACATAGTTTGTCAAACATGCAACGTGACTTCGTGGTAACGGTGCAGAACTTGGTACAGTACATACATACAAAGCAGTACATACAAACAATTTACATTTATTTCTCCGTGTTATATTGAGGACAATGACAGAGCACGATATCATTCATGTTAACTTGGCTCAATATGCTAGGATGCACTTAGTATTACCTGTAGATATAAATATATTTTTTTTTCTTGCCATTTTTCTGTTATCGTGCTACACCCATCCCAGTCCCAGTCAAGACATTGTCTTATCGACAGGTAGGGACTTTCCAATTAATGGAAATTTTATTTTAATAAATAACAATTTTTTCAGTCGTAACTATACTATATATTATATATTTACTATGATAGATATTAATTTTATGATACTATGATTATTAAAGACAAAATTATACTGAGAAAGTAAAATATGATATTAGCGGCATATATTTTTTTTTAATATTATTATTATTTTTTTAATATTATGAAATGTTATTGGTACCTAAACTCATTAAAAGTTGGAGAATCTAAAATATAAAGCAAATTAACAGCTTTTGATACGCCTTCTAATGAACATAATAATTAACTAGACTTTAGGTACAGTTTCATTATCAGGGCATTCTCGGGTGAATTGACGTTATCTGTATTAGACACGCAGCTTGCGGGCAGCTCGTGGTTTTCATCCTGGTCTTACACACAAGCAAGCAAGCAAGGGTTGGCATAACTACCATACAATAATAGAGAATAAAGCAAGCTGGTTAACACAGCTCTCTTAGTTAGATAACAACATGCAGGGGTGTTAGTCACTACAACTGGCGATGAAAATCATAGCCAGCTTAGCCATTGCACACCAACTCTAGTCTAGGACTAATATTTAACCAGGCAGTAAAGATGATTATAGTTTGTTTATACCAAGCTTTCTTGTTATAATCTCTCTCCCTCTCCCTCTATCTCTTTCTCTCATGCATTTAACAGTAGTATTAAGCTTAGTATTAATATTCTGCATTTTCTATTTAGACTTCTATAAAAGTTAGATTTCGATTGTTTATAATATTACCTTTTTCGAATTTCTTTATATTTTCAAGTCAAACCAAAAATTGCTTCAGGCGTTCAAACTTCAATCTCGATTTCTCTGATGTCATTTATTTTATAGAGCCTGGCTCTGGTATGTAATATTTAATAAAACTGTATTTTTGTCCTAGAGCTTAATTATTCATCAAAAGACAAGAAATGAAAGAACACAAACCATTATTAAGTTGATAAATAAAGCCATTTTGTTCTGCAAAGATATGATTAACTTTAAAAGTTAGCACTTTAATTTAAATTTTAATTACAGACATGGCTCAATCATACAATAACATGAATATATCATAATCATGTATGACCAATCTGTCAATAAAAGAATTTTAATATTGAAATTTGAAATGAATATTGATTTATCCGTGGCTGTTCAATTAGCTGTAATACTGCTTCATGACCGTTACTAAAATAATGAACCAACAAGGCTTTATTTGTGACATCACCTTTAGTAACGGTTATTGTATGTTTGAAGTACTTGCAGGCCTAAATAAATCGGTAATGAGTAAATAAATATTAAAGTTTGAGCTTAATTTTGAAGGTAGTGACCAATATATAAATAAAATTTGTTGAATGATGTATGTGTATTATAATTAATACAGTATTTATTAATAAATGACTCTTCTTAAAAGTTTTTTATTATTATTATTAATTTTTTTTTTTACTTAATAAATTGTAACTTAGTTTACTTCATGTTTTGAAACATTTTGATATTTTTCTAATGTCATTTCAATGCATTGTGAACAGAATTATACAAAGCAATAGACAGTACAAAATAAAATTTCAATATAAAATATTAAGAGCACATAGAATTTTTATTTTTATTTCTGTATATATTTAATAAATTGAAATCAAATTTATCAAGTCGTAAACGTGTAATAAAAAAAATGGTATGTAAATCAAACATGTAGCAGAGGGATAGTGTGAGCACACTAAAACTGAAAAATAAATAAATACAATTAAATTACATTCATGACTTTTTTATTGGAACCCCAAATGAAATTTTTATTTGATATATTATTAAATTAAACACATCCACTTTTCATTAAAAATTGTTAATTACATTTCCCACTAACATAAATAACTTTTAACTACAAAAAAAAAAAAAAAAAAAAAAAAAACAGGTAGCAAAAAGTATAACGTGTAAGCTACGTTTACGTTTTAGAATGTGTTAAAACAATTAAGTTTATCTCGCTGTAACAGTGTGACTAATCTTGCACACTCTTCTATCTTTTGTATGAATCCATACTGATAATAATGTGCACGGGCTTAATATTAATTATGTCACCGTAGGGGAGGTCTAGCCAAATCAATACACACTATGCCCAGGAATGAAGAAGTCCCAATATAATATTCAAAGTTTACCTATTCGTGAAAACAAATAATTAATTTTAAATAAGTTATAATGACGTTATGACGACATGATTATCTAAATACAACCAAAATAATTTAAATGTGCAGGAAGTATCCTGATGGGTATGCAGCCAGTTGGTTACATCTGTGCAACTGGTTGCATACTCAACAAACTTGCAGGCGCACGGCCATTTTTTTTTTTTTTTTTTTTTTTTGCAATAAAGCATATTTTGATGAATTTGAACGTTTTTAAATTACTTATTAAGTTTTAGTTATTGATTTCGAATAATCATAAAATTATCAGCAAGGCAAACGGTTTGTTTAATCAGTAAATATTTTGTGGGCTGTGTTTTAACATCAGTCCGCCCCTGCACGTACACTACAACCCTATTTTGTATACAATAAAAGAACCAGTGAGCCAATGATACAATATTTCACTAAATAAACGTTTATGATTTCAATTTTTGCCATAAATTTTTGCAATTATAAATTATGAATATATATAAAATTTAATTTTATATTGTAAAAAATAACGAGAATATAATAACTAAAATTATTTATTCCATAAAGTAATAAATATCAGCGTTATAGTTAAAAAAATAAAATGATAAAATTTATTTTATTTCCTTTGACGTCTGCAATTTTTTCGAACATTTCCATAATGATAAAACGTTTGGATTAATCTCCATGCCAAAGTGACGCACGGGGAGACAGGGAGGAGGGAGAAAATTAAAGTTTTAATGGCAGAGAGAGAGAGAGAGATCGTATTTACATATCATCATATTTGAAATGCCACAAATAAATAGAATTTAAAATGTCTTTATATCTTTATTTATTTGGAACAAAAAGTTTCTTATTTTTAATTAAAATAAATGTTTTGTTTTCGTATTTCACACTTACAGTCTTAATTAACCGAATTTATTTCTCTATTTTAACTGAAAGCAACTAAAATGTACTTTATAGTTTTAGCTTTATTGTACGGTTAGTTTTTTCATAAAGTAACACTTAAAAATTTATGAAGAACTCATTTTTGTACAATGAAATATATAACTAATTATTTCAGTTTGTAGGTAATTGTAATTTATATTGAAATTTGCAAATTTTAATCTCTTTCTCTCTCTTTCTCCACTTCAAAGAAATACATCAAAATGTCCCACAAAGAAGATTTTAATTTTCATTTAATATTAAATATTCTGTTGCCATCTCTCTCTCTCTCTCTCCATCTCTCCCTCTCTCCCTCTATCCCTCCCTCCCTCTCTCCCTCCTTCTCTCCCTCCGTCCCTCCCTCCCTCCCTCTCTTCTTTATGCTGTTTTTTATTGTATGAAAATTAAGACTCTGTTCCTACAATTTATGTTCTATTTTTCTTATTCATTTTCACTTTAAATTTGTATTTTCCTTTTTTTTATCTCTTTTAGAGTGCATTAAAAAGAAGCGAAGCTCAGTGGTTTTACTTTCAAAGACAGCTTAAGAAACATGAGTTTTAGAAACGGTTGGGCGTAGCTTGTGTGTGTGTAAGAGAGAGAGAGAGGGGGGCATGGAAAGAGAAAGAGAGAGAGAAAGAGAGAGAGAGAGAAGGTAAAGAAAAACGAAATGGTAAGAGGATGATCTATTTATCAGTTGTACCCGCCGACACTCTCTAAAAGAGTAAAAATGCTAGCAAACGTATCGATATGTTTTATTCAAAAGCCACTTCTATTAATCTGAGGCTGGACTTGAAACATCTCCCGACACCTGCATGCAATACAAATGGCTCTTACTCTGATCAAACTACAACACTGGTCACTGAAACATTTTCCTGCTCCCTATTTCTGAATCAAAGTAAAATCAATAAGATTACTTCAAACCAAATGATAACAAGAAAAAAGGGATGTGCTATTATAATAATAATGAAGAACAGAAAAGAAAAAAAGAAAAAACCAGTTTAATGAAATGAAAAGACTGAAACAGCTTACAAGAGAAAAGATTATTGTAAGCTTTTATACGGAAAGAAAGATGAAATGAAACGAAATATTTGAAGGAGAAAATGTTCAAAGTATCATGAAATGCAAACAAATTTGTAACTTACTTTGCAGTCCTACAGCTAAATTACTTTTTCTGCACTGTTTTACAGAAATGCATAATGATAACAAGATGAAGAAAATCACTTTGATATAAGATGCTAGCATGGCAAAAGAACTATCTTGTTATACAGTATTATTTTTATACTCGAGTATTTGAATATATGATTCAAATGACACTTTTTTAATAAAGAACGTGGTTCACTTGTTTGCTCTCTACAAACAAGTTGGATATTTTGTTACATAAATTGCGGTGAGTGTGACTCTGCAGGTAACACACGAGACTTTTAAGCAAGCTTTGCCATCTGTTGTGGCACAAATTCTTGGCATGACACAGTTATTAATTCATGAAAACAAAGTAAAACTGTAGTAGTTTCCCGCAAAGAGTGATTGAAATTTGTTTCTATTCTACACGTTTTACATCAAAACTTTTACTAAGCAAGTAGCTTACTTGCAAACACCCTCTTTTTGGCAAAAATATTTTTAACTTAACTTTTGCACTTACTATCAGTCACAAATGTTATGTCATTGTTTAGTTAAACTTTTTTTAAATTATATTTTAATTATTAAAACAACAAGATTTTATTTGCATGTTTATTATTGTTTATGTAATTACATACTTGATTTTTGTTTCATTAAAAACAAACAATTTAGGGGAAGCCGTGATCATTGAGATCATCGGGTACAGTTGGACGCTTAGCATTAAGGGTTTGGGTCTTTTATTTACTACTACAGGCAATATAATATAGTCCTGTTAATTTCAGAAATTTATGGAGAGTAATTGCAATTATGAATATTTTAGACTGAATATGAGAAATGAGTATCGTATATTTTACTGGAAAGAAATGAACCTTAATTTTAACAACAACTATTATTTTGAAGTACAATTTCTAACTCATTAGACAACATAGCTTCCGGGGTATCGGTAAGGCATTTATTCTGAAGTAATTAAAGTCCACTCAAATCTTTTTTTTTTTTTTTTTTTTTTTTTTACCTTCTTTGAATGAAGTTGAAATAAACACAATTTCTTCTGCATCTCATGAACAAAAAATATGACTAAGTGGGCAGACATGTAAAAATAAATTTTGGTAAGTGCTGATGGATGACTACCATTTCCCGGGGTACAATGAAACACCTAGAATTATCAACAATATTTAATGATTATGAAAACACAAAGTACTTCCTATTTCGGGGCAAGGACCTCATAATGACCCGGGGTAAAATGATGCCACCAGAAATTGTTTTTAAATAACTCAATTGGTGCAAATTGTTGTTGTTTTTTTAAACATGTAATTTTTGTTACTTAAGAAAGGGCAATAAATGTATGTTTGCTTGAGTAGTAATCAGCTTTAAAAAAAATGGCACGCAAGGTTTTGGCTTAGAAAAAAAAGCATCATTGTACCCTATACTCCTACCTTGTTTCACATGAGAAATTAGTTCTGCTAATACGACTTTAAAATATATATTAATCAATTCCGATTTTAGCGTACAGCTTTATTTGGGTGGATTAATAGTGAATTAATCATAATTTTTAATTACATTTTTTTTTTAGTACAATAGAACTACTTTAAACCATGTTGTTGTCAGATTTTGGTGTACTAAAAATATAATCACTAACGCAACAATCATAACAATACATAATTTTTAACCGATGATGTATATATATATATATATATATATATATAATATTTACAATATTTCTGTGAATGTGATGACAATACCGAGTATTTTTCATGCAACAATAATTCAATGTAAAACGAGTGTAGCATTTTGTTGACGTGGTATTATAACCGCACACGTAATACTATAACGTATACTCGCAAACAATAAAAAGGAAATTACGCGTCACGCATTTCCCACTTGTAACGTGTACATATTCATCGGAAAAACAAAGGATTATTATTGTAACTGTGTATAATGAACATTATGCTTTCAAATAATGTATGCATGGTACCACATTTTTCCTTCAGTAATATACATATTATATATATTATTATAATATATATATATATATATATATATATATATATATATTATTATAATATATATATATATATATATATATATATATATATATATATATATATATATATATATATATGAAAAATTCAGAATTTAGAAAGAAAAAAAACAGAACGATTCTTTGAAGAAACTTATTTTTTCGATTATTCAGCAAATATGCTTAAAAGAATAGACCAACCAGATGAAAACAATATCATGTACATAGTATGTACATCATACATCACAAATCAATTGATGGGACTGGACTTACATAAATAACATTAGTTTGTCCTAAAATCCAACTGTATCACCGTTAGCAGTCTGTTTCTGACGTCAGAAACAGGAATTGTCACGCAAATAGAACACTTTACAGTTTTTTCACGCTCTTTTGTAGGGCCACAAAACTCTGGTAAAAATTATGATCTGTTTTAGAGATCCAATTTTGTGCTTATTCATTAAAACGCACAATCATGTTGTATAATAATATGGTCTATGGCTTGCAAAAGTTGTGAGATTTATTTCATTAATATTTTTCCAACAAAACTGAAAAGTAAAAGAGAAACTCAAATGATATGTTTTTGAATTAAGTAAATATATTTGTAAATCAGTAAATATAAAAGTTCTTACCTTTGATTGAGGTCTTCGGCAAGTCGTACGCCGTCTCGTTTCCACACGATCTGCATGGGTCGGTCACCGTACGCCTCACACACAAAGCTGGCAGCTGCTCCGCGACGTACGGTTTCACGGCGAAGAGACAAAGCAAATCGCGGTAGTGCTGAAACAATCAGGTATTGTGTGGCGTGAATGAATAGTAGGGGAATCACCAGCTGTTAGTGCTCAGTAAACAAAGCATGAGGTATAAATGAAATGTATAGCTTGGCATTTAAATGTGTAAACATTAGTATAGTAGTGGAATATTAAAAAGTAGAATGACCACGGAAAATTGTGCAAGTTTTTGTTGTTTTTGTTGTTGTTGTTAACATCAATGCTAATTTATTTATTTACTTTCGAAATAAACATAATTGAAAGTAAATATTTCTTGATCTAAATTACAATTTTTAAATTTTAAATTCAAAATTAATCAACCGAATAAACATTAATTATTTCTCAGTTCTTTGATTTAATAAAACAAGAAATGTTCTCTCTCTCTCTCTCTCTCTCTCTCTCCCTCTCCCTCTCCCTCTCTCTCTCTCTCTCTCTCTCTCTCTCTCTCTCTCTCTCTCTTAATCTTGTGTAAAAAAAATTAATGATATAAATTAGGAACTTCAAATAAGAATTTCATTAAAGCAATCTTCTTAACAATTTTTAAAAGGTTTTACAGTAAATTATAATAGAAAATAAAACTTATTAAAATGTTAAAATAATAATACTAATAAAAACAAAATAAAAACAAAACAAAACATGAATCATGAATGTAATGTAGCAGAAATTACAAACTAATTAAAAAAAATCAGCTTTCTTTCAAATAAAACATAAAAATATTAATTAGGTCAGTTTTAAAACTTTATTGATGCCAGACTATTAGTGGTACAATACTATTTCTAAAGCTCTAAGGCAGAAAGAAAAATAAAAGGGAGGGGGGAATGCAAAAAAAAGAAAAAAGAAAGAAAGAAAGAAAGAAAGAAAGAAAGAAAGAAAGAAAGAAAGAAAGAAAGAAAGAAAGAAAGAAAGAAAGAAAGAAAGAAAGAAAGAAAGAAAGAAAGAAAGAAAGAAAGAAAGAAAGAAAGAAAGAAAGAAAGAAAGAAAGAAAGAAAGAAAGAAAGAAAGAAAGAAAGAAAGAAAGAAAGAAAGAAAGAAAGAAAGAAAGAAAGAAAGAAAGAAAGAAAGAAAGAAAGAAAGAAAGAAAGAAAGAAAGAAAGAAAGAAAGAAAGAAAGAAAGAAAGAAAGAAAGAAAGAAAGAAAGAAAGAAAGAAAGAAAGAAAGAAAGAAAGAAAGAAAGAAAGAAAGAAAGAAAGAAAGAAAGAAAGAAAGAAAGAAAGAAAGAAAGAAAGAAAGAAAGAAAGAAAGAAAGAAAGAAAGAAAGAAAGAAAGAAAGAAAGAAAGAAAGAAAGAAAGAAAGAAAGAAAGAAAGAAAGAAAGAAAGAAAGAAAGAAAGAAAGAAAGAAAGAAAGAAAGAAAGAAAGAAAGAAAGAAAGAAAGAAAGAAAGAAAGAAAGAAAGAAAGAAAGAAAGAAAGAAAGAAAGAAAGAAAGAAAGAAAGAAAGAAAGAAAGAAAGAAAGAAAGAAAGAAAGAAAGAAAGAAAGAAAGAAAGAAAGAAAGAAAGAAAGAAAGAAAGAAAAGGAAAAGAAGAAGAATATGGATAGTTGTTTGGAAACAATGGAAGGTAGTTTCTAAATTAAGTGTTAGTATGAAACCTTCCTGAATGTAAAGTTTAGTGTTAAAGGCATTATGCACTTTTTTAAACATGCTTTAGAATACTAGGTTAATAATTTACATACCTTATTATGGCAGAATTAGACATGAACGCGTTGATTTTGTATATATTTTCATTTATTTTCCATTTGACGGTTGAAATAAAACTTATCTGACGTCACACTGTACTGATGGGGCTGCGAAGTGGTGAGGTGTTTTAAATTTATCATGTGACCAAAGAACTTGACTGTGATTGGCTGATAAGATGGGCAGGGGGGAACACCAGGAAAAAGTTTGGTACTTCCCTAAACTATAAAACACTTTGCGCGCAAACTCGGAAGTAATAAGTTTAGGGAAGTACCAAACTTTTTCCCGGCTTTCCCCCCTGCCCATCTCATCAGCCAATCACAGTCAAGCAGCAGTCAAGTTCTTTGGTCACGTGATAAATTTAAAACACCTCACCACTTCGCAGCCCCATCAGTACAGTGTGACGTCAGATAAGTTTTATTTCAACCGTCAAATGGAAAATAAATGAAAATAAATACAAAATCATCGCGTTCATGTCTAATTCTGCCATAATAAGGTATGTAAATTATTAACCTAGTATTCTAAAGAATGTTTAAAAAAGTGCATTATGCCTTTAAGTTTCATGTTTAACCAAATGAATGGAAATCATTAAGTAATAACATGCTTACACCAAACCATCATTTTTGCCTTCTAATTTTTTCATTGCTATTTTTTCCCACTATTATTAATTTAGAAAATAAAAATTAAGAAGACTTTGCATTTAAATATTATATGTTATTTTCATTTTCAATTAAAAAGAGAAAATTCGATACCATTCAAAAGTCCCAGAATTTAAACTTACACAAAATAGCAAAATTATGAGTTTGACTTAATTAATGACATGTTTGTTGCATGTTTGTTTTTGAAATAAGATAAGTTGATTCTTACATACTGACCTGACATTTTAAGAAATATTAACTTGAGGACAAGTTTGATTTCAACGCCCAATTCTAATCCTACCCTGGGTATCCTAAATCGTTAATTTTTTCCCCCCTATCTTTATTAATTCAGTATTTTTTTTATTAAGTCTGCCAGTAGTTGAGTTCTGCCATTAATTGAGTAAAAACCATAATAGGATGGAATGATACTAATTTAATAAAAAATGTAAACTCTTTTTTTTTTCTCTTTAAAAAAATATATATATAGTATTAACAAAAATTCTCATTATTAAACATGTTTTTGGAAAAATGAACATTTTTTGCTTGTTGCTCATTATTATTTTCTTAATGTCAAACGACGTTTGAAGAAAAAATATATACCTATATAAAAATTATTATATTGTACCATAAAAAAGTTTAACCATTAAAATAATTAGTTGTATTTATTTGTAAACTTATTTTGATTAGGTGTCATAATTAATAAGTGCCTATTTGAAATTAACATTATAATTAAAAAGACATGTTATTAGTATAAAGTGCTTGGTACTCAATACCCTAAAATTTTCCAATTCATTAAAGGGTTATGTTACTAAATGACTAAAGAGATGATGTTTAAATGTTTTGTGTCCAATTGATGGCAATTTGGCGACGCGAGAGAAGTGGAGACATTCTCCTACTTTTATAAATATTTTACCTCACTCCACGTCTGTGATTTTGCTCGCTCCGAGTTTGTTGGCGGCGAGAGTGAGAGAGAGAGAGAGAGAGAGAGAGAGAGAGAGAGAGAGAGAGAGAGAGAGAGAGAGAGAGAGACATGGCATGGGGTAACTACCATCTCACAACTTCATTAATTTGCAGTCACAATCTATATTTCTCCCCACTGATGTTCAAATCAAGCAGAAAACACCGATTTTAAGCGTAAACAAACACTAAAGAGACTAACGTGCTTTTACAGTTAATTCAAATCCAATCGATTTAAATAATTGAAAAACAATTTTACTTTGACTGCAAATTTTATTAATCATTATTTTATTTTTTAATGCAAAAAATAAGTTTGGTGTGCTGTAGAATTTACACATTAAGGATTAAAAATATAGAATCAGAATAAATATTTATTTATTCATGCTGAGTAATATTTATTTATTCATGCTGAGTATATATTTTCTTTATTTACTTATTGAAAAACGAATTAGTGAAGAAGCCAAAAACTTATTAACTTGGAGACACTTGCCGAGATTTAAATAAAATGGAAAGATTTGATTGATTAGAAGAAGCAAAATATTTCGTATATGTCGTTAACCATACAGACAACAATAAATTAAAGCGCTTCATGAATTTTTAATGAAGTAATGATAAAATGTGATATGATATGCATATATATGATATGGTATGTAAATGAAAAAGGGAATTGATTACAAAATAATATAATGTTTGATAAATGTTTTCAAAAATAACGTTCTATATTTACAGATACGTTTATTCTTATTCAGCTTATTATTTGATTGAGTAAATAAAAACTTTTTTTTCAATGTATTAATATCTTTTCGTGTTTTTTTACGGTTCTATTTTCAATGTAAATATGAAGATATTATGATAATATTAACTTTAAAAAGTTTACAATTGTATTTTTAAAGTGTTTTCCGTGAATTTATTCCATAAAATAATTTGTAATATATGTTTGAATGGAATGTTTTTTTACATAAACATTTCTCAAAGGTAAAGTTTGTAACTTTGTTAAGCTTACGCAAATAAGTGGAAAGTATTTTACTCAGCGTTCAGACATTAAAAATCATGAAAGTTTGGTTAGCTTTATTTTAACACGAATTTCAACACATGATTGATTTTACTCCAAGTAATAAGTGTATTATACGGAAAACATAAATTTGACAAATTGTTCAGTTACATAACTCTTCAGAACAACCCAATAATTAAACTGAAAAACGTTTAAACAGTAACTTGTTAGTATAAACGTTATTTCTTCAGAGGAAAACAGTAAGCTCTTCACATCTTAAAAAACTTTGTATATCTAAGATATTTGTTCTAAAAAAACAACTTCTGAGTAGTAACTTTTTCGATACTTTTTTCCGTATAGCGTAAAATAAAATAATGGTAGTAAAATATTATTTTAAAAGCAGTAAAAAAAAAGAAAAAAAAAAGTACATGGGTACCTAATTTTTAATTTAAATTCCAACGTTATTTGTCAATTTTTAAAAATTAAAACTTAATTAATAAGAAAAATTAGCATGGAAAAAAAAATAATAAAACTGTTGGTCTGTTAATTTACAACGCTTTATAATGTGTTACTACGATTTTCTTTTTACTTATATGTATATTATACTATAAAGATTTTAGAGTGGTTAATGTTGGTTGCGTCAACAAGCTAACTTACCATTGACGGTGAGAAAGACCATGGCGCTGAGTCCTGCTCCTATGCCGTTGCTGGCCTCGCACATGTAGAAACCCTCATGTTCCTCGCGTACGTTGTGAAAGAACAAGGTCCCGTTCTCCAAAACTGGTAGAGCTTCCTCCAAGGTACCACCGCCGCCGCCAAACTGACCAGGACTCTTACCTGTACCACACAAAAGTAAACAAAATAAAATGTCACATTTATAGTAAAAATATAAATAATTATATTATTTGCTGCATGGCCTTGAAACACCTGCTTCCTACACATTAAAAAAAAAAAAAAAAAAAACTTAACTTACTTTGAAATAAAATGAATTTTAAAAAGTTTGCGTGTCTTCAAATTATTCAACACATTCAATTAATTATTAGTGTTAGGAAAAAGAATTAAAGTATGTCTGTGTTTTTTACGAGTATTTTTCTAGTCGTCTAATTTAAATATGGCAATAAAATAATGGTTTACCGTGCTTATGTTTATGCAGTGGTTTGGTTAATTAGACTATGCCTTGTGAGTTTACAATATTTTACACGAAATTTATTCTAGAACATAAAGTATAAAATCAAAAAAGATAAAATAAATATGTCCTCTTGCAGCTCTTGCAGTGTTATCTGGGAGACAAACTTAGCAAGGGTAGCTTCGAGGGTTTTGTCAACAAAGTCTTGTTTTATATGCACTTTTTGCCGCTGACTCGGAATACTAATTAGACCAAATTAACCGACAACATTTCGCATCTAACTACATTTTAATGACGCAAGAGGGGAAAAATTCAACTATAGCAAGTTTATTATTATTATTTTTTTTTTATCAATAAACATTTTTATTTAAATAATTATTTCCATGCTGCATTGTAAAGAATTGATTTGGTGGATGATTTTTTTTCTACACTGTAGCCCAACAAAACATAATTACTTAATATGATAAGTATTTTTGCTTGAAGCATTATGATAAAATATTTGATTTTAGTGCCAAAAATTGTTATTTTATCCGTCAATTGTTAATCTTCTTTATTTATTTTATTATTAATTTTTATATATATATTTTTTATATTATATAAAGTGTCTTCACTTTTCATCGTTCCATTAAGTAAATTGTTTGCTACCCACGCAGCGCGCCCACATAAAGATTTGGCAAGCCTTTAAACAAATTGCAATGTGAATAAAGATTGTGGAGAAGAATAAAATGTTTTGACTTGAAGGTAATTTTTGTAGTCAAAAAACGTTAAATTTGAAAGTGCGTTGGTGCTACAATCGCACTTTTTTATTTTAAGACGAAAAGAGTAGTATGGCAGACTGAACGTGTTTGAAACACATTTATTTCTCCCTAGCCAATTCAATGGCTTTGGTCAGGGTTTGAGGTCTAGAGAGAAGCAATAGACGAAGTGAGATCGCTTGATCCATTATGTATTAGCACGGCGAAAGGCTCGTGGTATTAAGCTGACTTGGAGGCGATGGCAAGCAAGCAGCAAGAGGCAAAAGCAACTCCCGGCCAACTCAACTCAACTCCCAGCAGCTTCCAGTTTGGTTGCTTGCTTGCTCGATGCTGCAAGCCAAAAAGCTCTGTGGGTGTCTGGCCGCAAGTTTCACACACCGCGCGCGCGACACCAACTTTGCACAACCATTAGTTTGCCTGCCTGCCTGCTTGCTCATTCCATTGCACAACGATTCTTCTCTCTCCCTTTCACTCCCTCTCTACATATTTATATGTATGCTCTCTTAAAATATGAGTATCGATTCACATCCCTATGGTCTATTCTTCTCCCTTCACCCCTTTTCTTCAAACCTCTATAAAGTCTTTTGTCATTTTCATCACTTATGAAAAAATAAAAATAAAAAAATAACAAACACCCCAACATGCTTGTTTTTAAATCACAATCACAGTAAAAAATTGAAGAGTTGATATATACTGGCTTTACTATATAGTAGTGAGGTTTTGTAATTAAAGAGAGTGCCAGCCAGCTGATTGGCTAAATGAGTGGCAAAGAACAGAACATAGTTTACCTTGTGTTTTACGCCACGTTATTTGGGGTTGAGGAAATCCATCAGCTTGGCAAGGAATGGACACGGACTGTCCGGCAATCGCACTCGCGTCTCGCGGCTCCATGCGCCACTCTGGAGGCACTGGGCAGTACAATATATTCAATCAACATCTTAGACAACAATTTCATTTCAGCACATGTCTAATGACAAAAAGTTTTCCATACACATTATTTACTGCGGTTAGGCAACGTTTTACATGCACCATATGCTGAAGAAGTGTAAAATTAAAGTCAGGAATAATTTATTATTTAAATTAAATACTGTGGTTTTCTTTACAAACACTCTAAAAATCTAAAGAAGTTCGAACATTTTTCATTATTCATTAGCAAAGTAGAGCTTTACCAGAAGTTATTAACTTTTTATCGAAGCAGTGATTGCTTATAGTAAAAACTACTAAAAACCACTTGGTATATAATAGTATTCTTACTATTAAATTTATTATTATTACTGATGTTATATACAGCATCAAACTAACATTTCAATTAGTAGTTAATATTAATAATAAATTACAGTGAATCATTTTCAGTATTTAGCGATTACTAGTTCACATTGATTTAATAACACTATCAGCAAAAATATTTACTAATAAATCAATTATTCAAAGAGGTAATTAATATTTAATCAAATGGAATAGCTCGAATATAATTTTTACAGTAAAATACGATCCCTATATAACAACTGACTTCGAGATTAAATTGAATATTTTTCTTCACGTGTTTATTATTTTTAGCCTTATACTAATGTGTCATACGATGGAAAATATTTTGTCATCAGGACCTTGCTTATAAACTCATCTCTTTAATACTCCCTTGTATTCATGCATAAGATATTCAAATAAACTAAAGCATCTTAAAAACCCTAACCATTTAAAAATAATTCACCAATTTAAATGCAATGAATGTTTTTTTATTCCTTCTTTTTCTTCTTTTTTATTATAAATAATACAAAAGCTCACAAAATTAATAACAAATTTAAATATTCAATTGAAAAAAAATTCATATCTTATTTTCTTTTGAATTTTTTTTAAAGAGCTAAGCATAAACAAGAAAATTTTATGTATTATATATATATATATATATATATATATATATATATATATATATATATATATATATATATATATATATATATATATATATATATAATATACATATATATGTGTGAAAGTAATTATGTACAATAAAATTAGAATTAAGATTAGCTTAAAGAGGATTTGTCATGCTGGCAGTTAGGTCACGATGCAAAAAGAGAATGTGTAATGTGTGCTTTTACAGCACGTGCACCTTAACTATATAGCATGCAGCAAAATAATAAACATACTAACTATCAACATAAATCTCTATTTTAAATCCTTTTTGAATAATAATAATTATGACATAAATTTACGGTTTCATGAATATAGAAAATAATGTGTATTAAAAAATGTATAATATATGATGTATTTGAAAAATATGTATCAATTTCCTGTTTGAATAAAAATTAATAATTTATAAAATTTATTGCCATAGGCTTTCACCGCAAATCATTCTCACATTAAGCATGCTTTTAAAATCCCTAGATTTTTTATGTATAATGTAATTAAAAAAAAAAGTGAAACATATTTGGATTATATAATTATATTCCAATTATAAATAATATTTGATAAAAAGGATTTTTATATGAAACTATATTGAATATAAATTGTACGTAATTCACTGGGAACGATACAATTTAATGTAAAATAATGTTTGTACATTCGTACACGATGTAAATATAGTATGTTTAGCAAGATAGAATAATATGTTTTGTAATAATGTAATAATATATTTTACAAAATAAATTATTTAGTTATGAAAATAAATTTTAATAAAGCATTAATTAATATTGAAAGAAAACAATACGAGTAACATCTAAATTTATTTTGAATTTAATGTTACATTGTTTAGCATGTGCAATGGAAATACATACACGTATGAATTATACTCTGATGTAATAGGTGGGCAATTGTTAATTGGTTGTGAAGATATACAGTATTGGTAAAATAAACCAACTTTGATTTGGGTAACAAATAAATGTTAACGTAATCTGTATGTAAAAATTAAAATGTACAAAAATAATAATTTTTAAACTCTTATGTTAAAAAGATTTTGTTGTAAATAATTTGTATCCCAGATGGTCATTCATATTCTAATAAAAATGGCACAACTAATTTAAATTTCACTCTTTCTATTGTCGAAACAGTCGCTACTTCAATATATATATATATATATATATATATATATATATATATATATATATATATATATATATATATATATATATATATATATATATATATATATATATATATATATATTGAAATATCTGTACACTTTATAATTTTTAACTATGGTTTTAGCTTTCAGAGTATAATTCATGTAAAATATTATTTTTAATTTATGTTAAAAGTATTACGTTAAATAATAATAATAATTATAAACAAAAATTTGAATCCAAATATGTTGAGTATTTAAATTTCCATATTTTTTATTTAATTTATACTTTTAAATAATATTTTTATTCTGTATTTTATTATTATTTTATAATAAATTATAATATTTTTTACAATAAAAACTGTTTAAATGTTGTAAATATTTTGAAGTACTTTACCACTGATTTTAAGATGAGCAGTATAACTCGTCACCTGAGCCGGATTTCGTGCAACACATGTGTAATTGCCTCTATGGTGCAATGATACACTATTGATGGTTAAAATACTAGAGTACGTATTAAAGTCTGTTATGTGAATTAAATTATCAGGATTATTATAATCTGGATACAATAAAGGTTGTGAATTTTTCATCCATGTTATATTAAGTGGTAAATCGCCTTTTTTAATTATGCATTGCACCTGCACTCGTTCACCTTCGGTTATTTCTTGGAATGTAAACGGCGTTATCTCAGGGGGTACTGTAAAAAAATGTGCAACAACAAAAATAAAGAATAAAATAAATAACGATAACCATGAATAAAATGTAGTGAAATAAAATGTGCATTAATTTTTTTTTTTTTTTTTTTTTTTTTTTGGTTATTATAATAATATATTATGCTATGAACCAAATCGAGCATTGCTGTGATGAATAATGGTGGAAGGTTTGGTGTAACGATTTACATATTATAATACATGTGTTCAGGCAAGCTATAATATCTATAGAAAAAAATATACAGTATAATATAGTAAAAATAGTGAACAGGGATATATATAAGGACTATAGGAAAAAAATAATAACAATAAAAAAGGTATTGGTAGTAGGAGATACTACATCGATCTCTGTTGGTTTTGGAAGTTGTAACATTTTTAGTGTCGAGCAACCACGCGGCTAAGTTGATTTAATACTTTATTATCAATATGAATCAATATATATGTACCTTCCTTTTATATAGAGATATCTAAAAATATCCTTCCATATAACGTATAATAAAAATAAAGTTTTTTAAAGTTTGCTCTTTATGCATAAAAGTATGTTAAAAAAGTAAGTTTGAAAAAGGCACGGTATTTTAAAATATTCTTTTAGAAATACTAAAAGAAACTTATGTTATATTATTAATGTATTGCTAAAATTTCATTACATAAAATATAAATTTGTTAACTAAATATTATATACTTTCAATTCATTGAAAATAAGATCTTAATTTTTACGTGCGCTACGTAAATCTACGTTCATCATTTTGATGGAATTTTTCTTTTGGAATAATTACTTAGCCTCAGTGAATCACAGAGGTGAAATAAAAAAGATTTTCAATGAAACAAAAACAAAGTTAAACAAAAGCAATGTATTTTAAATAATTAATTTTCCTTACAAATTCTAATGGTAGAAGACATAAAAAAAAAGGTGCGATAAAAAAGCTTATTTATTGAAAGGTGTCGTGTGAAAAAATCTTTGTGAATAAAAGCGAGAAGTGTATATTATACGTGTGTATGTGTATGTGTATGTGTGTGTGTGTGTGTGTGTGTGTGTATATATATATATATATATATATATATATATATACACACACTCTGTTACTGTATATAAAAATCAAGTCAGAAGTAACTTTATATTGATTTAGCTGTGTGTTTGTTTGTTTATTTTTATAGCAGTCAACATCAACGATGACGTGACACAAAACCTAAGAAATCAATGTGTGATTGGAAACAGGTTAATTGCAAGTAAGGATTGGTGCGAAAACAAAAAGATATTTCTAGAGTAAGAAAGTGTTGTGGTGCTACTCCGCTTCTCATCTAGATCTACATCCAAATAAGTATATATATTTTTTTGTGTGTGTTGATGCAACAAAAATAATGACGGCAATTATTTTCGAGTGCAGTGCAGCAGGCTTTATTATAAGGTCCATCACAAATATAGTTATGCTAAAATATACAACTATAACGTATAACAATTGGGGATTATATACATGGAACAGGTGCGTCTGGTATACATGTCGGTCTCCGAGGCTTTTGTTTGCAACCATGTCACGGAAATTTAAGCTCCGAATGAATGAAACTCATGGCAAGTTTCTTCAACTGTGAATAACAAGTATGAAAAACAAAAGAGTTTTATTAAAAGAATCAGTAAATAAGAATGAATCTGTGGTGTAATTGTTTAGTTACATAAAAGCTTATATACAGTTGAATACCAATACAATTTAACATGATTATAATAATTTACGTCGCATTATTTCTATTAATACACTCTTCACAACGTTATATTTACGTGTTAATATTTTGTCTTTCTACCTGTGTTCATAATCGTACACAACCACGATTGTTTATTCAAGTTGAAAGAAATTATTAACATTAAGGTGTTTCCTCAAAGATAAGGCAAATTACTACATAAAGGAATCAACCCAAAGAATTTTCTTTTAGTTTTCAAAACGAATTAATATTGGTGTCAATATAACCATACTAAATGTTATAAATTGCTGTTATATATTTATCCAGTTCATAGAGAAACAAAATAACATTACTTAATAGGAAAATTAGGAAATTATTCCCACCTTTTTGTGTACTATTTTCTCAAAATGAAGGGATGGCTACAACGTAAGGAAATTCAGTTTTCCTAGGTGTGAGGGATTACTGTAATTTATAATAGTGAAGAAGGAGGAAATATATATTTTTTTAACTCAAGTGCCATTAGTGTTTTGTTGTTTTTTTCCCAACAAATGAAGCGATGGTTGTAGACACATGTATACCAGGAGCATATTAAAGCATCAGTTGTATATTTTAGCAAAATAATTCTGCTGTGGAGAATATTGCAGTGAAGGGTGCAGTGGCTGCAGGCTAACGTAAGTGGGAACAAATTTGGCTGCAATTTGAGTGCTCTGTTACCGTTGACTGCAAGCTGCACGGAATGAGAGGCAGTAGCTGCAGAATTGCGAGCAGTACAAGTATAACTGCCACTATGGGTCGTAGCCAAACGTTCAAACATCAAAGTACTGGAATATTCTCCTAGACTCTTGATGCTCAAATCAGGCAGAGAAGTAATTGTTTCACCATCCTTCAACCATTCTATCGTGAGAGGAGGGTCACCTTTGGTAACCACACATTGAAGACCTATGCGTTCACCCAAATGTAGGCTATTTTGAATGGAAAATGGATAAATGCTTGGTGGTTCTGTAAAATATAAATGTTAAAATGTTGACATATTATTACTGAACTGTGGATTTAACACAAAAAAGTAATGCTTGTAAATTTTTAGATGCATAATTAAATTTTTATCCCCTAGTTCTAAAACAGAAAAAAAATATTAAAATGAAGATGAAATTGTATAACCTGGAAAACTTTGATGCCTGGAACAAATAGTAAGTACATACGTTACGCTATTCTGATTTATATTGATTCATATTATGCGAGTACTTAATGAGTTGCTATTTATTCCACTCTATTCCCCAAAGTCAATTAATCAATAACTTGAATGTTACTTGGTAAAAGAAAATTAGTATCAAAACAATGTTAATAGTACACCTAATAAAAATATATTGTAAATTCAATTTCAAAAGTTTACAAAATAAAATATTGGAACACGCAATTTCACACAAAATTTGCCTAGTTTAAAGTATAATTTACTAGTTTATATATTTTTTATTATTGATTTACATTCTCACAAGCTATGCATGATGATCAATAATATAACAAAAAAAAAAACAGAATATTTAATTAAAAGCTGAAATTATGTCAAAGAAAGAGAGGTGATGACCAGGAGATTTGTTGAGATAGGCATGATGACATGCGTCAGCAAGTGGACACATGATACGAACACCACAAAATGACACACTTACTCGTCTCGCTTTGAAACATGTCACTTTTTGTCACAAATGCAGCACCGCTTGTTTAATATAAGCAAACTCAGCTCTACTTCTCTCTATATATATTTTTTTCCTTTCAACACAAGTTTTTAATTAATTTCATAAAAAAAATAATAATTATAATAATAAAATGTTGCCAGCATTTTATTTTTATTATATAACTCTATGATATCATGATAATTATAATTTTACTGTAATAATAAAACAAAATTTTATTTTATATATAAGAATAAACTTTAAGGATTTCCTTTTCTTTGGGAAATGGGAAATTTCTAAAAAATATATATAATAATAATAATAATAAAAGAAAAAAAAAAGAAGCTCTTGAAATGAAATGATCAAGAATGTTTTCAAAAAAGTGCGAGGGTGTTTATGTGTGTTATTTTGTATCAAATCAAAAGTCAGAACACAAGAAAACACCAACGCAGCTTTATGATTGTGACGGTGTATCGAGTCTCGTATTAATGCAAAGTTAGATTACAATTATTCAATAAATTTACTGTAAGAACCCATTTCAATATTAAAATGTTAATATTTATCATTATTGTCACACAAAAGTGATTAATGGTTTTCGATATATGTAAATATTGAGGAATAAATTTTCAACATATGAGCAAACGTGTTTGACAAGGGGGTGATGAGGAGGTAGAATTTCAATATTCACCAAAACATACTGTTGTATAACATTGATTGCATGATTAATTTTACATTTTATAAAGTTATATCGTAATTGTAATTAAAATATAATTACAATTTCATTTGAAATTTTATAATGTATAGTACAAAGCTAGAAATTTCAATCATCATAGTATCACTTTAAAGCACTAGTAAAATAATGACAGTAAAAGTCTGAATATTCATTAAAGTAACATGTGCAAAAAAAAAAAAAAAAAAAAAAAAATCTATTTATGTTGAAAGGAAAATGTAATAATATTCAATCAGTGAAGAGTTTATTGTGTAATAAAATAATAATGTGACAAAAGTGAGTGTTCTAAGCGAACGTTTTTCTTAGAGAGGAACAAAGAGTCAACTTTCAAGTGACTATTAAAGTAAATTAAAACTCGCTTGCTTTTTTCACACCTTTTTACTTAAAGGTGATATACGTACATAGGTTTATTCAAAATTATAGCTCATTATTTTTTAACTGCTTAATGTACAGACTTTTTAGTGAAAATAAAAAGTTTTATCTTTCTTGCTTTGGGGATTTAAGTGGATGTTTTTGTCACGCGTGACATGTGACCTTAAGATACACGAAGTTCATTGTGCTTCAGCTGCTTTCACCTGTCAACTTAAAGATACAGCACAACAATCTATTCATTCGTAATTTTTCACATATTCCCTCAAAAAGATCACAATTTGCAAGATAATTGACATGAAGTTCGTGTAAAATATTGAAAAAACGAGACCCACCTGTGACGGTGATTTCGACGCTGCCCCGGTCTGAGTGTCCTTGCCGATTTTTGGCTTCACACGTGTACGTGCCACGATCTGCACGCTGCTGCACGTTACTCACTTCCAGGGTGCCGTTGGGGTGCACAAGCTGACGATGGTTGGTGGGCAACAGTCGACCATCTATACATTCAATTCCATAACATTTCACAAGCAAACTTATTGCAACATACATATCAACTCGTAAAAATAATAAAGAATCACGTGTGTTTTTTTAGAGTTGAAATTTATAAATGGCAAATTTTTATAACGGCTTGTACCGCAAGGAAATGAAAAACCTGCACAACTATAGACTGAAAAGCATCACTAAAATTGCAGGTTATTCATTTCATTTCGGTACACTGTGGTATACAAGTTTACATTATTGCCTTATGGCAATACAATGTTGTCATATGAAGACTTTAATTAACGCTCATTACGTGGTATGTCCATACAGCAATAGAAAGAAAATGTCATAATGTTTGTCTCACTCAAAGCTTACATCTGTGCCGCGCATCTATTACTGTTGTTTGTTAAGCTATATTACGCGTGTATTATTTTGAGTGGAAAAGTCGCTACAGTTTTCGAAATGGTCATGTAAAAAGATTAATACAAGCAAAAAATGTTATGAGATATCACTGTGACTTCTATATCCTCTTGTTTTAATTATTATTCAAAGTATCATTATTATTAAGCTATGCTTCACAATATTTTCTTAGCGTATGTATTTTCAGTGTATATTTCTGTAGCTAAGAAACATGAAACGTCGTTCATCATTCTTACGTTATGAACTGCAAGTCATGCCTATAGTCATAGATCACTCTTGAATTATAGACACTGTGACTTTTTTTCAAGCATTTTTTAACAAATCATTACAAATATATAACAATTTAAACAAGAATATAATATAAAGGAAAGTTTAAAGCATTCAAAACTTTCGAAAAAAAAATGTCAATAACTATTGTGTATAAACCAATTTTAAATATGGATCGGCAGTATTTTTTTTTTATAACTTCAGAATAAAAATCTGCATAACATATTTTAAAAATTCTTAAGTTATATACTTTTGGAATTCGCTTTCAAAGTATTTGAATAGCATCGCTTCGTTCAAGTCAGATTTATGTTAATTTGATGCAACTTCCTTTGCTTACATGACACGAAAAAAAATTACCTCCTTATCTTACTGCTTGTAACAAATGACCCTCATTTTTTAGCTGAATATAAGAAAAAGCGTCTTGCTTGCTAAAATATTCTAAAATATTTCACTTTATACAAAACAATGAAGAGAAAATTCCAGTTTGACCCCCTCCCACTTTTTTATTATTATTATTTATTTTGGCTTAAATTCCAGTAAAAGTATGCAATATTTTGTTGTAATATCAAGAGCGACAATGTGGTCATAAGTACCGTAAAAAAAAGAAGAAGAAGAAGATGCTTATGTGAATGTGCGACTTAAAGCTGAGCAGTGAAACATGTACATAGTAGATGAAAGGCGGTCCGTACTGACTGTGCGCCTGCATATTATTACATCCCACAACCCGCATTACATACGCACCCCACAATAATTGCATAGCCTCCAGGATAAAAACCACACGGGAATGTGCGATTTATTTACAAAACCGAAATCTACTTTCAAATAAACTTGAATCTTTGACTGAATACAGTATATGCCTACATTTTTCAATGTAATATGTTAAAAGAGCTAAGCTTTTATTTTATTTTTATTTTTTTGTAACATGAGTTAAACAACGTGTTTTTGTATCCATGATTTTTTTTATAGATAAATAAACTCAAAAAGGTTGAAAAGGAAATATTTAAATAACCATCATTTGGACAGAGTAATTTTAAAATTTTCAAAATACATTTTCAAGATTAATTTTCAAGATTTTTTAGATTCAATAGGAAATTTTATCAACTTGTACCATAACGGAACTTTTTCAAGTTGTCAACTTTCTTGTATTTCAAATAAGATATAATATGAGACCAATACTGCAATTAGTGTGTATTTCTAAGCATTTCATATGGGTCACTAAAATGTCATGTTTTGTATTTCCAGTTGATTGGGCGTAATCATGTAGATGTGTTGGATAAAATTGGTTCTAAAGATAATTGAAACTTGCCTTTCTCCCAGGTGACAGAGTCCAGAGGAAAGCCAGCAGCAGGGCACGTGACTATTAGCGGTTCACCGGCTACCGCGGAGATTGGAGGCATTTTGCGGATAATTGGTAGACCTGTTGACAAAAGACACAACTGCTTGGATGATTCGAGGTCAACAATCATGCCCCCTCCTTTCCCTTGTCATGTCAAGTTAAAAGTCCCATGAGTAATAATAATAACTTGCAATAAATGTTGCAATATAAATTCTGTAAAGTTTGACAAAGTTGGAAATACAGCTTCATTTCAATAATATTAACACATAAAAAAGAACATTAATTCAAAATAAATATTTAGCATTATGTTAAAAAAATAACTGTCTCTATATCAAGTGGATGCAATTACACATACAGTATAAAGGAAATTTGCAATTTTGTCAATGTTTTGAAACATGTGAAGCGTATTCATAATGATCGAGCTGATTTCAATCCAAATTTCCTTGTTAGTGTTAAAGCACAATAAAATGTGTTGTATCCAGATATTGGAAAGCACTTCTCTTTTTCAACAATGCCACATGAACAATGATTTGAACTTGGTCAAATATACTGTACAGTATAATATTATATAATATATATATATATATAATATTATATATAACTACATTGAAAAAACATTTATAAAATGTTTTAACGTGTTTTTCTTCGTCTCAGAATAAAAAGTTTTTCTTCGCTCAATCTCAGTGCAAGCACGGGGGAAAGTTAAATCACAAGGAAAAAAACAACTTTTGCTCACTAAAATTTGAAATATTATTCTTAAAGAACAAGAAACTTGGAAGAAAAAGTTTTCAATTCAAATTTGACACTTATTTACGTGCGGGGAATTTTTCTCTTTTTGTTTAATATTTATAAGTGTATGTAAAAAAAAAAAATAATAAAAATAATAATAAATATGTAAGTAATGAAAATATGTGTATATATTTTTTTATTATTATTTGCATTTTGTATTATCTATTATTATGTTATTATAATTTCTGTAAGATCTGAACATATCATTTTTCAAGACAGTGTTTGTTCTCATGCAAACATCATACCAAAACGTATACGTGGGAAGAAAAAGATAAATTTATAAATACTTTCAAAGGCTTAGACTATTTAAGTCGATATGTGCTTTACACTTTTGATTCTTGAGATAGGAAAACATTAAAAACAAAACAGCAAATTTTAATTTAGATTTTTTCCTTTTCTTTTCAATTTTTAGATGATAAAATTGTAAGAAATTTAAAAATATATTACAAATAGAAAATTACAAATGGGTAGGCATTAAACTTCTATAAAGATTTTTTCATATTTTCTCAGTAAATTTTTATTGTATTGAAAAAATGTTTTTCATTATTCTATCTTCAATTGAATTTGTAAAATCTACGCCAGTTTTTAAACAAAATAAAATAATTTCGTGTAAAAATTACAGCTGTTCTGACCAGCTGGTAATATTTGCTGTTTTATAAAATAAAGTTTTCTTTTTTACAAGATTGATATACAAAAGGTCTAACGAATCAACACGAATCGAACGAATCAATGAGCATCGGCATCTCAAAATCTTGTGATTTTGTCATCTTGACAAAATTGCATACAGTATAATTCATAGAATCTGCAATAGAAAATTTTTGAAAATGATTCATATTACGAAAGAAGCAAATCAACATAACAGAGTTTGCATAGTAAAAAGAGCAGGGAGAAATAAAAATTTCTTGGCAATGTTAAAAGTATAATATTGAAACTTGATGGTATACATATCAAAATGTAGACAAAAGAAACGCGCACTCGCTAGCTCACACTATGGAAAAACAATATGACGTATAATATAAAATAAAAGCTATGATTATATAAACGCCATATCAGTGGCACATGAAATGAAAGGGGAAAAAAAGCGTTATGCATGTATTATTAAAAAAAAATTAAAAAAAAAAAAAAAAAAAAAATCAAATCAAATTTGCAACATTTTAAACACATGATATGAGATGGATTGAAACACTGATTATAATACAATAATGTTGGCAAGAGAATAATACCGAGCAATCTGAAAATCTAATGAATAATAAACACATATTATTGAAAGCACGAGTACTTTGTTTGCTTTCAATTAAATTTATATACAAAAAATAAAGTGTTTACTTTTATAATTGTATGTCAATACATTAACAAAATATTTAAAATCGAAGAAATAAGAAAATTTAATCCATACAAATAATTCCCGATAGCATATAAAATTTATATTGCATTAAAAATGAGGTATACAATATATAATATAAGGCTAATACAGGATTTGTGTTTCTATGCATTGCATATGGTTTCTATTTAATAATTTGTATTAATAATTTTTATTTCAGACTAGAATATATAAATGGATATTTGATTTCTGATATCTTAGTTACTTCTCTTAAAATAAGAAACTTAAAGTTACATGATCACGTATAATCTAGAATTTGAAAATAAAATTCTATGGAATCGAATGTTCGGTTTCTTGTTGTGGTTCACATTGGGGGGGGGGGGGGGGGGGGATCTCAGGAAACCTTCAAAACAAATCGGAATATTGAAGCTAACGCACAAAAGACGTACAAAGTGTATAAGACTGGTTGATACTAAAGGGGACGTTCATCTATCCTAGTCAAATATTCTGCACGCCAGTGTACACAATGTTTGAAATTAAACAGATTGCTTGATGTCAAATCCACGTAATAGAAACTGCGTAATTCATTTTTTACATAGTTGAGGCATAACGAAGAGCGTGCATGTTCAAACACTAATTGTTCAAAAGAAAAATGTTAAAATTAATCTAAATAATATACATTTTGTATGATATATGTTTTGCACTCTAGTGCTGGTGAAAGAATAAAACCATAGGACCTCGTTTTAAAGCAATACAATCCTTCACCATGTTGTTCCGTGGCTTTCTTCTTTTACCTGAGCGGGTGAAAAGCATTTAAGATTTTTGAAACTTTTTATATATAGTGTCACTGTCACCTATCACAGTAAATTAACAGCTTGATCACACTAAGGTCCACTCTGATAAATTTATATCCTCATGTTGATGCTATATTTCAACAGTCATTGTTTCGTTATTTTAGTGGTAACTGTGTTGTGCAATTTCAGTAAGTAAAAACGTACAAGTAAACTTGGCTTTCGCCCATCAATGCACTTTACGTACCGTAAATACGAAGTGGTGCAGCATGTTCCACTTTGCCTGCGCGGTTCGAGGCAAAACATTGGTACGTTCCTCCATCCTCCACTCTCACTTTACTGATGTTCACGTGACTTATGACGTCACCCGTAAGTGTCACATACTGGCCTATCACGAATCTGAAACATATGTTACACAAAATTGCAGCAAATGAATTTAACAATTGCAATAAAGTCACTTGCTCTAGACTACTAATTTAAAAACAAAAACAAAAAAAAACTATAAAGGGACGGGTGAGTGCTGACATTCAGAATTAATACTTTGATAATTATAAGAGTGAGGGGGCAGAGAAAGTTATGCTATGGAAAATGCAAAACAAATTTCTACAAATAGAAAATTGTAGATTAAGGTATTATTCACATGACGCGTAAATTTGACGCACGTCAACGTGCGTCGACGCGCGTTATAAAGCTGGAACAATGTAAACAAATGGAGCCGTTCACATGTAATTTGCAAAAATCATGTGAACGGCTCCATTATTTGTTTACATTATTCCAGCTTTGTAACGCGCGTCAAATTTACGCGTCATGTGAATATTACTTTAAAGTGTTCAACAATGGGGGGAAAAAAGTAAAAAAAAAAAAAAAAAAAAAAAAAAAGTAAAAGAAGCTGCTTTTTGGAAGTTTCTTAAAATATAAGAAAAAATATCTTTATGGAGCAGCAGAAATGAATGGGTTTGGCTGAAACTGCAATAAATTTCTTCCCCCTTCCCTCCTAACGTTTCAAGTCAATCGCCAGCACTTTTATATTTATAGTCAACCTTTTTCTAACCAAGCGTCATCAAAATATCAACTATAAAATTGGGTATCAGTTACAATATAAAAAATTATTAACGTAGGTTACTTGAGTTACACAAAAATGTAGCAGTCGAAAGTGAAAGTACTGACAGTTGAGCAAAAAACGAAGAAATAAAAGGGGGGAGGGGATATGACATTTATTTTGAGTACAAAAATATATAGAAACACTTGAGCACAATGCTATTATATTTTATATAAAATATGTTCTCCTTAAAATAAAATATCACATGCTTCAATAATATTGTTTTATTATTTTAAGATATACAATCATGAACTTAAATTTTAAAATTGTACCGCTTAATGATTGATTGAATTTTACAATTTTAAAGAACAATTTCTTCTCTAATGAGCATAATACACCTAGAGTACGTGAACATAATACTAGAATGACTCTTAAAAAAGCCAGTAAACGAAATATTGTAAAACGATTTACGGAAAGAACAAGGAAATATAATTTGCCCAAAGCATTAAAAGATATAATAAAATAGAATAATAGTGATAAATTTAAAACAGAATCAAAACTTAATTTTTAAAATAAATTCTATATTTGAGCAAAAAAAAAAAAAAAAAAAAAAAAAAAAAAAAATCTTTGTGTTAAAACTAAAGAAATTTGAGGAAGGAAAAAGTAGTATGTTTAAAAATGAGATAAGTATATAGTGTTTCAATCAAGTAAATTAATTTTACAACTGTATTATTATATGCATTGTTGGAAAATTCAAAAATATATATATATATTACTGTGATTTTTGGTTTAATTAATTTTGTGATGTATGTAAGGAATAATATATTTATGTAGAAATATGATAATGTTGATGTAAAATGTATAAATGATTAAACCAACCGATAAGGCTTCGGCCTAGGTGCGGATTATGTATCATTATTCAAGACGATAACAAAAAAATGTTGCACTTTTTAATACAATTATATAATTCCTTGAGCTCGTGTTTTATTATTATTAGTATTATGGCAAATAAGCTACAGAAAAAAATGCAGTTAATTATATCCTTCATTATGTGAAGAACGAAATAAAGTTGCATGCTTGCCTAAAATTGCGAAACTAATTTTAAGTTGCAAAATATCAAATTGTGCGACTTCAGTCGCACTAGTATGGTGGCACTCTTAGGTAAGCCCTGTAGACGCCTAAATAATTGTTATTTATTTTATTATTATAAAAAAGTAATAAATATTCTTACAACTGTACAATTTTTTTTTTTTTTTTTTTTTTTTTTTTTTTTTTTTTTTTTTTTTTTTTTACAAAATTGCTTTATTTGTTTCTTAAAGTTTTGAAAAATCTCATCAATTGCCATACTTTCATCAATTTACGTACTAAAATATTTTTCATTTAACTTTGTATGAACATGAAAATCTACGTAGAGACACCAGTTTGGTTGACTCTAACAAATGCAGTTGGAAGTTAAATTAAAAGTAGGTCTATTTTATTTATTTTCATAAAAGTTAGTAATATTCTTTATGCAAATTCAAATTGTGTCATTTTCTATTAGTTATTCTTACGCGACATGCCTAATAAAACGATCTGTGACAACTTCATTATAGCAGGAAGTAAGTTACAGAAAAGACATAATAATATATTGAAATTAGGCACAGCGTGTGGGCTAGACTGGCCTTATACTTGTCAAGGAGAGAGAGAGAGAGAGAGAGAGATGATGATGATGGGTTGGTCTCTTTGTGTGACGATGTGAACAGAACTACAATTGACTGCGTCACTTGCGACAAGGAAGCCGCTTTTGCTTCTTGTCTTATACAACTCAAAGCAAAGTTTAGCACATGTAATTAAATTTGAAGCAATGTTCTAACTTTCTTAATTTTCTTTGAATTGGATCAAACTACCCTGCCAGTTATGGTAAAGGCAAGCTAATTTATCACACTTAATAAATAATACAGAATCGTGACATTTTTGTTTAATTCATCTAAATATTTAAGAATATGATTAAGTTCATTTATTGTATTGTATAATAATAAAATATACATACAGAAATACAGATATACACACAAACATACATAAATGTATACGCATATATATATATATTATGATTGCATTGACAAAAAAAAAAATAATTAAAACTTGGATTTGCATTGGAAAAAGCAAAATACATTCTGAATTGATTTATTTTAAATTTAGTACTTATTTTTTATAATTAATATATTTTTGAAATAGAGATATATCCCAAGATAAATTTCGTTTATCCATAGTAACAATCACAACACAACCCCCATTTTAACATCCTTCATTGGATATTGTTTGGATACGTTGAATTTATGTGTCGTAAATATTACAGAAGTTATTATACAAGCTATCAATACTGGAGGCTGCAGTTCACTAGCACCATTGAAACAAATTTGAACTGTTCACGTTATTTATTAATAATTATTACTTTCACAAACATGAAACAAATTATACATTAATTAATATTTTTATGTTTATAATTTTATATCCACATAATATATCAATTAGGTGCGGCTAAAATAAAATGATGTGTGCAAAAAAAAATAATAATAACTAAATAAAAAAATAGCTTTTTTTAAGTACCATATACTTTTATGATTTTACCAAACAAATAACAGTTAATAAATTATTTAATATAATGAAGTTGATAGTGGAGTAAATTCTAAAATTTATAGATATACTATATATATATATATATATATATATATATATATATATATATATATATATATATATATATATATATATATATATATATATATAATATAAATAATATATTTAAAGTTTATATCGTGTAAGGTTTCAAGTTGGAAAAATTTCGTATGTCTGTGTTTTGTATGTGTGTATGTGTGTATTAAAATCTAAAATTCATTTGGATAATGATTTGTGTAATTTAAACTTTCATTTATTGAAATTTTACGTAAATACCGATATTAATTGTGAGGATCATTTGCATAAAATTGAAACTATAGTTTTCCTCGTATGAACACTGCTCAATTATGGATTTGTTTCAATATGCTCATCTAAATACACACACAATTATTTTCATCAAAGGTTTTTCAATTATTCAAAACGATCAAAAATAGGCTAAAATTAATTAAAATACATACTGTATGACAATACTGTATGGGCGCGAGAGGTTTTACGTTGCGAATTTTATTGTTTGGTGAGTAATGAGAATGGGAGAATAGACGGTGAAAGTTATAACAATACTGCACAGAAAGTGTAATTTAGTCATTGGGCTGAAAAGTAAATAAATATAGATTCAATAACACTTGGACACTTGTTTGAGACGAGGGCTTATAGGTAAACTGCTTTATTCTTATAAGAACAGCATTGGGTAGTAATAATTGCTATACAAACTAAAAAGAATATTAAACCAACATTGTTAAACCAACATTGAGATTTCAAATTGAGCTTACACCTGTAGGTTATTTACAAAACTAGTATTTAGATTTAATTTATGAAATGCAATTGCATGTAATTAGTGGCGCATGCTTTCAGAGCTGTTTGTGAGGATGAATGAGTAAAAAATAAATTATATCAAGAGCACACACACACACACACACACACACACACACACACACACACACACACACACACACACACACACACACACACACACACACATATATATATATATATATATATATATATATATATATATATATATATATATATATATATATATATATATATATATATATATATATATATACACGCTGTGAGAAAGTAAAATGTCGAGGTAAATGTTCAAAAACTTATGTTAATGAATGATAAAGTTTTGAATAATAGATTGTTACACTGCAAGGTAGGTGGTAGGGAGTTTTAATGGCAAGCGGGCATATTATTACGCAGTCCGCGGCCAGCAACAGGTTCCCTCACCCACCTTGGTCTCTCTCTCTCTCTCTCTCTCTCTCTCTCTCTCTCTCTCTCTCTCTGAAAACTCCCGAGGCAATCTTTCAACTCTCCGTCGTCTCCCGACACACTCGCTCTTTTTCTTCCCCCACGAAATGAATAGCAAGAAAAATAATAATAATAAAAAAAAAAAAAAAAAGACTAACTGCTTCCAACTGCTTATTAACGTTGGAATATAAAAGCAAACAACTATTGTTCCGCAACTTAATTTGTTCCTCACCTTTATGCATACATTTACTTTTTTCTTTTAAAAAAACTTGAGCTTTAGCTTATATTATACTGCAATTCAATTCAAAAGTACATTTTTTTCTCTTACTGAACGAATACATTTTTACAATGCCATTTACCTTTATAATTTAAGTTTCAATGTTTAAAATAATTTCAAGGTACCAAATTTCATAAAAATATTAATAATAATAATAACAAAATCTCATTGTCTACAATTTTTCTTCCTCTTTCTCTCAACGGAAAATATAGAAATTGATTTTAGGAAAAAATATCAAAAAATAAAATAAATAAATAAATCACATCAACAGTAATAATTATTCAACTTTTCAATTTGTTTCTATTACAGACGGTTATTGTGACATTATACATAAATATCATGTAAATAGCCGAGGATGAGAGAGAAAATCATCTACATCTTCTAGTCATTATCATTACATAATATCAACATATTGCTTTCATCGCTCCAGACTATTTTGCAAATTTGTTAAGTTGTGAGCAAACAAGGATGAAAAAATAAATAATGTAAACAAAAATGTTGACTTTGTTTTCAACAATTTATTTCTTTAATTTTGTTTCTCTTGTGTAAAATCTCTCTCTCTCTCTCTCTCTCTCTCTCTCTTAAAGCCATAGACCACATGAAACAGCATGATTGTGCTTTTCAATGATTAAACACAAAATGGAATCTCCAAAACTGATGACAATTTTTACCAGAATGTAAAACAAAAGAATGTGAAAATGCTGTTTTTGCGTGACTCCTACTTCTAACATCAGAAACAGGCAAAAATAAGTACGAAAAAAATGTTGTGAGTGTTGCATAAGTCGAAATCTTCTGATCCCTGCTACGGGTTTTTGAGACAAACTTATGTTATTGATCTAAGTCCCAACAAGTGTTTTGTTCAAATGCTTATGCTTTCTTCTGGTCTATTCCTTTAAAGGAATAGAGCAGAGAATAACATAAGCATTTATATCACAAGGCACTTGATGGGATTTACATAAATAACTTTAGTTTGTCTCAAAACCCAACTGTAGCTCCGTAGCAGTGATCAGAAATGTCAATTTATGCAATCCTCACAACGTTTTCATACTAATTTTTGCATGTTTCTGACGTCATAAACATGAATTTTCACGCAAATTGCATACTTTACAGTATTTTCACGCTCTCTAGTGGGGCTACATTAACATTCTAGTAAAAATTGTCATCAGTTTTGAAGATCCCATTTCGTGTTTATTCATTAAAAAGCACATGTTGTTTTATGTGGTCTATGGTTTTAAGTTTCAGATTTTTTGATTACGTTCCTAGGGTTTAAAATGTATTTACATTGAATTTAAACTCATTAACGGAATAGAAATGGAATGAAATGTGCTTACCTCTCGCTCTGTGGCAGAGGAAAGCCGTCGAGGGTCCAGTAAACCTGTGGAGTGGGTTGTCCAGTGGCAATGCACTTCAGAGACACATCTGGTCCTGGTTGCAATGTCTGCTCGATGAACTTGTAGAGAAGTTGCGGCTTGGAGGCTGAAACATACCACGTCCATCACGTTAGTGCATCAATTTTTTAAATTAAGATCACTTCACTAATCAAAAGTAATTTCTCTTTAAATATTAATATTGAAAAATTATAGTGTGTTAGAATTATTTTACATCAATGATAAGTCAAAGTAGGCTTAAGTCGTAGGGCTTGAATATTTGCAATGATAATCTTAATTTTTGGAGTATATTTAATGTGACTTGAATTAACCATGGTTTGCATTTTGGTATCATTGATGAAACATGCAGAGTAATAATAATAAAAAAAAAAAAAAAAGAGTGAGAAATGAGGTTAGTTTGGCTGAAGACAAAAGAGAATCGTGATTACACACGTCAGTCTCGTGTGTCCTTGCTACGGCAATTGTCTCTAGAGTGTCTCCTGCCAAATCAAGATCGCCAAGCAAGCGAGCCACTTATTGCCATGCCACACACAATAACACAGTAGATCTTAGTTTCAGGCTTAACATGACATCAAATAAAATGTATCGTTGCTTTTTATTACTTATATGTCTCTAATATTTCAGCTATAAGTACACACAAAATAAAGTTAAAAATGTGAGTGGTGGGAGGATCGTAATTCCTTGCTCTCGCCACACGATACATCAAGCTTAACTACACTCGAGCGCTTGCAAAATGACCATACCATTCACATAATGTCTTAAAATGTACAAGAAAATACAGCGAATACAACTTAAATGAAAAGCAATGGGAAAAAACAGAGTAAAAGGTAAAGAAGATGTAAGTATATATATATATATATATATATATATATATATATATATATATATATATATATATATATATATATATATATATATATATAATATATATATTAATGCTTTGCAATTGATTGATCCTTTAGTCATAATTCACTGAAGCAAAATGATGATAAGACATGCATCGTTTTTATCAGCAATAATTTTTATTTGCTTTATTTTGCAGACAATAACGCTAATAAAATTGTAATTTTTCCTTTGACTCTAAAGTACAGCCTTAAAAATTAAACAAAGTAATCATATAATTGAATTTTCAAATTCATAGGTTTTACCTGCTACTAAGGAACCAATAATAAGACTGAAAATTGTGCTCCACGCAGCAATAATAGTTTAGATTAATTTTTGATTGAAATAATGAAATAGGTTTTCCGGTTTGCTGCTGTTGCCGTTATTTGCATTTGAAAAGAAATAAGCCGACTTAAATTTTATCTACAATATTTATAGATATACTAAACATTTTGGCGTATTTAAGAAGCACAGCAGCAATATAAAAGCAAGAAAATGTGTTTCAATTGCAAATATATTTAAAGTGTGTTAAATTATTGAACAGAAATGTCTTTGCGTGTGGAGTTAAAGTTGGCATGAATCCTACGAAGCGGCCACACGATCCCGCGAGAACCATAAAAACATCTCTCACAAACTAATAACTTGTAATTTCACTCTTATTACTTTTCTTCGTTTTTAAATTGGAATTAAAATGTCTCTGGAATAGCAACCTCGTTTGAGAGAGGTACTTTAAGTTGATTATTACATTAATTTTTTTTCTTCAACATTATGTAATGTATCACATAAAAAGTTGTGAAATTGATAAATAAATAAATAAATAAATAAAAAAAATACATAAATAAATAAATAAATAAATAAAATGCCAGTATTCCAAGAGTACGACATGAATTATTAAAATTTGAGCAGAGCACAACGAGTTGACAGTTTGTGATGTGTGTGCACATTGAGACTTAACTTGTGTAGCGCAGATACGTCAGTGAGCGAGATTAATAAGTCACGAATACAAACACAGGCAATGATGAAGTATCTCACAGTCACTACAATTCTACAATATGGTGTCACAAAAGTGAGAGAAATGAATTTCTGAGTTGCCACTCGGGTCATAAGGTTATTTATATTATGTATGTACTGCTTGTAACTTGGGAGAAGAAGAAGAAGAAAAAAAAAACTTGAAAATTTGCTTCTATTTTAATACAAAACAGCATATTGTTTTCATTTCATTTTTACTTTTATTTAGATGAAAGTCCTTCTATTATCATTAACTAACTTTATTTGTGTCCTATTGAAATCACACACTTAAGCTGTTGGCTTAATTACATCATTTCACGTAGTTCCTTTTGTACTACTGTTGAGTTGAATTGACCAATGAAGTTAAGAAATTGTAAAGATTGTTACTTACAGTGAAAATCAAATAAGTTAGAAAAGCAATATAAAACTACAAGAGTGCCTCTAAAGGCTCATTTTTTTTTCAATATTTAATTAAATATATTATAGAATTTGTAGAACAAAACTTTCAAAATTTCAGGTAAAACTATAAACAACAGAAATAAAAACGAGAGAGAGAGAGAGAGAGAGAGAGAGAGAGAGAGAGAAAAGCACCGTCAAGAATTTTATCAGGAGAAATAAAATACAAATAAAATAATACTGTGGCTATAAAAAGTAATGCTTGACTCTAATTAAAAATGACAAGTATGTAGCGAGTGCACTGGACCAGATAGGAGAACAACAGTCAATCAATTTATCGATTTAAGCCTCGTCAGAATTGATTTGATAGAAAAGCAAATGTGTACGTGAGTATATATATATATATATATATATATACATACACACACACACTCACTCACTCACTCACTCACACAAACGTATCTTTCATGATATACGATTTTATTATTACAATCGTTCTATTTAATTAATTAAAAGTTCATTAAAAAAAGAACAAATGACAAAAGCATTTCAAATATCATCAAAATAAAAATGTAGAAATAAAATTATTGAAATATAAAAGTCTGAACTGTCTTGTTTATTGTTTTCTCTTGATAAATACACATACAAACAAATTGATAGTTAAAGAGATAAATTTTATTTTATAAATATTTTACAAATTAAATATTTATTCTGTTAAAACCCCAACCCTTTTCAAAATTAAATAGCTAAAATAATGATAAATAAATACTATATTTCAATGCAATTTATCAGAAGTAAAATAAAAATTAATTTTGATTTCAAATGTTAATGTGAGACACGTAACATGTGCATCAGACCAGCCCAGAATGTCAGTCGTGTCTTGTAAATGTCGCTTTCTTTCTTTCTTTCTTACTTACTTACTTACTTTTTTTTTTTTTTTTTTTTTTTTTTTTTTTTTTAATATTTGTAACTTTTTATCAGAAACATTTTAGGTAGCAACTCTTTTTGCCTCATCTATATGCATGAATATCAAGTTATATAATATTATATTCCACGGGCCTCGAACTTTTTCTTTGTAATTCTTTAGAAAGAGATCTAGAGAACGAAAATGAGGTGAAAAGAAGATCGATCCTCCAACTCATCTTGTGTTACTGACACTCAACAAAATGCGCCCCTACATCTCCTCTCTCTTGCTTTTGATCAAAAATACAAAAATTGTAGACCACTCTAGTGATACCTCCTTACTTTCTAAACAACATCATAAATAGAAAAAAAATTAGTTCTTAGAGCTGTAAAGTTATTCCTACATATTTTCTTCATGCGGTACTGTACACAGGACCACGACAAGCTATTTTAACATTTATATCCAGTGCGTGTTTTTCTCATAAGAATAACATTGCAAATTTAGTGCGAGTTTTTGAATGGTAAAAATTCTTATCGTGGTCGTGTGTACATCTGTTTCTTAGTCTCTCTCTCTCACTCTCTGTCTGTCTCTGTCTCTGTCTCTGTCTCTGTCTCTGTCTCTGTCTCTGTCTCTGTCTCTGTCTCTGTCTCTGTCTCTGTCTCTCTGTCTCTCTCTCTCTCTCTCTCTCTCTCTCTCTCTCTCTCTCTCTCTCTCTCTCTCACTACAATTTCCTGCCTCCATACCTTAAACAGTTACCTACAAAGAGAATCGCAGGCTCTGACACCATAAATATATATTATAGTACTTTAAAACTAATTAAAAATCGATGCATGATAGTTTAAAATAAAATAACATGTCTTAAAATTAAATAATTTTAGTTTGCATGATATATAACTCTTAAAACTTATGTTGTAGTCTTAAATAATTATGATTATTATAATTAGTGTGCTGTGTGTACCTCCAATGTATTGGACGCAAGCCTGTTTTTGGATGAAACAAATAAAGAAAGAAAGAAATAAAATAAATAAATAGTACCATAATGTTGCTATAATCATCAAGTTTTAAAAATACATAGAAGAAATTTAAAAATAAAGAAAAACAAAATTTTAATTGAACCCAAACTTGTCAATGTCAATACACTCAGCATGCATTCGTAACGTTACCTGTACACACAGAAAAAGCTACATAGCCAAGTCTCTTGAACGAGCTTTCATCACTGAACTGTCTTATTTTTATCCATAAATTATTTATATATACAATCATGAACTTGTCGTAAAAATGAACGTATTTGAGGGAAAAATGTGAGCTATTTTGTGTTCTCTTGACGCTGGTGTCACTCACAAACACATGGCACGCTCACCACTTTGAGAATTCGATTTAATAGAAGAACGTCTCAAGTGGCGCTAGCTAGCTTACACTTCGATATCAAGCTGCCTGGTAGCTGGCAACTCACTGCCTTATTTCATCAAGAAATAAATATGAAATAGCACGGAAAATATAAGCGATGCAATTACTTGTCAGAGCAAGCCTCATTTTACATCAACCACATCTCAATGGCTTTTTTTTTCTATTAGAAATAAATTTGATAGCAAAAGGAAAAAGAGAGGATGATTTTTTCTTGACGCTTGAACATTTTACTGAATATTATAATTATAAACTGATACCACTTAAATGAGCTTTAATTATTTTTAATAGAAATTGAGAGTTAACAGTTTTAATATAACTATTATATAGTTTTTGCTTAGTCGATGATAATTATGTTTCATCAAGTATTATACAAATAAAACTGTTGTTGTTGTTGTTGTTTTCAAAATTGAGTTTAGTTACAATTTTATATATTTTAATCGACGTGATAACATAATATTAAATGTACGTTAATTTTAAATATAGATAGAAGAAAAGCTATAAGTAAATGCTAAATTATTTTATCAAGTTTGAGAATTAACAGATAGTGTAAATGATGTTAATAAAACATATTTTTTTTTACATTAACGTGTGATTCTCGTGATGGTAACAAAGCTATACAGTTGCAATCAAATCAACTTTTTCACATTTTCTTGAACTGCTTATAAAAAGCTTCATATTTTCCTCTAGAAACAAAATATATATTGAATGTACAAATTGTGATTTAATGAACAATTTAATGAACGAATGAATGATTTAAAATTTTCAAGTTACTTCAATTGAAAGTCAAATAAAAAATAAACAGTAAAAAGTTTTTTTTTTTTTTTTTTTTTTTTTTTTTTTTTCATTATCCTCTCATAAAAATTGTAACGTTTCTAATATTTACTATAAATATTGATAAGCAAGTCATGGAAAAAAAATTCTTCTCTCGCCATAATGTTGACAATCTCGAGAACTTATTGACAAAGTTTGTATAAGAGAAATAATATTTTCCATCTTTTTATTTCATTTGCTATTCAAGAATAAATAAATTTATACATTAACTTTTCATTAAATGCTTTATTAATTTCAAGCGTAGTAAAATGAATATAAAACAAGATTTTTTTTCCTTCTTTTTATTAAAAAAAGAAAAATAAATACCGTGATAAACAAAAATACAGTCTAAAAATTATTACAAAAATGTGTCCTAAACTTACGTTTTAAAGGCAAAATGCCATTGTATAGCCCCACCGTCTTACATAATGTTGTTTATTTGCCGTCGTTTTATTGATTGGCTTAAGTCCCCTGCTTGTAAAAAGTCTCTTTTAAAAGCTTCAAAAAGAATTTATATTATTTGATCACTCAAAGGGTCTTGAATTTTATATATAACATTGTATGCGCTCATACGCCACTAAGTAGAAAAAAAAATCACTCTTTTGAGTTGGCCGTGAATAAAAACTCGTTTAAACCCCAACAAAAGTCAGGAGCAAACATTCATACATCACCATATATTTCTATCCCCACGCATGTATAAACAAGTATAAGATTAATGTAAACTTTCCAGCAATGAAGTTACACGATCCAAATTGTATATATATATATATATCAAAAATACTTTTTTGTTTGTTTTTTTACGTTTAATATCTGTACACATTACTCCTTTAATGCATATTTACTCTTTTTTATAACCAAAATAATTTTTTCCTTTTGTATACAAGAAAAAAAAAAGAAAAAAAAAGTAAGAGGTTAAAGACAAGTATATGAAAAGGTTGGGTGGAAGTATAAGCACGCATGAAAGGGCGAAGACGCTCTTAATGATAGAGTACACTAATTGATATAAATGACCTCTCAAGGTTGGCTAATTTATCTTCTTGCTTAAATGCTCTTAACGTTAGATATAGGCAAAGAACGTGCAAGACAGTAATGTGGAGGGCGGCAGAGACACGCTTCAATATAGCACGTATACTTGTACAAACTAACTGCCATGCATATACTTTAAACTACCAAAACTTTCTATCTCGCGTCATTATATATATTAATAGCTATTTTATATAAATTACGTATCTTCAAAATCAGACATTGGAAAACTTTCATAAATTTCTATGACAGAATAGTTCCTCTCCATTTCTTACTTTCTTTTTTTTTTATATTCTTTTTTTTTTTTAAGAGCGAAGTTTTCTCCGCTTCTCCAAAGAATGATGGCATCTTCATCTTTTCTCGCTTCCATAGCATGCGATATTAATTCAGATACCAGGAATACTCGGCGCGCTGCTTCCACTATGTGATGGAATTGCGGCACTTCATCATTTCGTCTTCATCAGCACCTTTTTCTCCCCAACTCTCAAGTAAATAAAAAATAATGATAAATAATAATAGAAGAAATATTTCACAAACATCTGCGTAATATCAATGATATCAAACTTTGTGCAAATGCAACGATAATAAAAATTTATCTTTATTTTCCCCTCATAATGCAAACTTTAAAGGTAAAGTTAATTAATAACAATGACTCTTCATATTTTGTATAAAAACCACAGTGTGTCTGCTTAAAAAAAAAAAAAAAAAAAAAAGCTAAAAAAGCTAAAAAAAAATGTCATCATTAGAAAGATGCGAGGGATAAAAGTGGCAGCCACCTGAGAATGACGCTATAATGTCTCATTAGAGACACCTTTGTTACATTTTTAAATTAAAAAGCATATATATTACCAACCTTCAGAACGTGTTTTACAGTTTCAAAAGTAAGAAATGCTTGGGGATGTATTTTTTTTTCTGCTTAACATTCTGGCGTTACGTAGTTTGTTAATAATTTAAATGGTTTGTTTGTAATACCTTGGATTATACTTTTTAATTGCCGTTATTACAAACACTGGATTCAATATAATAATTATAATGAGACATTATAAATAAAAATAAAACAAAACTTAACATTTTAATTTTTTTTTTTTTTTTTTTTTCTGTTTAAATTTGGGACTACTGGTCAATTGAAACTAAAATTATACACTGTTGTCGCTCAACGGACTGACTTAGTCTATAAAATATTCTTGCTACAATATTTTAAATATTAATCCAATTCCTACTTCCAAGAAACAAAAAGTCAATATTTCAAAGAGAAATATAGATTTCATTCGTGAGAGACATTTTTATAATATATTATTGAAATTTCAAAGCTTTTATGTTTCATGAAATTATAAAGCGTCTAAATTGCATTGTTTAATATATTTATCTGTCAAAATATTTCTCTTTCCCTTTTGTAAAAGACCTGTTCATACATTCCATTCATACCTTTATATAGAATATGAATTATTGCGTTGCACGAAACATACTATAATTATACTAAAATGTTAACTAAAATGTTGTGTTATTATTTTTCAAGACAAAGAAAATAAGTAGAGATGGTGTTTTTAAATTCATCTGTCTCAACAACCAAACAACAGATAATTGAAAAAAGCATTGCGTCGTATACATACAATTTGTATGCTATGTATGAAATAAACTTTTGTTGAAGGAAATTTCTAGCCCACTTGCGGCTTTGGTTAAGTAACACACAACTTTCTGCAACTGCACTCGGTGAAAAAAAATAGAAAAAACATGCTGAAAAAATAACATATATATTATAAGAATTTTGACCCTTGTAATATAAAAAATTGTTGCTTATAAAATTACAAGGCAAGCTACGATAAAACTTAAAGGTAAGAAGAATACAGGAGAAAGAGAGAGAAAATGTCAGTCAATGTCGAGAGTTAGTATTAAGCCTGGTCCTCAATATATAAAGAAAGAAAGAGAATGAGAGAAAGAGAGCGAGACCATCACCTAACAGCCAATCTAAAAGTTGAAAGCTTCCTTCCTTGAGGTCAAGAGTACAATCGAACTTGGGCTCGTGACGGCGGCAAGGGAGAAAAAGAGAATAAAGCGTAAGAGGCGAAGTAAGCAGCCTTACGCTTTCTTAGCTTATCTCTCTTGCTAACTACTTCAATCTCCCCCTCAATATGAAATTCACTCCACCAACACCACACCAAGTCAAACTATTGTTATTTAACGTATTAAAACTTAAAGCAAAAGCGATTTTACCCGCTATACATTGTAACTAGCTAGGCTTAAAGTGTAAAAATCAATATTTTATAAATGACAATTTTATAATAGTTATAATAATCTGACATACACTAATTAAATCTTTTATATTTAAGCCACAGTGCCTTTTATTGGGCTGTAAAATCGATTTTCAATGTTAGTATCTCTCTTGTCAACCTGCTCATGTTATTCCAGTGAACCAGCGAACAGAATAATACATTTGAAGTTCTTATGCCCATCTTACATTCTGTAGCCTCACTAGCTTGTTCGTTTTGTTATCAATACGAGAATTGAGAGAGAAAGAGAGAGAGAGAGAGAGAGAGAGAGAGAGAGAGAGAGAGAGAGAGAGAGAGAGAGAGAGAGAGAGAGAGAGAGAGAGAGAGAGAGAGAGAAACGGTTGAATATTGAAGTACAAGAGAGCGAGAGAAATGATTTACAGACGAAGCAAGAGAAATTACTGTTCATTTTGCTAAGAAATCGACATTTAGTGAAGCGAATATAACAAGTGTAATTTCATAAGGGCTTCTTCAATTCTCTCTCTCTCTCTCTCTCTCTAGTGACAACCTCTTATTGTTAAACTTTTTTCTACCTTTCCTCTCCCATCGTCTTCTTTTATTATTTTTTTTAATAATAAAGAGAGCCTATAATTACTATACACTTGGGTTCTAAAATACAATAAACGTAAGTCACAAATCCATCTTCAAAAATGTAAAAGAGGGTGAAGAATAATTGTAATGAACAAAGAAAGGGAAAGAGAGATTTGAAGGTATGGTTCATAATCCGCAGATTTTTTTTATACAAATTTTTAATGAACATCTCTTTTATATATTTTTTTAAATATTACAGATTTCAAAGAGTGCGGTATTTTATGTTATAAAGGGCATATTTTATTCAAACAAAAGTATTAACGTCATTCTTTCTTTCATGCTCTCTCTCTCTCTCTCTCTCTACATTATATATATATATATATATATATATATATATATATATATATATATATATATATATATATATATATATATATATATATATATATATATATATATATATATATATATATATATATATATATATATATATATATATATATATATATATATATATATATATATATATATATATATATATATATATATATATATATATATATATATATATATATATATATATATATATATATATATATATATATATATAAATATATACACACTACACATATACATACATATATAAATACATATAATACACACACACCTACACATATAGATATGCACGTCTTAAAAAACATATGGCAAAATGTAGCTAGCGTTAGCAATGACTAAAAACAGTTAATGAAAGAAAATTTTCACTTTTCGTACTCTAATGTATAGTGTATTTTTGCACTACTAGCCGGCAGCTGCGGGCAGTCTGTTTGCCAATAACATTTATATAATAGTTTGTTACTACTTTTCACGTGCAGTGAAATAACGTAGAGTATATTTGAAAAATATTTCATTAGAGTAAGAAGCTTATATTTGTTCATCTTTGTGTAAGTATTATTGTGAGTTTATACCATAAATACAGACTGAGAGACAATTAGAACGAGAGAGAATTAAGACTCTGTCGTTATTCGTGACAAATAAGTATTCGTTACAACTGGTACGGAGCTTAGCTAATATATGAGACTCAAAACTATTTCTACACCACGTCACATCTCTCTCTCTCTCTATCTCTCCCTCTCGGAGAGACTGCAGACAGAAAACTTTCTCTCTTAATGCTTGTGTGATCTTGCGTTATAAACGCATAGTAAATAAGATTATAGCTACTGCTACATCTGAAAGACTTACACAGACAGAGAGAAGAAATACTACAGAGGAAGTAACCTATTGCAGAAAAGAAAAGAAGGCGCAGAGGAAGAAGAAAGCAGTGTAATGACCAGTCAATAACCAATACAAGAGCGTGCTTAACGAGCATTGTGTACACACTAATGCCTGCCAGTAGCTATAGAAAGTGTTTTGTATGGGAGGTATAGTAAAGTGCGAGGCATGTATTTGTGGTTACAGCACCGACCTACAAGCATTTACTTCACTTCAATTACGTAATGCTGATACAAGCAAAACACCCAGAAACATTGCAACAAAATCCCGCATCCCTCTATTGTTACAACGTGTTCTCATTTTTCACTCGTGCTATAAAATTAATATACAGCGAATCAGACTAGTAAGCAAAAAAGATATAAACTTACAAAACCGTTTCATATTGTTTTAATTTAGTTAAACAAAACATTATAATGTAGGCAAAATATAGAATGTTTCAAAACATGAGCGTAAAAAAAAAAAAAAAAAAAAAAAAAAAAAAAAAAAAAAAAAAAAAAAACTATATTTATAATAAATGAGTTTAAAAAATTGTGCTCTTCTTGCCAACAATAATTTTCAGTACTTTAAGATTAATTTTCTCCTTGCTTCAGGAGAAACATTTTAAACTGATAATGAAGTAAAGTTTATTACTTTGGACTCAATGAAATTCTAGTGGACGGAATTGACTAGTCACAGCTCCGACAGCGGGTGAATTATGGGAGGGTTTGAAATTTCTAACCACATCATTTTGAAGTGGTTCTAAATAGTCTATGCGCTTATTTCTATGAAAGCAAAAAGCCAAGTTTGTATGAAATTTCATTTAATATTTGAGTACAGAAATTTAGGTTTTATTCGTATGTACATTTTAGCCGTGCTGCTGAAAGATATATAAGTAACTCTGAATTTCACATTTTTGTAAGTTTCAAAAGAAAAAAAAAATCCCCTTTAGTCATCCAAAAGTTTTGTTGAATTAAATAATAAATGAATAATAACGTTTTAGTTTTTTAATCCTTAAATTTTACAATAAATCATCTTTACAGTATATCACTTGAAATCAACTAAATTGTCCTAATCACACCATACAATATTTGAAATTTTAAATAAATTTGATTGCCTGCAATTCATTACAAACATTGCTCATTGTGTGAACAGACCGATTGTCTCAAAATAATTGAGTATTCATTAATTAGTAACATATTTATAATCATCGTAATATATATTATCAATAACATTATACAGTATAACAATGTTTATAAAAAATATATATGTATATAAAAAACAAGATGGTAAAATAATATTATTTTATGAAACAATTATAACGCTAATGATGAAAATGTTAAAACCAAATAATTGCTATAAAATATTTTGTTATGAAACAAATAACAATGTTTGTAATATTAACACTGAATATTTACAATACCAAAAAAATATATGTATTAAAATTAAAGAGTGAATGTTAATGACATATATGTCATATCAAACAGTTTTAACAACTAATTGCATGTTACGTAGAATATGGTGTGCTATATTAGAAACCAACACAACTTGTTTTTCATGTGTCCAATATTACCATGCAGTAGTGAACCAACACTACTACTAGTCATAGCCAACATTTCACTTCATCTCTTTTCACTCTGCTTGATCCCACTCCCCACCCTCATGCCACGTAAACCCAATGCTGTCTATGTATATGCATGGATGTATGTATGTATGTGCATGTATATAGTGGTAGCGGTGGATGGATGATTGCTTTTTCTACAATCGATCAATGGATCTCTACATCCCTTTGCATTAACGGCTTGTTGCTCAATTGCTCCGGGCACCTCATATCTCTTTGCACCAACATGTTTGAGAGTGAGAGAAAGAGAGAGAGAGAGAGAGAGAGAGAGAGAGAGAGAGAGAGAGAGAGAGAGAGTAATGAATGCAAAAGAGAGAATAAAAACAAACACATTTTCTTCTTTTATTTGTACATGAAATAATTAAGTAACTCACAACACGTTATTAAATATTAACAATGCTTTATTCACAAAAACATGCTGTAGAAAGAAAAAAAATATTAGCCATATTGTCGTTAAGAGTTACATATAATACTGTAGCAAGACAAACATGACGATATCTCGTGTTTCAATTTTCATATGCATATATTTACACACTGAATTTAGCTTTTGTATGCGTATGTGAATAAAGAAAAGATATCTTTAGTTCTTAGCCAATATTTTACGTCTAAAAAAACTATAATAATTTAGAGTAAAATTTTTCATAACATTACACAGCTTTAATATACTATACCTACAGTGTTCATTTCTTTCTCTCCCTAGAGGTAGCATCATATTTTAATTGGAAAATTTATTTTGACGAGACTTAGACATCTTGTAAGCTTAGTGAGCTATCACAACATTTTTTCCAACAGTAATTATTTTTCAAAGGATTAAAGGAAGACTTTCAGTTTGAAAAGAAGTCAACAAAGATCATGATATTGATTCAATCAATGCCTAGTTAGTTTCAGTGCAGAAAGAGTAATACACTTTTTATTTTGCTATGTCAAAACTGTAATAATTGCATTATTTCTTACAAAAACTCTTCAAGGCTAATTTTGAACTCAAGCATGGTGTCAACCTGAACATTTACTTTAAATCCAAACCAGGGCTATATATAATATGCGCGTTGTAATAAGTACTCATATTCAAGCTCCAAACGCATAGAACATTTTGAATACTTCCCTTTTATCAAATGTTATTCAATACGTTTGCATAAATTGTTAATGGAAATTTCAAACTTTTAATAATTTTAAATTTTAGTCGAAATATAAGACTAGATGTATATCCAATTACAATTTATACAATTTTTTTTTTAGGCTTAAATTTTTTATGCGTATACTTATTTTTGCAAAATATGAAGCATAAAATACAAAATGTACTCTCTCTCTCTCTCTCTCTTTTATTGTCAATGTTTGTTATTATTTTTTCTCGCAATATAAAATTAATTCATGTTTCAGTCTCGATGAGACTCTTGTAATTAATTTTTGAATAAATATTATAACAGATTTTCTCGAATAAATATACTAATGCGGAAAAACTGTTTCGGATTACAAAAAGTTTATTAAATAAGGTTAAATGTTGTCCACGCTAGTCACAAGGGGAACAAATCTGCTAAAAGGTTACTAAATGAAGAGTTTTACAATACTCACCCCCAAGTCTGAGCTCTGCCACTGCATGCGCTGAGTCAGTCTCACTCCGCGCCACGCACTGATACATGCCCTGATCCTCTCGCTGCACGGCGGTGATTTTAAGTCGCGGTTCTCTCGCCACCTGTCCTCTCATTCTCTGACCGTCCTTCATCCAGAACACTTCCGGCGTGGGCAATCCTGAGGCGGCGCACGTCAACTCTGCGGGCTGACCAGCGTCCACCAGCAAGGCCGGGGGCAAGATATGTACACTGAGCAAGGCTAACACACGCAATTGAACCTCGAGACTCGCGCTGCCGGCTGTATTGTTTGCAGAACACACGTAAAAACCGGCATCAGAAGGTTGAACGTTACGCAATAATAAGGAACCTCCGAGTACGCGACGACGTTCACCGGAAGCGGCCATTGGTTCTAAGCGAAAAGCATCTTCAAGTTTGCGGAACCACCTGTAACAGAATACCAATACTCTTTTACTCATGAATAACAATAAGTTTACTGGCAATAAATACAAATAATTAGTATACTTAACAAGAATTTGTAATCATTTTGATGTAAATAGAAAGCTCATGGAAAAAAAAAAAAAAAAAAAATGAAACTTGTTTGTGCAATGCATGACGGTTACACGTATAATATGTTGTTGTTTCTTGCTGTAAATACTGTCAGTGTTTGTTTGACTTCACAAGATACATATTGCCATTTTTATACATGTCACTTAATTCACCTGTGCGATTTGAAAATTAAGAGCTTATGGTCCTAATTTAAGCGTATAATCCATCAAATGCATTTCTCTTCATGAAATAAAAAGTAGACAATTACTTGATCACAGGTAAATTAATTTGTTGTGAAACGTTCTCAACTTTCTATTTAAGTAAAACTATGTATTTAAAACCAGTCATTCAATAAAATGTGCACGTAAATTTTATTCGTTTAGTGACCAAAAAATTAGCCTGTAAAAGTTTAATATAGTTTTTTTATGTTTCACGACGGACGTTTTACGTGTGTGGATTAAAAAAGAAAGAAAGAAAGAAAAAAAAAAGAGAGATAACAAAAAGTTTTAATCAGCATTTGAAGAGAGAAAAACGCCAACAAATGAGAAATTCATGATTTGTAAAAATTTTTTTATACATATGGATAATGTTTATTCTGGGGTTGTAGGAACTTAAATTTAGCAAATTGCATAAAAAGTAGTAATTTTTAACCCTTTATACAGTCATGTGGTAAACCATTTAATGAGTTATAAAATACGTATACCATTAAAATAATATTAAAAGTTCATACGTAAAAATAATAAAACATTTACGGATCAAATATTTAATATTATTTATCCTTCCTTGTATACAATATATTAAGCATAAGAAGTATTTTAGTATTTTAGCTTGAAGTTTAAATCAATAATTAATTAATGATACTTATTTGTAATAATAAATCAAATACTTAAATTATGAGTAAATGTAACTCTGTAATGTGAGTTGTATACTTTTTTTATATAGATATATTTTTTAAGAAAATATATTTTTATTATTGTAAACATAAATAGAATTATTATAACACAAGTTTTATACATGATAATTTTGGGTCTTGAGTGTAGAATTAAGAAAGTACTAGGTGTAGGTATAGACCAAAAGGATTTGTAGCTTGGCAATTTCTGTAGTAATCTGATATGATTATCGTAACTCACTTTACCTTGTTATGTAAAATGGCTTTCACGAACATGAAGTTGCGTTCATGTAGGACAAGTTAAAATCTTTTAACATAATTCCCTGCAAAAGTAATGCATAATATATACTTGAAACTATTGTCATTTTGCGACATTCATTTTATTTTTATTTTAATACTCATTTCATGAGGTCTTGTTTTAAAATTTATTACAGGTTAAATCAAATTATATACCAAGTAAATCATACTATTCTATTCTATTTCAAGATGACATCTGAAATAAATTAAATTATAATTATTCAAATTTTTGTTAGGATTTCAATGTGGCCCAATTTATTTTCGGAGACACCACTCAACACATATCTGATAAAATATGGTTCATTAGTTATATATAAAATAATCTTTTGTTCCTAGCCATTCTACAAATATTTTTATCAGTTAATACATACGCCATCAGCAGTTTCATACATTACTATATGATACGAATCTGTGGTATGAATTAAGAAACCGGAATAGAAGGCACGTACGTTTGCCATCAGCATGAAAACGCTCCTAAACGTGCCCTAGTTAATTAGTTAGATTGTTTTTTCAAACAATAGTTGATAGTAAAGGAAAATAGCTATAAACTTAAATATATAAATACAGCCATAATTGCGTTTTAAAATAAAAAGTTTTTTTTTTAATTATGTTCCATAAGCACGGAAAAAAATAAACATGAAATAATTATTCCAGCTCAATGCAGCAACATTTATGCATAACAACAACATAATTTATGCTATGTTGTATAGTGACTATACTTCATAGCATTAGTTAATATTTTCAGCATAAAAGAAATCTGCTCTACAATATATATAGCAATCATTTAATGCAGCATAAAGTATGCAATTTATTTTTTACGTGAGTAAGGTAACAAATTATGAAGTTGTATTGATTATAATAAGTCTGTGGCTTTAAAAACTACAACCTTTATATTTTAGACACATAAAATGTAGAGTATTATTTTTTGCCGAGAGTATGCCAACTTTTAAACTAATAGGTTAACTAAATACTGGTAAGTTAGTCAGAAGAAACATTTGGCTATAGGCATCAGCCTACGGAGATTACAATAAAAGCCACGTACATATATATTGTAACACTAGCTGGGTCTAAGTGAAACGATTCTTAACGTCCTTAGGTTAGTGCTTTCTTTCAAGTGTAATGAGTATAGACATGCGTGTATGTCAATATGCACAGTATACATCAGAAAAATGCTCCCTTTCTCTGTGTCATTGAACAAAAGAAAAAAAATCGATGTGTTAATATATGTTTTTATTTACAAATTATACTACAAAGTCATAATACCTTAAACAAAAAAATGCAACTTACCAAAAACTGGGTGGGGGATGGCCTTGCGCAGTGCATGGGATGACCGCATCTTCTCCACGCCGTGCAATCACCACAGAAGTTTTGTCTCCAAGCCGCGGGGCTACTGGACCTTTAGGCTCTGCATAAACATACAACCTTTCTTAACATAAAATCAATAACGTTGTATATTTATTTTGTGTTATCATTATTCCACTTTCATTTAAATATACAAAACAAATAAAACGTTGTCAAAAATAAAAAATAACATTTTTTTTATGTGATTTCTGTCATTTTTATTGTATTAATTTTGTTTAGCTTGATTGTTATTTTATCTTTGTATGTATATTTTATATTTTTATTTATTTAGCTATTCATTAAATTGACTTTATCGTTTTACATGTGAACAGATTTGGTTTTGACTTTTTTTTTATTATTATAATATTGTATTAATAGTTTAATATTATATTATAATACTTAAAATGATAGGGTAATTTTGAACCCCTGAAGGAAAAAAATTATTGATAATTTGAATGATGTATTAAAATGTGAAAAAATGAATTTAAATAGTTTATTATTATTATTATCTTTTTTTAAGTGTCATACTTTGACTACCTTATTTGCACTGTCACGTACGGCTAGTGAAATTTTGCTCAGATTTTATGTTTACAAAAAGACAAGATGAGGAAATACTTAATGAGTTTCTTTGGTTCATGTAAAATGCAAAACATGGTGCAATTAGTCAACAGTGCACAATCTTCATTTTGTAAGCTTAAATAAAACATATAGTGTGTGGTTCACAGTTCTAAAAGTAAATACCAGTTGTAGTGTGCTTGAAGAAGGTGTAATAAATTTCCGATATTGTATTTTAATTGTAACACTTGTACTTCCCGTTGTAAATCCGCTTGCCATGTTTGCAATGCACAGGAAGCCAGTAGCGTGAGCAACATTTTTCGACTCGTTCTTTTCAACAAGACAGCAACTTCCTTTATTATAATTTTAATTATAATACTTTGTAATAAAAATGTAATTTATTAAAAATAATAATTTGAATGCAGCAACAAAGTAATAGCACAGAAAAAGTCTTGTTATTGAATTATTAAAAAGTATAACTTTAACAATTTGTAATAAGTAGCTCCAGTGCAATAAAAATAATATGCAATCTTTTTCAAAACTTGTATATCCTGAATAAATAATAATAATACTAATCAGTTGAAACTTTACATTAAAACAAAATAAATAAGAATTAAGCTATTTCAAGTTGCAAATAACAAACTAAGCTAAAAAGAACATAATCATGATTCATGGCTTAGATTTTGTTTTAACTATTTTAGGGAATTTGAAATGTATTAAATAATAATAAAATATCGTACATATGTTGGGTTGTGAATTGCGTTGCACCCTTTTTAAATGGCTTGGACGCATTTGACTCGTACACAAATCGCAGCAATATGAAATTCTGTTTTTAGTTTTATAAATTTGGTACCACCATGCTGATTACTTCTCAAATTCCGTTTGGACTATTCAAATAATTTGAAAGCGTAAAATCAAATAATGAGGGCCTGATTGATTGTGAAAGAGTCTAACGCGGCCGGAGCATTATGATCAGATCTGAACCGAATTCACGTGCAGAGGGTAGCATGGTACAAAGAGTTAATATCTAACTGCATTGAAAGTTGAACGCAAAAGTTGAAGTAATACACTTTTTTGGAGTTAAAATTTTGTTACCTGTGACGACAATTTTGCCAGCAGTGACGCTTTCCTGTGTACGGCCAGTCAACGCGTGCAAGGTGCGACACCTGTAGCTGCTGTAACTGTCCGAGGGTCCAACATCGAGCACGTGTAACTCGCCTGATGGCAGCATCAAGTGCTTCGCGTCTAAAACAAGTAATATACAAACTATATTCAAGATGGCTGCCCCTTGTTGTTTGTAAGCAAGCAATCACTTGGGAGCCGGTTGTGGGAAGAGAGACATAAATAATTCGTGCAGCCGCTTCTTCTTGTGCACCTCACTTGCTTGGGCTCGGGATTGTTTAGATTTCCTTCATTTTCTACTCTCTCTCTCTCTCTCTCTCTCTCTCTCTTTCTATATAAATGTATAGTGTACGTACACATACACACACAAAGGCACACATAATTATTCTATATGCATGCAACACTTGGTTCGTGACAGAGATACATGGAAAATTGAAAGAAAACAGCATATTTTATACCATATGAACAACAGATGTAGATTAATAATTTAAGATAAAGGTTTCTTTTCTTTTTTTTTTTTTTTTTTTTTTTTTTTTTTTTTCTTTTTTTTTTTCTTTGCTTTTGGTTTCCCCTTCTTAATAACAATAATAAAAAATTGACAATACTTCTCTTTCTGCCGTGCAGTATTTTTCCTTTTTAATAATGTTTCGTACTGTCAGTGTTTTGTTTTTCTTCGCATATACAGACAAACATGACTTTGCTTAAACATTTTAAGAATCTGATCATTAATTTAAACACTATCTGGCATTTAAATTATGCTGGTATTTATATTAAAAATCATGCAATAAAAACTCGTTTCAGCATTTTTATATCTTTATTTTAACATAAATAAATCTAAAATGAAACGAAAGATTAAACGAGACATTAGAATCAAAATCCTAAATTTTATTACCATATTAATACAGTTATAAAAACAAAAAGTTAAAAGCAAAAGCAATAAAACTGCAAGTGTGAAGATGATATTTTGCGCGTGACTGTACAATATACCATCAAGATCAGTTGCAGCTGCCACCGCGAGAGTTGGGCCCGATTTACGAGTTTGACCACTTGCTTGTACCCCCGCCACGCCTATGCCCACCTAAACTCCTTGCTACAAAAGTTCATTAAACTGGCTCACTTGTGCTGCTTGTGCCGCCTTTATACATAATTGCTTCTGCGGTTGCACAACATCTTTCTTCGTGCTAAAACTTATAGCAGCAATTACTACTCTAGCAACTAATCACACCAGCTTTCTCAAATTTTACTGCAATATTTTTTACTATTATCGGTTATTTTATATCTTCACAAATATTTTTAAATAATTATTACTATTATGATTGAAAGCATATATAGTTGATGCGTTGGGAAAGCAGTGATTGCAAGTCTATATATTGAGAAGTCGACTGATGCTGCTAGCGGGAGAAGCAAGAGAGATGGAGCTGCTTTGGTTTTGCTCTTTTGCCTTCAAGTAAACAAGCCTAGGGGTGTGTTGTGCTCCGTGTATTTAACTATCAGCATTTGCATACAGCTCATATTGCACTCACTCTATCACTAACAAGAAATCAGTGTCATCAGGAAATAATAACCCAAAATATTTTCTGTTGTTATGTCTAGTTTTTTTAAAGACATACTACATAAAAAATTATTAATAATAAATAAAAAATAGAAAAGTAATTTTATTTTTTTATTTTCATTCATTGCAGATGTTTGAAAATTTAATTTATGTTCTTCAGCTATGCAATGAAAGATTTTATTTGGAAAAGGTTAACTGGCATATTTTCAAATCTTTTTGAAATGCTGAACGTCAGATTTCTCTCTCTCTCTCTCTCTCTCTCTCTCTCTCTCTCTCTCTCTCTCTCTCTCTTCGATTGTAATATATTGGCAACATTGTGTGCAGACCTTTTTGCCAATTTTCAATCACTTCTGTCACGATTCGTTGAGAATTCGTTAAAACATATAAAGGCAAGCTAGCGTGCCTCGAACTATCGCTCAGTAAGATGCTACTTGTTTTGCAATCGATTTGAAATAAAAAGTAAAAGAAGAAATAAATATATTGTAACAATATTGGCAACAAAAATCGATATTTAGAAGTGCCTGCACGTTTGGTAAGTATGCAACCAGTTGCACAGATGTAACCAACTGGCTGCATACTCACCAGGATACTCCGCGCCACGACGAATGATAATAATACCTTTTTGAAATTAAAACTGAAATACCTCGTAAAACTTAATGCTATATAGTTTATAATTTCCATATTGTAGAAATAGTGACATGAAATTTCTACTTTGGACAATTTAGGTATAATTATTCTAATGAATTATTAAAACTTGTTTTGATACAACTTAATATTCATATTAATACAAAAAATGTTTTATTTTGTTTTGTTTGAGAGCGTGGTTTTCACAACATTTTTCACTTAGCACTGGCCTATGATATCTTCAACTGACAGTAAAAAGATTTTAATTGGATTCTTTATTTTTAAATTGAATATTTTTCTCTCATTAAAATACTAAAAACAAAATTTAAATAAATTTCTTAATTAGATTAAAAAATAAAATAATAATTATTAAAGAGTCATGTAAAAAATTGAGTGGAAGGTTGATTTAAAGAATCGTAAACAATTTTAATTAAAAAACTCAATCACTTAACATCACTATCACCATCTCGTTCTGATATGACCAAGTTTCATGTTTTATATTTGTTATTTATTCTCTGCGACGAGTGAAGATGCGACTAGGAATAGATAACTATCTGTGACACAAATATTTGAGTACCAAAAACATATTGTATATATTTGCTTGTGTCAACCTGACAAACATAAGAACTCTTCTCTCTCTCTCTCTCTCTCTCTCTCTCTCTCTCTCTCTCTCTCTCTCTCTCTCTCTCTCTCTCTCTCTCTCTCTCTCTCTCTCTCTCTCTCTCTCTCTCAGGAAAAATATGTTGCAAGCTTTGCATTAGCTTTATGAAATACTTATCAGAATTTTTCTATTTGAATCACCAGTTTATAAACATAGCGTTTATGACAAAATTGTTAGCCGACAGTACTGACATATTACACACAAAGCTTGCATGTGATCATTGCATTAGTTTCACCAATCAATAAAAGATGCATCAAGCAGAAATTATCGGAATTCTGAAGTAAAGAAAAAACTACTTTAACTGGAAAAAATGTGTTAAAGATATTGTATGTTTGATATTTCAGACAACTTTATTTACCACACTAAAGTGAACTAAAATCTCTCATCTCATCTCTCTCTCTCTCTCTCTCTCTCTCTTTCTACTTCCTGTGCTATTGCTTGTGTGTACTCAAAACAGTTTTAAGCTGCAAAGCCTGTTTTTATGCTACACAAGCGTTTGAAAACTGAAATAAATATTAAATGTATTCTTTGTAAATATTTACTATAATATGTCTTAATATTGTAATCTCCTTGTTTGGGAAAACAAAAAGTATACAGTTTGCTTAGTATTTCATATTTTATTATACGAGTTATTCTCATCAGCCTCTCTTTTTTCTCTCTCACTCCAACCCTTTCTTTATATATTTATATTATAATTTCCAACTTGATTATGTTTTTATAGGATGTATTGATTTAAAATTAAATATCTTTGAAGCAAAGATGGAGAAAATTTAAATTTAATAAAGCTGACGGAAAAACAAACAAACATGAAATTTTGGGATGTTATCGTAATTGATCACGTGTTTACTTCTAACTGTAAGTGTGCGTGTTGTGTTACAATAAACACACGTTTTGTTATGGTTTAGTGCTTTTATCACGAGCAAGCAAGCAAGCACAGAATGAAAAGAGAATTAATGACTTACCTCCATCAGTTGAAGGGTAGATATTGAAAGTATCATCTTGAAGCCACGATGTTACAGCTAACCAGTCACGTGCAAAGCCGGGCACGTGGCACCGCAACACAGCCAGATTGCCGGGTAACACGTGAACATCGTACACTCGAATCTCATACGGCTGTAACACAACTGTGAAAGTATATCATTAGTAGGGGCAAAATAAAAAGTTATATTGGCTTGTAAATTTACCTTTACCTATAAGTAAAGCTAACTATAATAGAAATAAAATGCTATTTTGTTATTGCATTACTTTTTTATGAAATTATTTAGGGGTACTTTTTTATATTTATTAAAATTTTTAAACACTTAAGTTGATAATACTCAACATATTGCCCGATATGATATTGCGATTGGGAAAGTAAAAGCATAAATAACTTAAAATTGTGGTCAGCGTTTGCATCAGCAGGTAAACCGCAAATGATGTTTGCTTGTTGTAACTTTGATTGTTACTATGAACTGCCTGGGTCAATAAAGATTCTTATTCTTATGTCATTATCTGTATATTTTTATAGGTTTGCATTTTTTTTTTTTTTTTTTTACAGATTTACATCCCCGTATTTTTTGTCCCTGTATAGCATTTAGCAACTTCTATTTTAAAAACAGCTTGCATAGTGTTATTCGATAAGTTTCATTTAGAAGAGAGAAAGAGAGAGAGAGAGAGAGAGAGAGAGAGAGAGAGAGAGAGAGAGAGAGAGAGAGAGAGAGAGAGAGAGAGAGAGAGAGAGAGAGACAGACAGAGACAGACAGACAGAGAGAGAGAGAGAGAAATACAATAAATTCCCTTTGAGTTAAAAAAAATGTGCAAGTGATTACATACAATAACACTGAAAGCTTTATGTTTGAAAAGCGGACTTAGTAATTACTGTAAATACTGCAGATGAAAGTGTTTGTATAGTAATACAACGTCTTAAATGATTTTCTACGTTTACAGAGGAAATAAAATAACAATGAAAAATTTCGATGTTATAAAATGCTCTTTTATACTTAAAGAAAATTCTTGGCGTTTAAAAAGTAGAGTGGCTTAGCGCTACAAATAATGATTTTAGTTTGGTATTTTTTTTTATTTTTTTTTTAATTATTATTTTTTTTTATTTGCTTACTTATTGAACTAAATTTCATATTCTTATTAATACAGCTTTAAAACACGAGAAATAAAAAAGGTAAAACAATGTAGCTTTTTCTGTTATCTATAGCACCATAACGTATAGTAAATAATATTGCCCCTTAATATAAATATTAAGTATCCGTCTCTAGTGCCATGTCAATCCTGAATAAATAATAATAATAAACTTTCTTTGAATGTGCTGTAAATTATTTTCATTTTGACACATTCAAATTAATCCCACTAATGTTAATTTTATTTATCTCTTTTTTTATTACCATTTTTTGGTTGCATGCTTTCTGAATTAATAAATAAAATTCTGATGCTATTCGTTCTAAAAATAAATATACAAAAATGTAGCGTGATTGGCTTCCAATGACTGGAACAAAGATTTGTAATAAAATAGCAATCTGATTTTCATTTTTGTGTATATTTATTCTGTAATATTATAAACGTTTTAAATGGCTTGTTTTTTTATTATTTTTATTTTATTTTTATAAAAAGTTTTGCCAAGACAATTTTACTAAAAAACAAACTTTGCTTATTCAAATAAAAATATTATCATGCGATGCTTAAAAAAAAATATAATTCTAAATAATAAAAATATATTATTTTTATATGACTTCATGACCAACATAATACAATAATTTTGATTAAAAAGCAATGCTATTGGATAATATGTTGTTAGTCATAGTCATTGGCTATTTCCCAAACGTATTACACAACTGAAGTTAATGAAATATGCAAATTCCTAAATTACTAAACCAAGAGAGATACAAAATAAAAACACAATTTGGTTAACAATTTGGTTAATAACCAACAATATGTATTTGAAGGAAAAGTTCAACATATTACATATTCATGAATGCTGAGTTTTATAATAAATTAATTAAAGTTTGTATGTAAAGTATATAGAAAAATACATAGGAGAAAACACTTTGAATCAAATTGATTGTTAGGATAATTTCCCGATATACTGTCAGTTTCAGGTTGCACGCTACATCATACATTTTTCATGTACAGTATTGATAAAAAAATAATAATAATAAAAAAACTTTTTCCTCCATCCATATTTTCTAATTCAATAGATTTTACATTGTAGCTTACCCAAACATATTTAATAAGTTTTTAATCATAGTTTTTATTGATTCCCATTCTTTATTTTAAGCTTGAAGAGAATTTCCGCTAAACTTCACTCATGTTTTATCAAACCGCTTTTTGTTTTGTACTTCTTCTATGTGTTCTTGACAAGTTATAAAATTAATTTTCTTTCTACAAATACTTCAAAAATTATATATATATTAAAAAAGTTGTAATATTATTATGTAAAGTTTTATTTGTGTGCTTTTTTTTATAACGACTCTCATCAATGACATCAACAATATAAATTCGATAAATATTAATACTAATTATTGAAGTCTATTTTAATACCCAGCAACAAAAAGATAAAAAAAAATTAAATGATAACACTTCAATACATCACTGAACTATAGCACTTTTTTTTTTTTTTTTTTAATACATATAAAATCAAATACCCCTCTGGGATATTATTTTACCATTTGATAAAGATAAAAAATATACGCATACTATGAAATTTAATCAAAAGGAACGTAATGAAATTTAATATCATTTTATAAATAAAAATAGGATTTCATTGTAACACTTTTGTATTTTGTATAAAGTGCTTCAAAAGTCAAAACTTAATATTTTTAAGACGATTTCTGAGCGTATATTACACTGTTTACCCATTATTATTCATTTTACTTTTTTTTTCTCCTTCTCCCAAAAAGCAGCTGTTTCCGTTTTTACTCTCTCGTTAAATATATTTGTAATTTATGAAAGATAAAACTTTTATACTTCACAAAATTTTAGCTCTCAAAACAAATGTATGCAGTATAAAAATCAAATATATAAAAAAATCAATAAACGAGAAGTTTATTACATAATGCAAATGTGCTTTGAACAATATCATAGACTTGGTCTATATGAAATAATAAAAAATAATATAGCAAAACCAGAAATAGAACAATAAAAAATATATAAAATTAAAATAAATTAATTTCCTTTGTATTTCTATTGTCAAAATAATAAAATAAAGATTGCTTATAATATTTTTTCATTATTATTGTTATTTATTTATTTTATTATTATTATTTTTTAAAATTTATATTGATAAAATCATTTAAATTAGTTTCCATAGTAAATCTGTTAGATTAACATAACATTTATGAATATATGTTGTTACAATTTTATAAAAATTAATCATTTTAATAAACTGTTCAAGAGTAGACGTCTCTCCAACTGCTGTAATAATGCAAGCGGAAGCTCATACAAGTTTGAGCCTGCTACCTTAGCCACAACCTCGCACAAACCAAATATTAATAACAAATTGAATAATTAATATAGTTAATTACAAATTGTAATAAACAAATTAAGTAAAATCTCAAAATGCCGTTTCTATTCCTTATAATTTTTATTATTCATTGTGTAATATTTATGCAGAATGCTCAAATGAAAACGAGGCAATTTTATTAAATTCTTTTATATTTATGATATGTTATTTTGTTGTCATAATTTTCATCTATAAATATTACTCTGTATCAATTGCAACAAAATAATAAAGATAAAATAAACGTGCTGCATACATCTCCCACTCCATACTTCAGTAATTAGGTCAATGGAAATGTATCTCATTAATGAGAGAAAAATGGCCGGACCGAGCCTGAGCATGCACTTTATTATAATAAAGTTTGTCAAGTATCAATCATTGATGAAGTGGAAGCAAGCATTTTATTATTATAAAGTATAATGAAAGTTTATCGTGATATAAATTATATGTTACTTAATGACCTCTTTTGTTAACTATACAACAAAATATGTAAATATCAACCTACGTTACTTTTAATTTATATTACTCTGTAATTGTATTATAATTTTATATTACTCTTCCATATACCTTGTTAAAAAACTAGATACACGTAATATACATAACATTTATATATAATTATATACGTGTGTTATATGTATATTATATATATATATATATATATATATATATATATATATATATATATATATATATATATATATATATATATATATATATATATATATAGTAGGGCCTATATTATAAAATGTATTACAATATTCATTTTATAATTCATTAAAACACTATATTAAAGCAAAAGTTATAAATTAATAATTATAATACAATTTTATATTTAACATTTATATTAGAGATTATAAAAAGTAAATATAAAATTTAATGAAATTCAATCGTTTATAGCATAGCATATTTTTGCGATAATTATTTTCAGTTTGCTCTTATTACAGTAGGTATACGTTACTTTTTAGCTTCAATGCTGATAAAACCAGAATTCACCAATTTTTACAACTCTTCATTCTTTTCAATTTTTATTAATTTTTAGTTATTATTTTACGCTTTAGATGTAGGAACTCAAGTACTTTTAGATAATATGTTGATTTAAGAAAATCTAATCGTTCGTTTTGTTATTGTCAATGAACAGCGTTGTCAAGTTGTAACTATTTTGAAAATACCATAAAAATACTAGAAAATGTGATCGAGTAAAAACATACGTTGAAGAAATAAAACGTTCTTTGTATGTCCTAACAGAGGCACCAGACTGTGAAATATTCTACTTTTTATCGGTGCTTTCTTGTACAAAATCAGTGATAAAAAAAATCTCTTTATAAAGTACAACATTTTATTTGTTACAAACATTTTCTTTTGATGTCAAAAAAATATGAAAACATGCAATAAAATAAATTGTTATAGCATTGAAAATAATTTCAAATATATATTCCAATATATCTTCAATCAATATCAATTGCAATTGGAAATTGACATGATACAAATAACCGCTATTCGTGCATGGTACGTAAGACTTTGAGATGAACTCGATTATTTGCACAAACTAAGCTACTTTGCTCTACTTGTTAATACTGAATATCTGAATATTGCTCCTTATACATCGATGACGTATACAAGCTAGCTAGCTAACAACGTCTTATTTTGTCTCTCTAAGACCAAGTTTCTTTAAATAGCACACATTTATGACATCATTGTCATAATATAATACGGTGAGCTTCAACTTCGTTATACTATAATTAATATCACACGCGTATAAAACAACATAAAATCTTTACTTTATTGCCTTATGAAAAAACAAAAAAACATTATTGAAGACTAAAATGAATGCAAGTCTTTTTATTCAAACGTAACATTTCTATAAGGCAACATAATAAGATTTTTATATCATACGTTGTATGTCATTTACAAAATATTATTAGAGTTGATATACATTTTTTTTTCAGTATATTGAGAAGTATTTAATAAATCATTGCTGTGATATGGTTGAAGGGTGAACGTTTGTAAAAAACATCAAAATATCATTGAAATAAAAGTGTATGTTATCAAATTTTTTCTATTAAAAACTATATTGCAATCCTTAAAAATAAGATAAGAATAATATAGCTTATAAATTTAGAAACTAATTCCATTGCAAGGGTTGAAATATTTTGAATGTGATTTATTTCCTCCAAAAAAGTTTTACGGATATAGATTCATATAGTAATGATTAATTGTATTTATTTGAAATTCTCGAAAATATTTATTATTTTTTAATGGGTGCGATTTAAATGAAATATTGTTGGAAAGTTGGTCCACGAGAGAGACATTAACACGCGGCGCAATAAATACAAAATGTCAACTTTTAGTCTCTTGTGACGGAATTATCAAAATTTCAATCAATTCTATCGTAGAGAAATATAAAAATATAAACTTATTTTAAAACTTTCCTTGTTTATTATGTTTGTTTGTTTTTCTGATCAATATATTAATTTTCAATGCTAAAGAATATTAAGTATATAAATGTTTTTTTTTTTTTACCAAGGAACAGTTCAGAATAAATTTTGACTTTAATTCAACAAAAACTCGTTTGATACCTTTAATATTACATATTTTTGAGACAAGACGAATCCCGTGCCTAAAGTTTACTTTGCGTTGTTTGTTACGTTGCTGCTACACGAAGCGGAGTAGAGATTTATGTGAAGAAGGTGCAAAATGTAATGGAAAATGGAAGTTGAGCTGTCAATTGTTTAGTTTTCGCTGCAAACACCAACACTAAATTCAATGGAAAGCAAACTTTTGTAAAACTTGAAGAGACATGCAATATTTGACGATAAATAACAAGCTTGTGGAGCACAAACTTGGGATCATTAAATGTTTTCAACAACAAGCTAATACATCAACTCCGCATTCATATCCATTATCTTCTTATTTATAGATTTTAATTAACTAAGTAAGAGAACTGAAAATTGATTAGTGTAATGATTTTGTTTAGAAACGCGATGAATATTTTACTCTTCATTATTGGCATACAGTAGCTATTTTATTATGTTTTACGACCACGTTATACGGCGTTGGTTATATAATTTTTATTACATAAATTTATAACGCTTCTTAACTAAATAAACAAAAGGCAGTTTTTATGCATTCTGTTAAAAATAATAAAGTATAACAAAATCCAATTTACATGTCAATCAAATTATAATTTAGTTATATTTATATTACTTTAAATAATTAATTTTATTGATATTTTAATGTTAAAGTTACTAAATAAATTTAAATATCGTTATATGACGTCACTTCATGAGTTTTTATAGAAATATTTAATTTGATAATCTGAACATGTTTACTACATTAAAAGAAGAAAAGCTTTTTTTTTAAAAGCGAGGGGAAAATAAAGAGTTTTATTTACAAATTTAAATTCTCACCCATCAGCCTATGATAAAAACGGAACAGGTGGCTGCAACTTAAAATTGAGAAAGTCAAACGGGTATTTCATGTGATCATAAGATAAACCAATTGAACTTATAAAAAAAAAAAAAAAAAAAAAAAAAAAAAAAAAAAAAAAAAAAAAAAAAAAAAAAAAAAAAGCACAGTTGCAAGGATAGCAATCAAAATGTCCAGACGAGTTGGCAGTCTGGTCGCGGATTGCTCGGGAGTGCGAGGTCAGCGCAGGACGGCTAATCTCATCTCGTCCTAATTGACCCCACAGGGAGGAGAAGGGGTAGGTGTGGGCTCATTGCCTGCCTGCCTGCCTGCCTTACTTTGGCCCAAAGCCCAGCACACGGCCAAACTAAAAAGACACTTTTTTTTTTTTTTTTTTACTACCATAGCTATAAAATAAAGGATAAATTTGACATCAGCAAAGCCATCTAATTGGTTCATATTAGCTCATCGAAACTATAAAATTTAACCCACAAGTTACACATTAGCTCTGCAGTATGTTGCCTTCTTTCTATATTTTCGTAGAGAGCTAGGGAGGGGGAAGGCAAGACTGGTAAATATTTTAGAAGGTACACGATACTCTTTTACTTGAAAGTGCGAAAAGATGGAGATGAGTAGAAAAACATACGAAGAGAGTAAAAAAAAAAAAAAAAAAAAAAAAAAAAAAAAAGCTTGCGGCCAAGAAAATCGCTCGAGTATGTATAAAGATAGACGCCTTTACTAAAACGTTACTTTGTAAAGAATAAAAGCTACAAGAAAACAGTTATGATTTCGAAGTAAAAGGATTGACTGAAGAATAAGTGAGAAAATCTGAAGAGTGGTCAGAAATGACAGCACAACTTTATCAACTTTTAAAAGTAAAAAAAGCAAGGCTGGTAGACATTTTATAAGAATGACCAATAGTCAAGATTACGACAGAGTTATAGTGTATAAGATAGGAGTACATGACAGAAGACTTTCCAAGCCAGCAACACAACAGAAAGAAAGAAAGAAATAAGCACAGATTTCCTTCTCTCTTTCTCTTTTATTTCGTATTGTACAACTACAAACTTTTTATTATGTAATATGTTTTGTTGACTTGTTATTTTTTCTGTCTATCCCCTTCGAGTTACGCTTGCAAAAGTTCAACTCTAAACAAGGAGGGAAGAAAAAGATTGCAAATAAAACTATGTAGATAGAAACCTCACAAAATATGACTGTTGAATGTATTCATCTTTTTATGAAGTTTGTTTCATAACATTTCCGCCATGTACTTTAATCTCATGACTTTTATTTGATCTACAACAATTGAAAGGTTTTGAAAAGTTGACATCAATTAATTTACACATTATTTGAAAAATCAATCATGTTGTTTTCACCACTCTTCATTACAAGCCTTTCAAGTACGTGAAAAGTTGTTGTTTGATAGAACTTCATCAAAATTTCAAGCTACTAAATCGAATTATTTTACTTTAAAATAACATTTCTTTGCTACAACTAAAATAAAATAATTAAAAATTAAGTTGGACAATTTTGTGCTGACATATTTCTGATGTAAGGTTTCACGATATACATTTCTATAAAGTTCAGAGTTATCAGTTATGTATCCAATCACAAAGATATATTCATGAAATAATGTTAACAATGTTAATGTTGTTCTTACATTAATCAGGTTTCAAGGAATAAAATAATATTATACACACACATACAGCTATATATATATATATATATATATATATATATATATATATATATATATATATATATATATATATATATATATATATATATATATATATAATAGAAATAAGAAATAAAAAAGTAAGGTAAATAATTTTTTTATGGCATGTATTGTTTGTTTGTGTGTTCATCACCTTATTCTGTGTTTTAACAGCTTTGCCATCTGTTCTCACCAAAACTAACGTAAGACAAAAAGTGGTGGTGTAGTACGTACTGTACGCTATGTGTAGTTCACAAAGTCAATGCTCCTGGGCAGGAAATTACTTGCATAGCATAGTACAAAATCGGATGTGACGTAGCCTATGTTAAATGGCAGGAAAGAGCAAAGGAGATGAAGAGAAAAGCGACGCCCAGGGGCCACAGTTACATTAACAAGAAAGCACGATTCACTCACTATATTCCTATCTAGCCGACCCACACTGCCACACTTCTAACCTTCCATAAAAATAAAAAGGAAATGTTAAATAAATTTGATTGCTCAACTTCTATAGCGACTCACCAATGTAAAACTTAAATTAAGGATTCTTGCTTTCTACCACAAAAAAGAAAAGAGGGAAATAAAATAGGGAATCTAGAAATTTTATTTCAGCAATATTTTTACTTTCTTTCTCCCTGTCTGTCTTTAGAGGTGGGTTCTATAAAGGTTCAAAGAATGAGTCAACTTTTGTTATATGCGAAAGCAATGGAGAGAAAGAGAGAGAGAAAGAGAGAGAGAGAGAGAGAGAGAGAGAGAGAGAGAGAGAGAGAGAGAGAGAGAGAGAGAGAGGGTGAGGTTAAGAGAATGAGAGAGAAAGCAAATTTGTAAAGTTTGGTAGGGGATGAAAATGTTGAGAAGCTTCGCGTTGATTTGACCTGCTTTGTGCAAATCTAATGCCTCTGTCAAGAGATATTAGAATCACAGTAGCTTAAGTTAAATTGTACTGACAAAAGTTTAAAATAAAATTTCAAGTTGTAACAGTATCATGGAGATTGTATGTCTGTTTCGGAGATCAAAAGTTAGACCGCATACATCAACACACTTTTCAATATCTTTTTTCTAACTTCACTTAAACTTTAAAGCTTTTTTTTTTTTCTTCTTATTTTGTTAATATTGTAAAACACGTTTTTGTTTGATACAGAATGCTTTGATGTAGTGGCTAAAGAATCAACTTCAGATTTGGTGACCCTGTATTAATTTTTTAATTCAAAATTCAAGTATTATTTATAATTCGTTATGTAAAATACAGAATAGTTGAAAAGAAAAATTAAAAAAATAAATAATTCAAATTAAGTTATAAAAAAAGAAGAACATTACTACAAGTCATTATTAATTCATACAAGAAAGTCGTAAGTTGGAAGTTATTTTTAAGGAATACTAAAATTGTTGGTTGTATATATCACAGAGTTCCATAGAGAGTTGCAAACTAGATTCTTTATTGTACATGTATATTACACCGGCTACAGTAAATGAAATTTGTAATGTCTCGTACAATGTTCTATGTAGATTTTTTTTCCAGCATAATATTGAATTATTGTGTATACAATTTTATATTGTTTTAACCAATTGGATTGAAAAACCATAAATATAATATTATATCAAACAAAATACCATCAAATTTTAAAACTCATTTTATTATGAGTGAGTTATTTTGTATAATTAACTTGATTACTTTCTAGTCACGATATAATGTTTTTTTTTTTTTTTTTTTTTTATCACAATTTATTTTACACTTCAATGATGAAGTCAAATATTTTTAAAGCGCTTTCAATACTTAAAAAAATACTCGCTTATATGCTGTAATATTTGAAATGTAAAAAGACAAGAATTTATATATGTATATATAAAAAAACTATTTGTATAAACGAGTTGTGCTCTTGTTGCTATAAAATTGAATTTTTACTCACGCTGATGACAAAAGAAGAGAGACATAATGTGATGAAGAAAAATGGCGGCTCTACTCGTAGACTTTGTCAGAGTTGCTAGAAAATGCGTTTGCAAGCAATATGCTTGCGTCATTTGTCGCTGCTTCGTTGTGACAGGGTAATGCCTCATTTTTTTTTTCTTTCAAACACATTTTTATGTAAAGTAACGTATGTACGTACAACTTACGTTGCTCACTGAAAATATCACCTTTACGCCAGATATTTCATCAGTAACATTTTTTTCGGGAAACACAATATACTCCAAATTCGATTTTTTATCTATTTAAAGTTGTTTATTTTTAGCCTTATTATCCCAAAGGAACCAAGAACTTAGAGATCATAATACGATAGACGTAATATACATATAGGAAAGAGAAAATTTAATAAATGATGGAATTTACTGAATTTATAGACGTACATTTATTTCTCTCTCTCTCTCTCTCTCTCTTACACTATTACTCTCTATATCCCAAATACCTTAAGAGAGAGAGAGATAGAGATAGAGATAGAGATAGAGATAGAGATAGAGATAGAGATAGAGATAGAGATAGAGGGAGAGAGAGAGAGAGAGAGAGAGAGAGAGAGAGAGAGAGAGAGAGAGAGAGAGAGAGAGAGAGAGAGAGAGAGAGAGAGAGAGAGAGAGAGAGAGAGAAAGAGAGAGAGAGAGAGAGTAAACTGAATAATAAATATTGCAAAAACGTGGGTGCAAACTCTAACAAAGTTCAGATATATGTCAAACGCATACATGCAAATAATTTGAAACACAGTGCGCAACAATAACTTTATCGTCAGATTGATTGCAATAAAAATCCTGCGCACTACGTAAGGTTCACGTAACAAAAAGGTAAATATATTAACTGATTAATGAGAGCAATAATACAAACTACAAATAAAATTGCGGTGGCAAACAGAATAAGATATTTTCTGCTTCAAGTTTAGCCATGACATCTGTGTTTCTTGTTGGTTTACTTGAGTACTCCTCCCCTCTCGCCTATTCACTCTAAACGTATTTCACACAGGTAAACAAAACAGCTACCAAACGTGTGAAAACACAAACCCTATTTACTGAATGTTATTTATTTCTTAATTACAATTCTATACAGCTCTAAAGTTCACTCAGTTTACCTTTATTCCTTATATATTGCGAGTAATCCGCTCTACAATATGATTAAATATTGATTTTCAATGCTATTTTTATTTATTGATTAATGGTACCTTTCTACATTTTATAACTAAATAAATTCATGACATTAAAATAAAAGGTTTCTTATTTATTTAATATAAAATTTTATAAATCTCAATTACTTTTTTATGCAACTTACGTATTATAATTAATATTCTGAAGGTACCATATTATCCTAACTTGACAAAATTATGAAAGCTCACTATCATGTCTTCGCCGTTTTAATCTCAATATTTTATAACATCACCCGAAGAAAGCTGACATTATCGGTTAATTGTTATCATGAGAACTTATCACGTAGTTATTATTATTATTTAATTTTTAGAGCAAAATTTTCTCGATAATTTTTGAGTACGTGATGATGTAGTGTGAATTTAATAATCGTAAGCATGATGAATAATATTTACTGCAAAAACTATCAGCTCCCATGTGACACTTACCTGCTCTAACTTGAACGTCCAAAGACATAATACGTCCTGCCGTATTTGCCGCTGTACACCGGTAAGTTGCACTGTGTACATCAGGGCGGAAAGCTTCACCCGGAAAAGCTGGGAAAACGATGCTGCCGTTACCGAGGACAAGTCTTGCGGAAGGAACTGGTAGCACCGGAGAACCATCAGCCAGGAGCCACTCGACACGGGGTGGCGGTGACCCCTCGGCTTCACAGTCTAAACGAGCACCACTAGAGTTGGAGAACGTAAGTAACTGTGGAGGTTCCACAGTGAAGCGTGGACCTCGGGTCTCCGTAAAGTAACCATCAACTGCAACAACAATGATAAAACTTACATTTAGCACACTAACATCTCAAAGTTTACTAATTTTAGAACCCGCTGTTTTAATCATATTTCTACATCCATATTAAGTAATTATAATTAGGATTAATTAATAAATTATATGGTTAATCTTATTATTATTTTACTTATAATTGACATTAAAAAATTATTACTATAAGTGGCAGACCACCATCAGTGCAATTATATTTGATAATAATGAACATACTTTTGCAATGAGCTGTTATGTAATTACTTCACAGTATAAATCAAGCACATTAACTATCTCTATATAGGATTAATGAACGCTCACACAGTGCACAGCGGTGATTTCTTTCTATTCCATTCCATTCTACGAATGTGTATGTGTTTATATGTTTATATATAATATTGTGCAGTACACTTGTGTTTACTAATGACATATTCCAAAAGTCATCACATGCGTAAGAGCTTCGTTACAACTTGACATTTTTAATTATTCTGAACTTGTGTAGGGGAAAACAAAATAATATAACCTAACATGTAAATTTATATAATATATTTTTTTTTTCATAATGTATAATATGAGGAAATTATTTACATAAAAATTAGCAAACTTAACTTACACCGAGGACAAAGAACTGAAAGCAACTGAAATGATTAAACCAAATGGTTTTATAAATTTTAGCTACCAATGTACAGTACATGATTTTTTGAAACTTTTCTCCGGAGATAATATATATATATATATATATATATATAGCACACTGGCAGCACCAAAGTTTTCATAAAAGTGTAAAAATAGCAAAAATAACACGGGAAAGTTCATTTTAAACATAGAGAAAATAACTTATATTTCTATAGTCCTCCTTTTAATAATAAGAAGTGGGATCCTCTCCTACGCAATGTATTTGTGTTATTTATTTGTAAAGAGCAATTTGTTGTGTGGGTATAAGTGTGGGTGTGAAAAAGTGATGGTGATTTAGGGAGCTCACACAAAGCAGAATCAATCTAATCTGGAGACGAAAGCTCTTGGTTTATTGAGTCACAAGCCTCAGGCTAAACATGATTATTTGGTTAAACAAAAAGTTTCCTTGTTCACAAGCTAGCTGCGGGACATTAATATAAATTGAATTTATTGAAAAAAAAAATAGAAAAAAAATTTCATCAAATCATTTAAATAATAATAAAAAAAAAAATAAAGAAAAAAAAATCATCATACCTAAAGCAACTTAATTTCTAGACACAATTTAAAATAATTTCCACTAACAATAGAGCAGATTAATGTAATAAAAAGTATAGGTTGTCACTTTTTATTTGTTCTTTTCTGGTAGAATATGTTATTACATTGTATCGTCCTTAGGCAATAACAATAATAAAATAAGCCTATAATTTGAAATATCATAATTTTTTATTTTCTGTCGTATTGGGTTATTATTTATTTTTAACTAAACCTTATTTACTTCAGTTTAAATTTAGAAAACTTTGAAATCGCTTTGAATTGTTGTATTTTTTTTAAGGGCCGTTGTTAGAAGCTGCATATCTCTAAAATTCAGAAGTTGGTCTCCTATATCATTTGAAATTCAATGGTAATACCATAGTAATATATATATATATATATATATATATATATATATATTTATACTATGGTAATACTAACTATACAAAAAATTTCAGAACTAGCTAAGTGCGACATATATTAATAAAATTGATGTGGGAGTAAAATTTAAAAATGTGTATTTTTAAAACTTTTCGTGTGAAATTTTCCTCATTTTCACATTATTTACATTTTTTTGTATTCAGAGTTGTATTATCCTTAAGTATCACCGGGATTTTTTTTTTTTTTTTTTTTTTTTTTTTTTTACAACCTTAACAAAAAACTTGCCTAGTATCCTAATATACCGGAATATCATCAACGTTGATTTGGCCGGAGTCTTTGATTTCTAATTTATTTTCCATTCAAGAAATGACAAATGCGAACTCTGACAACACAGCTCACCTGGTCGACGCGCTCGTAAAAAAAGCAATCTGTGACGTCACAGTCCGTTTTTTGTGAATGGAAAATTAAATTAAAAATCAATGACTCTGGCCAAATCAACGTTGGTTAATTTTGATATTCCAGTATGTTAGGATATTAGGCAAGTTCTTTATTCAAGGTGTTGTACGCCTTAAAGTCAAATTTCACTTCCATATAATACTCATTTTATTTTGAATCACATTATTAAAAGTGTAAAAAGATGTCCGTACACACACACAACACCTTACAAATTAGATCACAACAGAACTTCATGATTGACTTTTTTTTTTAGTAGTTGTTATTTGTTCTTATAATGAATGATAATTTAAAATAAAAAATGTAAAGATGGAACAGCTTATATATTATTAAAATTTTACTATGTATCGATTTAACGCTAAAAAATCACATTACTTTGCCTTTTACACTAGTGAATATGATAAAACTGGAAATTGAAATCCAAGGCTTTGATGGTATCATATTATATAGAAACGACGCTTTAAAAGAGATTTTTAAATGTCGATTGCTTCTTCCCTCTCTCACTACTCTTCTCTGAGACTTAAAAACTACTTCGAGAGTTACTTAAGAGCTTAAACAAAGAAAAGAGCAAATGTATTTAAGGATTCAAACTTAATTTACTAAATTTTTACATTCATTGAGTTTTAACACTTTAAGAAGTGAGAGAGAGAGAGAGAGAGAGAGAGAGAGAGAGAGAGAGAGAGAGAGAGAGCACAAAATAATCAGTAACAACTATAACTTTTCTCGTTCATCTTTATTAATCTTCCTTGTGAAATGTTAAAAAGAAAAAAAAAGTAAAATATCCGTATATGCAAGGTTTATATAGCAAACTGTATAAACCTTGCATATGTATGTATAAAATTATAACCCGGTTTGGTTTAGAATTACGGCAATGGCCGTATTAGGAAATAAATAACATAATAGCATATGGAGCGTAATTTACAAATGCCAGTAAAATACAAAAGCCATTTTATAGGGCAAAAATGAAGCGAAGCGTGTCACAATCCAAATTGGCTAACAGTTACACCAAGTTAGTTTCGACAATCACAGCAAAAAAGATATAAATTAAAAGTTCAATGAGTAATGTGTAAGCTTGGTATATTTTAGCTTTTTCATGTATTAACTTTAATTACAATGGATATGTACTTTTTTTTTGTGCCAACGTTCGCATATTCATTTTAATTGTATTGGAAAATGAATGTGTACATGTGGTATAAATTTTACCAATATTACGTTGCTTGCCAAGCTTGTAAGATTCAGTATGAAAGTCAACATATTTTTATTTGTAACAAAATTATGTTTTACGTATTATATAATATTATATAGCATATTTTGAAACAGTAAAAAAATTAAATTGTCGTTGTAAAATAAAAAAATAAAAAGTTCATAGAGTAACCAATCATTTTACTGTATTATATGGTCATCGTAAAATTTTATATATATATATATATATATATATATATATATATATATATATATATATATATATATATATATATATATATATATACTATATATATATATATATTATAATTTTTCATAGTTGCAGATGCAGCTGTTACTTTTTATTGCTAGTTTTGAAACAAATTAAATAAAAAAATATGAGAGCGAGCATAATAACTTCTTGCGGGCACAGCGACACACAGCATATCGCAAGCCTTCCATTAAATGTGGTAGAAGAGGGTCTGTTTTATTTATTATAAAATTTTAAAAGTCAGTTTAGTTAACGCTATACAGAGTATAATTAGAAACGAAGAAGATAAAATCTTGAAAAGTTTTAAAAATAAACAGCAAAGGAAATGAAAACAATTATTTCTGCAGTAAATGTACACAAAATTTCATTTGATATTCTCTTGGTGAATATGAAAATGTGTTAAAACCAATAGTTTTATTAATTTGAGGTCAATTCCTTTTTAATCAATTCCATTAAGCTTTCATCGACTAGCCACATAGTATGGAAATATGGGAAATAAATTGTGATAGATTTTAGCCCTTAAGTGAAGAAATTCATTTATACATGCAACCATGACTTTTAATAAAAACCACATTTTAAAGTTTTAACCTTTAAAATAAATACATTATGATTCTTTAAAAAATATAAAAATTAAATCAACTTTGAACGAAATCAAAATTTTTTTTTAATTTAACTTTTTGATATTAGGTGATTATAAAATTCAACTTTTATGCCTGCATCCAGCAACATATTATGCAGTTGCATCTATATATCAATACAAAGTTGGTGTTTATGTGCATTAAGAAAGTTAACTTTCACAAGATGTAGTTTTTTTAACAACAGTCAAAAGAGACCAAAATTTTAAATCTATAGTTTTTACTATACACTATACACATACTATCTACATTAATTTTATAATTACTTTAACATGACTAAACTTAAGTTTCGCTTTTATTAAACTATTGAAGGAAACTTTGATACATTCATGATATTGTATGTTACAAAGCTTGCGAATATCTCTAACCCAACGTGATGATAACAGTAATGTACATCGTCTCTGTCATGCATATAATGACGGGACAGTGTGTGTAAGAGAGAGA